>NDFG01000187.1:50317-60344 GCA_002167245.1 Sporophila hypoxantha
GGGCAGATTTTGGTGTCAGCTGTGTGGGGAAGCTCTGCAGCCTCAGCCTGGGGGCTGGGGGTCAGCTTAGAGCTGGATTTACAGTCAGTTTATCAAGTTAGCTCTGGGCTTGTTTTAAACATTGGCAAATYGTGAGCTCCTGGCTCCGAGTACCTGTGAAGATGAGACATATATATATTTACACATCTGTTATTAACCTAAAAATATAACCAAYTGGCAGATCACCTGTCTTGGTTTTGCACAGAAATGCAGGGCTTGGAGTCCTTGCAGGGAATAGAAAAGGGCTGATCCCCCCTGCAGGTTTCCAGAGCTGCCTCATGCCCAGCTTGTTGGTGCCAGTGCAGGAATGACCCTGAGGGATGGGCAGAGAGGGGAGACACCCTGAGGGTGCCACATTCTCCTGGCTGGGATGGGGGATCCTGCTGATGTTTGCCTTGAGAAAGGCTGGTCACCCYTGGGGAGAGCCAGCTGGTGTCCTCAGCAGGCTGAGGAGAGGCTGAGCACGGCCCACAGCTCAGCTCTGCCCCCAGGGAGGACAGGCAGGGTGYGTCTCATGTCAGGGAACCTTCCAGAGCACGTTCCCCTGCTGTGGGCAGGGATTTTCCCTCACATCCGACCCAAAACCTGCCTGGCCAGCCTGGTGGCCGTTCCCTTGCTGCTGCCTGTCCCTGTTCTGGACACGCGCCGCACCCCCCGGCTGTGCCCTCCTGGCAGGAGCTTGTTGCAGAGCACAAGGCCCTGAGCCTCCTTTGCTCCAGGGCTGAGCCCTCTCCAGGCTCCCTCAGCCCCTCCTGGGGCTCAGACCTTCCCAGCTCCTTCCTGCCCTGGACCACGCTCCAGGCCCTCAGTGTCATGGGCGGAGCCCAGGCCGAGCCCCTTCCCAGCTCCTCAGCCCTCTGGCGGCTACAGGCCTTCCCAGCTCCGTTTCCTGCCTCGGACACATCTCCCTCAATGTCATGGGGAGCCCAGGCTGAGCCCCTCCCAGCTCCCTCAGGATTCTCCAGCCTCCCAGCTCCTCAGCTCTCCTGGGGCTCCAGACCCTTCCCAGCTCCATTCCATGCCCTGGACACAGCTCCAGGCCTCAATGTCATGGGAGCCAGGCTGAGCCCTTCCCAGCTCCTCAGGATTCTCCAGCCCCGTTCCCAGCCTTCACTCCCTTCCTGGCTCGTTCCAGCCCCTCCATGTCCTTCTTATCCTAGGGGCCCAGAGCTGAGGCAGGGCTGGAAGTGCCCATCAGTGCAGCACAGGGGACAGTCCCTGCCCTGCTCCTGCTGTCACCACCGTGGCTGCCTGCAGGACACATGCCAGTGGCCCCCTTAGCTTGGGAGGGGTTTTATGGAGAATAACGAGACTTGAAGAGGAGTCAGTGCTCACTCAGTGACTCTGCTTTGGTCATTAACCAGCACACCTGTCCCTGACAGCCTTGGCCTGGTGGGAAGAGGCTCCCCAGGTGCTGTGAGCTCTGTGGGGGAGTGGGTACCTGCGGCAGTACTGGTGATCTGGGCATAAGTGGTACCTGGGCACTGATACCTGGGCAGTGGGTACCTGGGCAGGGGTACTGGCAGTGGTACCTGGGCAGTGATACCTGGGACACTTTGTACTGCTCGGCATGTTAATAGCTAGCGGCGCAAGGCTCTCGGTCGTACCTGGGCACTGATACCTGAGCTCCGCGGCAAAGGTGGTAACTCTGGCAGGTGGCGTTAACCTGTGATGGTACTGCGGCCTCTCTCACTCTGGGAGGCTTACATGGTTTTGCCTCCCTGGTCAGTGAATACCTGGAGGCTCGATACACTGGAGGGCAAAGATCCAGATTTACCTCGGCGCTCACTGTTGGATACTTAGAGCCATGTACACATACGGCTAAAAGAAGATGTTGTGCAGTTCAAATTACCTGCGGCAGTAGTGGAAGCAGGTACTGCATGGAGGCTCCTGAGTGATACCTGGGCCAGTGTAAACCATGGGAGCTGATGCACCCATGGGCACTGAATTGCGAGCAATTTTTATGTCCTGTGGACAAATCTCCCTCGCGGGCACGTCGGCGCCAGCGCGAGTATCTTCCATAAGTTACGTAATACTGCAGTCAGTCAAGATGATTATCGTTCTGGGCAGTGCTATGTCTGAAGGGCACTTCATGTCACTGCGGGCCTGATACCCTGCGGCACTGATAACCGTCGGGCAGTTTCGGTACCTTTCTTGTGTGCTCATCCTAGGTCGTGCGTACCTGAGCAAGATCAGAATACTAGTGAGGCAGGTGTTATACTGGGCAGCTTCGTATGTACGATGAGGCAGGAATCTAAAGTACCGTGCGGCAAGAGACGTCGGTACCTGGCTAGTGGACGGCTGGGGCAACTGAATACCTGGGCAGGGGTTACTCTGCGGCAGTAGGTTACCCTGGCAGTGGATTACCTGGGCAGGGGGTATCTGGGAGGGAAGGTACCCTGGGCAGTGATACTGGGCAAGGGTACACTAGGCAGTGATACCTGCGAGCACTCGATACCTGGGCTAGCGGTACCTGGGAGCACTGAATACCTGCGGCACTGATAGCCTGGGGGCACTGTTAGTGTTACCTGATAGCAAGGGGATACCTGCGCAGGGGTGCTGGTCAAGGAAAGTACCTGTGGCAATGGTTCCTGGGCGAGGGTACCATCTGGGCAGGTGGTACATATAGAGGTCACTGATACTCTGAGGCAGGGAGGCGCAACGTAGCCTAGGAGAGCAGTTGCGTACCATAGCGGCACTGGGTATCTGGCCCAGGCTCGGTAACCTGGGCCAGTGACTACTCTTGGGGCGGCAAGGTTGACTGAATACCTGAGCGGCAGTGCTACGTACTGGGGCACTGATACCTGGCAGGCGGTACCGTAGGGGCACATGAGTACCTTGGGCACTGATACCCTGGCACTTGATACCTGGGGCAGGTGGCAAGGGGGTATTATGATCAGTCAGGGAAGAGCCATTGTGGCGCAGTGGGTTCCTGAGCAAAGGAGATGTGGCGATGGTACCTGGGCAGGGGCAAGCAGACAGGTGCGACTGAGATAGAGCACATGATACTCTGGGCGAGAAGGCTCACTTATGGCGGCACTGAGCTTTTCTTGAGCTGACGAATTCCTCGAGGCCCGCCGATAGGGCTGTGGTGTTGGCCACCCCTGCTCCCAGCCGCTCACACACATACAACCAGATCTGTCGTTGCGGCAAATGTGCACCAACTGGGGAGCCTGCTCCCTGCTCGCTGGAAACTCACGCTAGAGGCGCATGAACTGGCACGGGGGGGTTGTACATATTTAAATACTAGAAGCGTTGAAATAGCTGCTGCATTTGGCCCCTCGGGTCAGTTCCACGAAGATAGTTTCACTTGCTGGTACGGTTTTTTGTTTCCTGGGATTTTCCACTCATCTTACCCTGAGCGGAAGGCTCCCTATACTTGTACACAGCATTCCCTTGCCTCCCCACCAGGATGAGCTTGCCTGGCCCTGCTGCTGCCATGGGGAGTGACACTGTAGCATTTGGGTATCCCACACTCTTTCATAACACCCTTCGGGGCACAGCAGCGTCAGTGAGAACACTTGGATAGGGCAGTCTACTGATCTGCTTCATAAACTCTTGCTTCATCCTCTGCCCCCTGTTAAGAGCCCCTGTGCAATTGGCAGCCTCTCCCCTGCTCATGGCCCGCGCTGATCTGCCACACTGCCGTTCATTTCCCCCAATCAGCACCCCAGACAAATGGTGCATGCAGTGGACAGGCATCTCCTGCTTCCTGTCTCCTCCTCTCACTGACTCATGGCCAAGCTATGTAAGCCAAACTGGGCTCATTATCCACCCATCTGTGTGTCTGGAGATTCACAGGGGCGTCCCAGGTGATGAGGATAGAATTAACGAGGATCTCACTCCATGTTTCCAGATTGGTTTGCTGAATTTTTATTTGTATGATATATATTATAGATTATAAACCTCATACTCAAAAGGAATAAGAAAGAAAGGATTTCAATCAGAAAGGCTGGCTAAGAAAAGGACAATTCATTAATAACAAAGGCTCAATCTCACTTTCGACGTGAACATCCCCTAAATTACTGGTTGTACCTCCCAAATACCTTCTCCCGTTTTCAGCATTAATGGCAGGTGTGAATGGGACAGACAGTCCGAGCCGAGCTGGACCTGCTGATGGCCATTAATTAGAAAGCAACCAGCATTGAGACCAATCGGACAGTATGGCAACGCTGTTGTTTGCATTCCACAGCAGCCAGATAATTCAATGTTTTACTCATTTTGTTCCTGCGGCGCGTCATCAAGCTTCTCAGGAGAAAAAAACCCTAAGGAAAGTGGACGTTTCTTTATGGTCTTGTGACACCCACTCAGCTACCCCAGCACGTGTGCATGCAGTGGGAGCCAAACCTCGTGGAGTCTGTCCAAGGCATCTTGTGATAAGTTCCAGTGGTCCATTTCCACTCTTTACACTAATGTCCTGCCCTCTCAGACGACCCTGCCTCCTGCCCCTGGCACCTTGGTCGGTGCCGCCTCCACTGTGGGTGAAACGTATCTCTCTGATTCATTCTAGCGGAGTGACCCACTCCTATGAAGATGAAATCCCATACCAACTCGGTCTGACGGATATGTCCAGCCTCTGCGTATTAGCGAAACTGAATCATTGTGCTCTTCTCTTCACAGTTCGCTTATACCATTCTCTGAAAACCTTTGAGTCACTCACTTGCTGCGTAGAGGGCATACTGCTGCGTGGTCGCAGTGTTGGTACTTTCGTGCTCGTTGATCGTGTCTCAGACATATGCCACCCTGGTTACTTGTGCAGACAGGATCGTCCCTCCTCGATGCCCTACTTGTGAGCACCTCTGGGTCAGACTCCCTGGCTGTGCCTAGCACACTGCGGACATGTCGAGCAGCCTTCAGAGAGGCGTGTGGAAGCCCCCCAGGCAGGGATCCTCATCGAGACGTGTGCCCTGCACACTGGGGCACGTCGAAGCACTGCCTCAGGGAGGGGTGTGACCCCATTGCAGACCCTGAGCTGTGCCCTGCACACTGGGCACTGCAGTGCCCTCAGGTGAGGGTTTTGTGCAGACCCTGATGGCTGTGCCCTTGACACTGAGACGGCACTTCAGAGCCCTCAGGGAGGGGTTTTGCAGCCCCCCATGCAGACCCTTGAGCTGTGCCCTGCAACACTTGGGGCACTGGCCGAAGCCGCTCGAGGCAGGGTTTTGCAGCCCCCCTATCGCAGACCTGGCGCTGTGCCCGTGCACACTGCGGGCACTTTGGCACTTGCCCTCAGGAGGGTTTGCCACGGTTCGCCCCCCCATTGCAGACCCTGAGCTGTGCCCTGCACACTGCGGGCACTTGCCGCACTCGCCTCAGGGAGGGTTTTGGGGCCCCCATATGCAGTTCCCTAGTGCTGTTAGCCCACTTGCGACGACTGGCCTGGCACTTGGGCAGAAGGCGCCTCACGGGTACGGTGTACTTCTCGTAGTCAAGGACTTCTTGAGACGCTGTCGTTTGTCTCTCGTGCATGGCGACTTGTGTGACGTTCCTTTCCTCAGCCTCAGGGGAAGGGTATACATTTGTAGAGGGAGTCCGTTCCCCATTGCAGACCTCTGAGCCTGTTGCCCTGCACCACTGGCTGGCGAAACTGTCTCAGAGCCTCAGGGAGTGGGTATTGTGATGACCCTGTAGCCGCTGCCCTGCTCACAACATGGCTGACTGCAGGCATCATTTGTCCACCTGCCCTCAGGAGAGGTGGATTCTGACAAGACCTCCCAATAGCAGCCCCTAAAGACTGTCGCCCTGCACACTGGGCCACTGGCCCACTTTTGCCCTCAGGGAGGGTTTGCAGCCCCCCATGCACAGGGATCTCCTGCAGGCAGCAGCAGGCCAGGGGAGGCTCTGGCATGGCCAGCACGGCTCTGTGCTCTCACAGCAGCTCTGGCTGAGCAGAGCAGGCTGGCAGGGACAAGATAACATGCCATGGGGAGCAAAGCTGCTTGGATCACCTCTAAAATGCCTTATGCCATCAGCCACTTATCACCTCCAATCCCTGCCTTGTCCCYGGTCACGTACCACAAGCTCTCTATTACTAATATCATTAAGATCCCTTTGCTGGCTTCTAAATAATAAGCATAGGCGGGGACACTGTGATTAATGGAGGGCTGATGGATGAAACCCCCTGTCACCATTTAATACCTGTAACAATAGATTCATTAACTAGGATTAGTTTCAGACATAAGCTTTCTATACCCATGGCTATTACTCACTCAGTTCATTAACAGGACAGCATTAGTTCTGGTACCTTTGAGCTGCAACACATCCTGCATACCAATGATGCCCCAGCGCCGTAACTTTCAGGAAATCCGAAGACTGTTTATAAAAAACTGGAATCTCTTAATTCCAACCTGTCAGCCAAGGCATTTCTGCTCTCATTTTCTGCACGCTTCATRTCTGAAAGTGAAGGATGGAGGTGATGCCAGAACCCAGCTCCCCACTGCCCCAGATCCTGCCCTCAGGAGAAYCCAGGGGCTGTCCAGGGCCACTTATTTAAAAAATAAACACTCTGAGCTCACCCAGTGAGCTCTGTGGCACCAGGCTCATCGTGGCACAGCACTGCCATTTCCCAGGAATTAGCTCCAGAGAGTTTGACATGGTGGTTATTTCCCTGTGCCACCAAATGTGCTCCAAGGGACAGGCTGGCCAGCTGGCAGTGGGCTGCTGCATCCTCAGGATTTGTCCCCACGCAGCATCCTRCCAGGTTTGGCCAATCTGTGTGAASAGGAAAACACTTTTATTCCCTGTCTGGTGTGTTTGTAAGCTTATTTGTGTCCCCTGGAGATGGGTGGTTGGACATTGCTGGGTGGGGATGGGATGGATGCAGGTGCTGGTGGATCTCAGGTGTCAGGAGAAATGTGTAACCAGGTGTCTGCAAAGGTAAGGGCGGGAGGTCAAAAGGGGGGAGTGTTTGCTGTCCCCATGGATTGTCCCACAGGGAAATGCTCCAGCTGTAGTTGCCAGATGTTTGCTTAGCTCGGGATTGCTGTGGTGGAGCAGTGGGTGAACGGGACTTCTTGTCTCATCCTGCTTAGCAAGAGGGCAGAGCCACAGGGATCCACGCCTGGTTGCATTTTCCAGAGGCTCTCCCTGCCTCCTGCTGCCAGGAACCCAGGGACAGTGCTCAAGAGGGGGATGATTTCTGCCCTGCTCTCCAGTGGGTGGTAGCACAGGTTGGGTGGGACATCCTATCAATCCCTGTGCCTTYGGTAATCACAGTGTTGGGCTGGACTTACTGTGGAGTGGCAAAATAAATATTTTCCAGTATGTCCAGATGAGTCCAAGGCAGGGAAAGCAATGCCCTGGCACTTCCCAGGGAGCAAGGACACGGCGCCAGCTGCTCCCTCCCAAGCAGGAGCAGCAGGAGCTCCCATTGCCTGGAGATCAGCTGTGCTCACACGAACACTGGCTGCAGTCATGKTATTCCCCTTATTGGAACACCCATGGAAAAATGTGAGTGTATCCAAAAATAATTGAGAGTTGAAGTCAATCTGCAGGATTTTTGTCTKCTGTGGGAAGTGCCTTCTCAGTTTATCGTAATAAGTGTGATAAGTTCATTGTTACAGAAAATGCACAATATGTTTGGCCCAAAAAGCAAAATAAGGCTTTGGAGGATGCAAAAGGAAAGCTGAGTTGTTGCATTTTGATACATTTAAATCTCAGCCTCCTCCCCATTAATATGCAGTGACAAGCTGGGGGGTAGGAGCTGCGATTCTGCACATATGGAAAGATAGGAGAGATAACTCATTTCCTCCAGGAGCAGAAACAAGGGCTGGAAGAAYCCACTTTGGGGTTGAGAGAGAGGAACTGGGGCAGGAGAGGGAAGGAGAAGAGGTGGTTACATTTCATAGATAATGATGTAGGTGGTGTGAACAGAATGTGAGCCCTGGCAGGAGGGTGCAGGGATGTCCCCTGGAGCAGTCGGCTGTGGGGATGCTCCTGGTCCACCTGTGAGTGACAGGGAGTGTTCAGATCCTGGACAATGCCTTGATTTTAGTGCCACATTCTGATGTCCCAGCTTGGGCACAGCAGCCAGGCAAGCACCACGTCCCTGGTCTGAACCTGCTGTGAGATTTCAGCACAGCTCAGTGATGCTCCTGCTCCCTCTGGCTCGGGGTAAATGAGCCCCTGCTCCATCCCATGTGAGGCAYCTCCTCAGATCAGCAAGGGATTTTTCTGTATGGAAGATTTCAATAAAAATGGAGAGGAAGGATGGGAAAGGATGGAGGGAAATACATTTTTTTTTTCACTGCAGTTTTCAGCTTTTAATCAAAACCCAGGAACAGCCTTCGACAATTTTGGCTCCTTCTGATGAAAGACTTTTAATGAAAACTGAAACCGTCCATAGGGAATAGAAGCTTAAAAAAGTAAACAATGAAGTCAATCAACCGTCCAACCAAATATMAGCCACAAACAAATTTAATAAAGCAGAGGGAAGAAGTGGTGTGAGAGCAATGGGAAGGGTGCTGGGATGCATGGGCACTGGAGAGAGGCGTGGCTGAGTGGTGGTCAGGTTTGTATTGAATTCACAGGCAASCCCTGACCAGGGGAGAGAGAAGGATGAGGACTCAATCTTATCAGAAGGCTAATTAATTACTTTATTGTACTATATTTTCTATATTATATTACACTATATTACATTACATCTAAACTGAATCTGCCAAGCACTCAACCCTGCACACACTGCACAGAATGTCATGACTGTCACCCAACAGTCCTCACACACACACACCTGGCCCTGATAGGCCAAGGAAACAAAACACCATCACTGTGGGTAAAAAAATCTCCATATTGCATTCTACTTTGGCACAAACACAGGCACAGCCAATGAGATAAGAATATTCTTGGGAAGAATTGTGCCTTGCTTTTCTCTGTGAAGGAAATGTGGGGCTACACACTTGGCCCTGACAGGCCAAGGAACCAAAACACCATCACTGTGTGGAACAATCACTGTGGGTGAACAATCTCCATGTTGCATTCTAGTTTGGCACAAACACAGGCACAGCAAATGAGATAAGAATATTCTTGGGAAGAATTGTGCCTTGCTTTTCTCTGTGAAGAGAAATGTGGGGCTACACACTTGGCCCTGACAGGCCAAGGAACCAAAACACCATCACTGTATGGAACAATCACTGTGGGTGAACAATCTCCATGTTGCATTCTAGTTTGGCACAAACACAGCACAGCAAATGATAAGAATTGGTTTTCCTTCCTCTGAGGTTCAGAGAATGTGAAACCCTGAAATATCCTTGGGAAGAATTGTGCCTTGCTTTTCTCTGTGAGGTGAAACGTGGCTACAGGTTTGGGACGTGTGGGATTGCACTGTGAGATGTGGATGCTCCCCTGGGTTTGCTCAGATCCCATCACCATCCTCCCTGTGGAGGACACTGTGGGGCACAGCTCAGGGACAGGGGCTGTGGCTGCAGGGCAGCAGTGTGGGGTGCCTGCACACCCTGTCCCCTGCACCCCTGCAGGATGCACAGGGAGTTTCCCATCGCCCCCATGCTCCTGGTGCACACTCAGCCCTGCACCTCCACATGCACTGGAGAGGGGGTGCAGCTCAGCTGGTTTCACCACTGCAGGGGTGGATGGCACAGCCACTGAGTGGAGGTCACCATCCCCTTGGAGAACAGGGATAGAAGCATGGAATCACAGAGTTGTTAGGGTTGGAAAAATCTCTAAGATCTTTGAMTCCAACAGTGCRCCCKGCACTGCCCAGGCCACCAGTAACCCATGTCCCCAAGTCCCACATCCATATGGCTTTTAAACACTTCCAGATGATTCCACCAGATCCATGGGCACCCTGTTCCAAGCCTGATCACCCTTTCAGTAAAGAAACTTCCCCAAAATCCACCCTGAGCCTGCCCTGGCCCAGCCTGAGGCCGTTCCCTCTGCTCCTGTCCCTGTTCCTGGAGCACAGCCCGACCCCCCCGGCTGTCCCCTCCTGGCAGGAGCTGTGCAGAGCCACAAGGGCCCCCTGAGCCTCCTTTGC
>NDFG01000187.1:62145-85556 GCA_002167245.1 Sporophila hypoxantha
CATCCACCCTGGCACGCAGAGCCCAGCTGGGCACGGGGCTGGCAGCCAGGGCCGGGGCACAGGAGCCTGTTAACACCACGCAGAAATTTTCTTTGAAGGTGTGGGATGATTTATGGGTTATTACTGGCTGTGGCAGGGTCAGCTGCCAGGCCTGGGTGATTTGGGGCTGGGGGCTCCGGGAGGATAATGGGGACAAATTGGGGCCCGGAGGAATGTGAGCTGGCAGAGCGGGGGCAGGGGAGGTGCCGCCTTCTCCTCCATTCCCAGACACAACCTGCTCTCATTATCCGGAGCCACCACAGGCGCTAACGCACACAAATATATTCTAATTTATTAGAGCTGGCAAAGATCTCTTTGCAGAGAGCGAGCGTTTTATTTTTGAGGCTCAGTGGTTCAAGTGTTTGAAAGGGCAGCATTCTCTGTGCCTCCAATGTGGGGCTAATGATAATCTAAATTAGTTATTGGAAATAATTACCAAGGCTTTATTGTGCCAAACATAGCAGAGCCCTGGAGAGCAGTCGCGCTCAGACACGGCCATGCAGCTAAAAGCTTTGATGCTTCATTAATATTCAAGGAGAGTCTTTGGCTGTTTTCCCTCCTCCCCTCGCTCTGCCGCAGCTCTCTGAATGAACCCGAGGCCTCCGGTGACACCAGCGAGGGGCCTGCCGATTGAAATTAGCCCTGGTGCCATATCAAAGTTCACTGCTCTCCTAATCTCCGATGGAGAAGGTGGCTCGGGGAAGACGCTATCGCTCGGCGCGGCGGCGAGCGCTCGCTGCCGAGACAGCTCCTCCTGGCTCCAGGCGCCTGGTTCCAGCCCGAGATAATGCTGGAGAGGAGCATCTCCAAGGTTGTCCTACACAGCTGGGTTTTATGATATAATGGACCAAACCGGCTGCATAATTAATCAGCCTATATTTTTTCCCCCTAGTAAATCTTCCTGTGATGGGCAAACAGAAGCCCTGGAGCTGTGTTTGCCTGCCAGATCCGTGGTGGTGCGTGTGTCTCTTTCTTRCTCTTCTCCCCATCTCTCTTTTGGAATAAGTGCTGTGATTTGAAAGTGACTCCAGCCCTGCTCACGAGGACGGGGGGCTCTCAGGGCTGCTGTTATTTTTTTTTGCCTGCGAAGCAGCTGCGCTCTCCTTTCCAAAAACCCTTTGGGCTCRGAGCAGGACGGCAGGATGTATTTTTGGATGCGGGCTTGGCCTGGCAYGGCTCCAGGGAGAATTTCCTCTCCTTGCTCGGGATTCTGCACTAATCAASCATTCAGTTCCGGCGCCTGCGGGCAGGGCTGGGAGCAGAGGTACCGTGTCCATCTCGGAGATGATCTCCATGCTCAGCACATCCCCGCAGAGCCCTGCGGGCTCGACCTGCCGCCAGCAGGAGCAGTGGCAGGATTCCTCTGCGAGCCTCGGGTGGAAAGAGCAAATCCTTCTGGCTGGCAAGACAGGGGACAGCTGCTGCGCCTGTTTTCCAGGCAAGCAGCACAGCAAATTGGGACAACCCAGGAATTTCACCCCCCTCTTATAATCCAGATTGTGCAATGGCTAAAAGCACCACGAGCCCCATTTATTTTGGAGCAAATCTGCCYCGCTCCAAAGGCTGCTGTGCCACGCTGGGAATGGCCCCGGAGGCTGCCCCGGGTCTGTGGGGGCGGTGGGCACGAGGGGAGCTCCGGTGGCACGGCAGGATGCGGGTGTGGTGAGTCATTCCTGCTTCCATCCCACGCCGTCTCGGTGCGTGAGTTATGGGACTTCTCCTCTGCTGAGCAGGCACAAATCATCGGGGCCTGTCAGGAGTCAGGATGAAGTGGGCTGGCTGGAGAGTCCACACTAGTCCTTTAACAAGATTGATGCTTTGCTGCTTCCCAGGTCTGAGTTCAAGAATCTATATTTTATTCCTTCCCTCCTCTCCCTTCTCCCTGCCCCATTCGCTGCCGCAGAAACGCACTCTTATAATTCCTGCTCAGGTTTGTGTGTGTGAGGTGGTAATGTGTCTCCCTGGGAAGAAAAAAAAAAATTGTTTCTAGGAAAGATTTATGTGGAATGAATTATTTKACCTCACACTCCTGGCTACCCCCATGCCTGCCCAGACTGCAGGACCAGGGAGCCCAGGTCGGGATGGGCCAGTGTGAGACTGGTGGGGCTTGGGGGACGGAAGGGACCCCCAAGGACATCAGAGGGTCCCCAAGGACCTTAGAGACCAAAACCTCAAAGCTCTCAGACCTTTTGGTCTGATCTCTGCAGGTGCCCCCTCTCCTCCTGTGTGCCCCTGCCCAGCTGTGGCCATCACTGCCTGCCTGTCCTCCAAAGCTCTGAGAGCAGGGAGAAAACCAGATGTGAACAGCTGSTAAAACATCTGGAGTGGCCTCCTGCCCAGGCAGGACGTCACTGCCCCACCAGGGCAGGACACACTGGTGGAGCTCAACCAGCGTGACCCCGCTCTTGGCAGAACCCCAGAGCCATGAACACCCCACACTTGGAGCTGCCTGCCAGGACTGACAAATCCACAGCAGCCATGGGGCAGCCCAGGGAGGTGCTGMGCTSTGCTGGGCTGGCAGAGGCACTGGGACAGGCTGGGAGAACTCTGCTGGGTGTTACTGGTGCCTGACAGGGTCAGCAGCACAAAACCCAACCCAGGGCTTTGCAAACCGAAAGGGAAAAAACATGTTTGTTAGATATTTTTCCCTTGCAAATTATGATTTCTGCAGGAAGTGCCTGTCTGCAGAGAATTTCCAGAAAGAGAAAAAACACACACACACATACACAGAATGAGTTTGTGCAAATTGAAAACAAAAAGCTGCCAGACGTTCCCTGCTCCTCGRTGCCCGCCCCCTCGAAGAAATATTGGCAGAAGATGGGGAAGGGAAGCCAGAAAACTTTTGAAGAAAAATATTAATGAAAACCAAACCCTTTCTGCTTCTTGTTTAATTTCCAAAGGGAAGATGAAGGGCTCCCTGCCCTGCCCTCTGGACTCATTGCTGACCCCYGAGTGAGGACAGGAGTGCTGCTGGTCCAGCCCTGCTGCTGCTTGTGGAAGAGCCAGCCCAGAGCCCTGGACCTGGGCACATCTGGCTCCACAGACTGGGGTCCTGGAGCAGCTTCTGATCCCCAAAAGGTTTTGGGAATGGCTCCTGATGTCTCGGGCTGGAGAGGATCCCCAGGGTGGTCTGCTCGAGTGAAAGCCCCAAAAGGAGTCCCAGGTGTTGGCCTGTCTGGGGACATGGTGACAGCCTGGGGACAGAGGCACTGCCAGGGTGTCCCACGGCTGCACACCAGCAGCAGGAGGGGTGGGGAAGGATTTTCTTTCCAGGGACGAGCTGGGAGGACAGGGAGGAGGTCAGACATGAACATGGCAGGYGGATTTGGTGGGATAATGGAGCTCACAATGTTTTGCTTCCACAATGTGCTGAAGGACTCAACACCTGCTTTCTGAGGGCTCRTCCTCTGCACCCCAGGGRTGTCACRTCAACCCAGCACCGTGACAGAGGGGAGGCCACCCTGACTGCCAGCACCAGCTCCCAAAATCCCTGACTTTGGGCACGGTGTCACCTCCAGGACTGGCAGCTTGGTGTGAGGGGTGGGGACAGGAGGGAATGGCAGAGGGAACTGCTGGCACTGGTGCCCGTGGTGTTAGAGCAGGACCTTGCACAGCTCACAGGGCACTGGGGTGCAGAGGGGTCCTGCAGTGCAGGAGGGTGTGGGGGCATCCTGGCKTCCTCCATGGCACTGCTGGGAATGCACAGGGCGCTGTACCCTGGCTGCTGCTGGGTTTGTCTGCAGTGTCCTGGGAGGATGAGTCCCAGTGAGGGACTCCCTGCTTGTGATGAACACAGTGGTTGGACATGAGGAGCTTAAAGGTCWTTTCCAYCCTAAAGAATTCTGTGGTTCTGTGATTCTGTGAGCTCACCAGGRGTCTCTTCCCTTTACTGTCCCTGGAATTCAGCTGGGCTTATCCTGGGAGCCCACTCAAGGCACTGGGATGGTCTCGGGTCAGCTTCTGTTCTCTGTCCCGAGATATGCAGTGTGGTCCTGGAGCGACCCCAGGCTCTGAAGGAAGAGACTGGGCTCTCTGGAGTTAGATCTTTGATTGTTTATTATTTCTTATCTATAAAATTTRCTCCCTGCCGAGCAGAGGTCTGTTCAGCAAGGCAGCCAAGGCACTCTGACCGCCCCCGGGGCAGTGTTGTCATTTTTATACTATAAACTACATACATCATATTTACCTTTAATTTCCAATACCCATCACCTATGTTAGACAGTGCATCTCTATGCTAAACCAATCCCCAAGTGCCAACATCACAGCAGAAAATGGAGAACAAGAAGAAGAAAGAAGAAGGACGAGACACACCCTGTTCCCTCCATCTTGTCCCCATAACCCACATACCAAAAATCCCAAAACTTATATTTTCACCCCGTGTGCACCCTGTAAACACACCCTTTAAACCCGTGTGACCTTCCAGCTCTCATACAAAGCTGGCAATTCGCTTGAGGGATCAAAGTCAAGCCACCAAGTGTTCTGGGCCTTGTGCCCCTCGGTGGGGTCTCAGGGGTCTCAGGAGGCTCCACACATCCCAAGTGATGTGCTGAACTCCCACAGGGTGGGACCCTCACACACTGAGCACCCCAGGAAACACCAGAAACCCTCTGCACGTGCTGCTCTGGGGTGCCAGCCCCACGGCCCCAGCCCCCAGAGCTCCCAGAGCTGCACAAGGCACTCCAGGAGGATCTCACCCCACCACYCATGCGCCCTGTGCAGTCCTGCCTGTGCCTTGTGCATCCACAACAATGCTCAAAGACTCCCACAAAAATGCCTCCAGCTTTCAGTTAAAACTAATTTTAACCGGTGAACACCTGCCAAATCGATTTTACGGGTTTGACACCGGTAAATCACTTGAAATTTCAAGCCTCCACAAAATTTGCATTCTGCTATTTTCATATCTCTTGGAAATTCTCAACTTTGGCTGGTTTCACTGTGGAACTTCTTTACGAAGCAGCCCAGGGGCCAAGAGGCAAGAGGCAGGAAAATGGCAACATGAGCCACTGCTGGGACACCCTGAAAGGTTTGTGCTGCACTTCTGGGATTGATGTCTGGGTCTGGCTGATGCTGAGTTTGAGATATTGCTTTGCCTGTGGGTGAACAAATCCTGCATCTGATGGAATCTGCCTTGTAGATGGGGTTCCTTGTGGTTATCTCCCAGAATAAATGARTCTCCTGTGTGGCTGGGTGGCTCAGGAGGGCAGCTCTGCTGGGCACTGMCTGTAATGAGCTCAGAGCCTGCACTTCATGAGCTCTGRTTGCTCCAGGGACAAATGAAATCAGATTAAATCCACAGGTGAGTGTGATTGTCCTGACTGACAAAACCATCTCATGATGGTGGCTTCTATGGAGATGGAATCAGAGAATCCCAGAATGGTTTAAACACCACCCAGTGCCACCCCTGCCATGGCAGGGACACCTCCCACTGCCCCAGGCTGCTCCAGCCCCATCCAGCCTGGCCTTGGGCACTGCCAGGGATCCAGGGGCAGCCACAGCTGCTCTGGGCACCTGTGCCAGGGAACAATTCCTTCCCAATATCCTATCTAACCCTGCCCTTGGCAGTGGGAAGCCATTCCTCATTGTCCTGTCAGTTACATACCCTCACAAAAACTCTCTTCCCATTTTTCTTACTGACCTTTTCAGGTGCTAGAAGGTCACAGCTGGGTCACCCCAAAGCCTTTTGGTTACAGGGCTGGAACATCACTGGGATTTTGGTGAATAGCTCAATGGACTGGGCCTGAAGAACAGCCACAAACCCAGGTTTTATTCCTGCTGGCTGATGTGTTAAGTAGTTAATGGTGCTTGTGAGCAGAGCTGCTCTTGCTGCTGTTGTATAACAAGGACATAAGAAAAGGAAAATCAAAGCATCTTTAAGGTGTTCCTGGAAATAACAATGCCACTAGAGGAGGATTTTATCTCTGAGCTTTTTAATGGAATGGATATCTCACACTCCTCATCCCAGCTGTTGTGTGGCTGAACAAGTCCAGCAGTTCCTTTCTTTTGTAAGTGGAGAAGGGTCAGAGTGGTGCAGCCTTTGCCACGCTGTCACACAGGCTGGGTCCCCTCTCCCTCACAGCCACCAGGAGAGGAAAAACAAGGATGAGGCTGAGAGCAGCTAGGAAAGCATTCCCTATTCTGATCCCACCTCACCAYCTGCAGGTGAAGTGGGGCTGTGCCAGAGAGCACCAGGACAGACACAAAAGGAGGGAAACAGATGGACACTGTGGAGGGGTGAAGTGGGAAATACAGAACAACGTTGGAAAGGAGAGAGATCCTGTTCCACCCCCTGCCATGGCAGGGCCACCTCCCACTGTGCCAGGTGCTCCAGCCCCAATGCCCAGCCTGGCCTTGGGCACTGCCAGGGCTCCAGGGGCAGCCACAGCTGCTCTGGCAATTCCAGCCCAGCCCCTGCCCACCCTGCCAGGGAACAATTCCCAATTGCCAAGATCCCATCCAGCCCTGCCATTCCTCTGGCACTGGGAGCCATTGCCTGGCTCCTGTCCCTCCATCCTTGTCCCCAGTCCCTCTGCAGCTCTCCTGGAGCCCCTTCAGGCCCTGCAAGGGCTCTGAGCTCTGCCTGGAGCCTTCTCCTCTCCAGGGGAGCACCCCCAGCTCTCCCAGCCTGGCTCCAGAGGGGCTCCAGCCCTGGGGTCAGTGTAGCTGCCTCCTCTGGACTTACAGAAGTTGGAGAGCCACGAGGTTGGAGGCAGTTCTTGTGAGGGAACAGAACCGAAGCAAGAAGTCAGTCCAGGGCARGGCACCASCACCCTATAAATGCAGGGTAAATAMTCTGGCCTGAGTAATACATGAGGTTTTTTAGCTTATATTATATTGGACAYCAGCTGAAGCCAGTGAGATGTATGGAAATATAAAATGCAGCATGGGCTCTCCAAAGGCAGCTTGTCAGGGGCTGAGCAGTCCATGGTTTTGTGCGTGGTGTTGTGTCTGCCTGCATTTAAGCAAGGATTGGATAAAGCACCCATGGGAAATTATTAGCTAACCCAGAGAAGATGGGATCACAGAATTAAAGTGGATAAAGAACTTGTGAAGGGTGAGTCTGCAGTGGGTAAAATGAAGAGGAGGTTATCAGGAGGAAGGCAGATAAGCAGTGATGTTCCCTGTGGATGGGTCTCAGGGCTGTGTCTGAGCTTTCCTTTCTTGGCCTTGCTTGCACCCTGCCTGGAATCCACATCCATGGGGAGGCCGACCATGGCAGCAGGAGCAGGGCGACCAAGAAAGGAAGAGCAGAGAGCAGAGAGGAATGGGAGAGCTCCTCCCTTGCCAAAAAGCGACGTCAGGCAGCCCTTGCAGCCAGCAGGGGGACGGCACCTCCTCGGCTGAGAGAGCAGATAAGACCAGGCAGAAACAGTTCAAGTATTTCTGTCCCCATGCCAGGAACATGAGCAATTAAATGGAAGAATTAGAAGGCTTCATCCAGGAGGAATGAGTAATCCTGGGAGCTGTGGATATGGGAGAACTTATCTTGCAGAGCATAGATGGGAGAACAAGTGTTACAGATGCTCTTGATCACAGTCAGATTGTTCTACCAGACAGAGGCAGGGGWGGTGAGCTCAGAGTTTGTCTCAGTGAAGAGCTGGAGAAGAGAATTTGGTGCTGATGGCAGCCTGAGCCTGAAGGGCCATGACCTGCTCTGGTTTCTGTGAAATGGGCTGGGGTGGACACGAGTTGGGCTCTTCCCAAGGCTTGGCTGTTGGCCTGCAGGCTTTGAGAGCCAAGGCAGAGCAGATAATGGCCAGGGGAGCTCAGAGAGTGAGGCAGGCCCGTGGTGAGCCCTGCCTGGAGCCACAGCCCTGGGCTGCAGGGCCCCAGCAAGGACAGGCAGAGCAGATAATGGTCAGGGGAGCTCAGAGAGTGAGGCAGGCCCGTGGTGAGCCCTGCCTGGAGCCACAGCCCTGGCCTGCAGGGCCCCAGCACGGACAGGCACAGCTGGCAGGAAAGGGCAAGGCTGGCAGGGCAGGAAAGGTGGGACAGCAGCAYGATGGGCTGATGAGAGGCAAACCTAGATGCAGGAGATCTCTGCTTTCTGTGGGCCAGGGAGAGGCTCAGGCAGGGGCTGCTGGGTGGCACCAGGAATATTTAATCCTGCTGCACAGTGAGATTGCCAAGGCTGGAAATGGCCACTCCTGCTCTGGCAGGTTCAATGTTAAGATGTGACAAACACTTGGGCTTTGCTTTCCTCCTCCTGGTCCCTTTGCTCTGCTGTAGCCCCCAGACTTTCTGTATTATTAGAGGMGAGCTCTAGGAGGTGAGGGGATGAACAAAGAGCTAACCTGGCCCTCATCTCTGCTCTCCAGTTGCTTGCCAAAGTTATCAGCTGGAAAGGATGANCAAAGAGCTAACCTGGCCCTCATCTCTGCTCTCCAGTTGCTTGCCAAAGTTATCAGCTGGAAAGGATGAACAAAGAGCTAACCTGGCCCTCATCTCTGCTCTCCAGTTGCTTGCCAAGGTTGTGAACTGGAAAGGATGAGAGGAAATGGCCTCAAGTTGCACCAGGGGAGGTTTAGATTAGATATTAGGAAAGATTTCTTCACTGAAAAGGTGGTTAGGTATTGGAACAGGCRGCCCAAGCAAGTGATGGAATGATCATCCCTGGAAATATTCAAAAGCCATGTGGATGTGGCACCTGGGGACAGGGGTTAGTGGCGGAGCAGTGGTGCTGGGTGATCAGTGAGACTCAACAATCTRGGAGMTTTTTTCCAACCTTAATGATGATTCCATGGTTCTCTGACTCAGCAGCCCCCTGTTCCCTCAGCTGTGTAACGAGGCCAGCCCTGCTGCCCCTCCAGGGCTGCACCGCTCTGTCGAGGCCATGGCTGCAGAGSCTGGCATGWTTCCTGGCARYTTTCCTGGCATGTTTCCTGGCACYTTTCCTGGCKCATTRCCCAGGAGCTGTGCCCCAGCCCCTCTGCCCTGAGCCAGGCCAGCTCGGCAGCACCTGCAGCAGCCCCAGCAGGGCTGCAGAGCACAGGCTGCACGTCCAAAGCCATTAGTGCTTGGCTCCCTGCTCCCAGGCAAATGAGCCACTTAACCTGATCAGCTGAACATGTGGGCACAGCCACGGGCAGCCAGCAGAGCGTTACCTGCCTTGTCCTGCACGTGAGCTCCTGCTCATCCAGCCCTCCCTGATGGTGCTCTGGGGCTGGAGCAGCAGGGCAGGGATGCTCTCACCAGGCTCCATCCCTTGCCTTCCRGCTGCTGGYGAAGGTGAAARAGGAAAGCCTTATAAATAMGATTGCCTGGCAAAAGATTTTGAGAATATGGAAACTCTAAGCGAGATTGAAATGAAAGCAAGCTCTGAGATCCCTCAGTTACTGAACAACTGGAAAACAATGGCATGGCCAGCTGAAGGTGATCCCCTTTTGATCAAACAACAGCCTCTGCTTGCAGACAGGCCCAAGGCTCAGAGCAGACCCTGCTGGCTTGGCAGAAGGGGCCCAAAGAGGAGTTTTTAGGGTTTAAAATGTAACCCAGTGTGGTAATGTAATGATTCTTATAGGCTGTATGGAAATGCTSTAGGATTTGTATCTTGGACTAGATTGGRTAGTGAGAATCAYAATATTCAYCASAGAAGAAGATTTASMGTARTGTAATGGGAACTTCYCTCTTTATCCCTCTTGCTTTTATTCTTTGCTCTCTCTTTCTCTCTCTCATCCTCTTTACCACGCTCTTGCCCTRTTTCTCTTTACCACTCTCTTTACCTCTCTTTCCCTCTTGCTTTTATTCTTTGCTTTTTTGCTCTCTCTCTCTTTTGMGTCTCTTTTTGGGGCTCCTCTCTSYGCCTGCTCTGAGCTGTGGCTGGCAGCTCCCAGCYGGGCCCTGCACCCAGGCCCTTTGCAATAAACCACAAGTTCCTGACCTGGCTGCAGAGATCTCTGSTCRCTGTCCATCCTGAACTCCTACCCCCCGTCACTCCTACGCCTTCCAGCCTGGCTGGGGGTCACTTCAGTCCCCTCCCAGAGCCCCCAGGACATGGCCAGCTTTGTGCTGTGCCTGTTTCATCATTTGCTTCCCCCTCTCCACRTCCTCGTCCCGCTGCTGCTGGGCAGCACCTCTGCATGTAGGTCAGGTGGAGGGTTTTGGTTCAGCTCCCGACTTCCACCACACCTTAGGTGTGTGGGCAATTACCCAGCAACTCTGCACACACCCTGTCAACTCTAATTACCCGGCAGAGGCAGCGCCAGAGCAGAGCAGAGCAGAGCAGCAAACTGTGTCATCCGCCCTGCAGCTGCTCTCTGCCGAGGTGTGGGCGCTGCTGGCTCAGCCCCTGCAGCTGCTGGAGCACAGCACCATCCCTCAGCCCTGTGGGATCCCCATGGGAAGGCTGCTGGAGCTCAGGAACAAAAGGGTCACAGTGCCAAATGTCCCCTCCAGCAATGGCAGTGTGGTCCCTGTGTCCCCCTCAATCTTGCAGGTCACAGCTCCCCCCCTGGGGTTTTTTTTTTTTTTTTCCCCCCCTGGGGCCAGGCTGCTCCCTCCTGCCACCCTGAGAGCTCCAGAGGCTGCATCGTGCATGTCCCTGCTTGCTGGGGAAGGTGAACAGGAAAGCCTTATAAATATGAATTGCCTGGCAAAAAGATTTTGAGAATAGGAAACTCTAAGCAGATTGAAATGAAAGCAAGCTCTGAATCCCTCAGTTACTGAACACTGGAAACAATGGCATGGCCAGCTGAAGGTGATCCCTTTTGATCAAACAACACCCTCTGCTTGCAACAGCCAAGGCTCAGAGCAGACCCTGCTGGCTTGGCAGAAGGGGCCCAGAGGGAGTTTTTAGGGTTTAAATGTAACCCAGTGTGGTAATGTATGATTCTTATAGGCTGTATGGAAATGCTGTAGGTTTGTATCTTTGGACTAGATTGGTTAGTGAGAATTAGAATATTCAGCACAGAAGAAGATTTATGGATTGTTAACGGGAACTTTGCACTCTCATCTCTTTAATGCCACGACTCCTTATACCTTCTCTTCTCTCTTTACCTCTCTCCCTCTTTGGGCATCTGTCCGCCTCAGAGGCGGTGTTATCTTTTTATACTAAAAACTACGTGTACAATATTTACAATACTTCCAATACCTATCACCTATGTTAGACAGTGAGCTTCTACTCTAAACCAATCCAAAGTGCCACCATCAGCAGAAGATGGAGGCCAAGAAGAAGAAGGAGAAAGGCTGGACCACCCAGATCCCCTCCATCTCGCCCCGAATCCCATTCTAAACACCCAAAAATCTATTTTTCACCCTGTGATAAATTCACTATCATTCTACTTAAATTTTGTGCTTGTAATTCTTCATTACAAGGTTGGTAATTGTTTTTTCCAAGGGCTGAATCAAAGGCACAGGGGTATTGGCCTGTGGCTGGAGGTCTCTGAGCCCCCTGGGCTGGGGCTTGAGCCCTCCAGGGCAGCCAGAGGAATTTCCTGGGTTCTGACAAGCACCCAGCCTCTTGTGGCTATTGGGAAAGGTTTGGAGGCAAGATGATAATCTGAGAGAATTCCAGCAAAGATTGCAGTTGTTTCATTGCTGGGGGCTGGTAAATGAGCCCCCAATGCCATTTTGACTGGATTGAAGCTGGCTGTGAGGGTTGTGTACAGCTGCAGGGGAAAAGGACAGCTCAAATATTTTCTTTGTGCATTTTATAAATAAAAGTTTCTTTAAAGATTGTTGTAAATTCCCCAAAACAGGGAGAAAAAAAAGGGAGAAATAAAAGGAGAAAAGGAAAGGCTTGTAAAACATTTCATTTCCTGTAGAACGAATGCCTTGGCATGACCCAAATTCACTCCTCTCATTTCCATTTCTTGCAAGTTAAAATGCCTCTCCTTTGATTTGCCTCAGCCTGTATCRCCCCACTCGATGCTGTCTGTTGAAATCCCCACATCCCTGCCCCAATATCATCCCTCTGCTCCATCCCCTCAGCTCCCAGTGRCCAGCTCCCTGTGGCTGCCCAGAGCTGGGTGCAGGGGGAGCTGCCCCACGGTGAGCCCAGAAAATCCTTCCCTGGGGGATCCCTGGAAAGCCCGTGGGGAATCTCTGTGCCCAGAGATGGGAAATGAAGGGGAYCAGTTTCCAGAGCCATCAGAGAGGGGCAGCTTTCCTTCATGTGAGGGGCACCATGGTGGTGAGGGGTGGGTGATGGGGCAAGGGCCCAGCAGGCTCCATTTGCTGTGATTTGGGCAGGATTGAGCCCAGATCCTTGGGTGGGAGCATTTCTATAAATGCAAATAAATAAAGGAAGTAAATGACAGTCGTTTTGGACGTTTTCCTGTATGGAAATGCGTTTCCTTGGTAATCACATCTCTAGTATTTCTGTTTATTTTTATACATCTGTTTTCAGTTAGCCCACAGAGCTCCGTGCTGCAGCACAGTGYTATCCTCAGATGTCCCTCACCTTGACATGGCACAGGGGACATGCATGCACAGACACCCACGTGTCCCCCCCAGCGACCCCACTGCACTGGGCAGGGAGCTGCAATGCCACAGGGTCACTCAGCTGGGATCCTGTCACCCTGCCCAGCTGTTGGTGGTGAGCTGTGCCTCTCAATGACACATTTTTAATTGTGCTCCTGCAGTTCCCTGGAGGCTTTTCAAACCCTGGGGCTGGAACAATCCCTCTGGAGCTGCAGATGACCAGGACACCCTGGAGAGCTCCTGCCTGGGTGCCTTGGGCTGAGCAGGGTGAGGGCAGGACACGGTGCTGGCTCCAAGCCCAGCTGTGTCAGGGATTCTGAGCACCCAGCCCCTGGCTGTGCCTGCCCCAGGGCCAGCACGCTGCCCTGCTTCTGTCTGCTCCACTTCTCCAGCCCCTGGCTCTTGGATTTGTGTTGCCCCCAAAGAAAGGAGAAATGATGAATCTGACTCCATGTTCTCAAAATAATTTTATTATTTCGATCTACTATATTTATATTAAAGAATGCTACATTAAACTATACTAAAGAAACAGAAAGGATACTTGCAGAAGGCATATTATTTCTTATATATAAGATAATTATTTAAATTATCTTTATTATTTAAAGTAATAATGAAAACTCATGACTCCTTCCAGAGTCCCAACACAGCTTTGCCATGATTGGTCAATGAGTGAAAACAATTCACTAGTAAAAATGAACAAAACCAATCCCCTGTTGGTAAACAATCTCCAAACACATTCCAAAGCAGCAAAACACAGGAGAAGCAAATGAGATAAGGAATTGTTTTCCTTTTCTCTGAGGCTTCTCAGCTTCATAAGAGAAAAGTCCTGGGCAAGGGGATTTTTCCAGAAAATGTTGCGCATGACACCCTGGGCACCACCCTGGGCTGAGCAGGTCTTCAGTCCCTGGAGGCTTTTCAAACCCGTGGGCTGGAACAATCCCTCTGGAGCTGCAGATGAGACCAGGACACCCTGGAGAGCTCCTGCCTGTGCCTTGGTGAGCAGGGGTGAGGGCAGGACACGGTGCTGGCTCCAAGCCCAGCTGTGTCAGGGATTCTGAGCACCCAGCCCTGGCTGTGCCTGCCCCGGGCCAGCACGCTGCCCTGCTTCTGCTGCTCCACTTCTCCAGCCCCTGGCTCTTGGATTTGTGTTGCCCCCAAAGAAAGGAGAAATGATGAATCTGACTCCATGTTCTCAAAATAATTTATTATTTTACGATACTACATTATATTAAAGAATGGTATACTAAACAATAACTAAAGAATACAGAAAGGATACTTACAGAAGGCTATTATTATTATTAAGATAATTATTTAAATTATCTTATTTATTTAAAGATAATAATGAAAACTCATGACTCCTTCCAGAGTCCCAACACAGCTTTGGAACTGATTGGTCAATGAGTTGAAAACAATTCACAGTAAAAATGAACAAAACCAATCCCCTGTGGGTAAACATCTCCAAACACATTCCAAAGCAGCAAAACACAGGAGAAGCAAATGAGATAAGAATTGTTTTCCTTTTTCTCTGAGGCTTCCTCAGCTTCCAAGAGAAAAGTCCTGGGCAAGGGGATTTTTCCAGAAAATGTAGCGAGTGACACTGCGGCACCACCCTGGGCTGAGCAGGGAGGTGGGGATGGTGCAGAGAGGGTGGGATGGAGGCTTGCTGTGCCCATCCCCTCATTCCCAGCATTTTTTTCAAAAGGTATTCCCAGCTCAACCCAACTGTTGAGCCCCTTACCTGGACCAGCAGGTGGCTTTGTGGATCTGGAGCAGCGGTGGGTGGGGATGAGGCACAGACACCATCCTGAGGCACCAGCTGTGACCTGGCACAGCCAGTGGCACCAGCATGTCTGTGCTGCCGCAATAGGTCCAAAGGTTGGGGTGGCCTTGGTGTGACCCACACCACGATCCCCAGAGCCTCCAGAAATTGGCCATCCCAGGTTCCCACCATGTAACAGCGATCATGAACTCTTCATGGTCTCCATGATGTCCCCTTGGTGTCACCCCTGTGACAATGCTGGGACCCTCAGTGCACTGAGCTTTCCCTCATGGCCTCACTTTTTGATCTCAGTCTGTGACGGAAGCTCTGSATGAGCCTGGGAGCCACAGCCACTGCTGTTCCACTGGCTCTGATGTTTTCTTTCCCTCCACGTGTTCTTGCAGCTCTCCTGACTCCAGCAATTCAGGTTTTGTAGTCATTTCCCTCCCAAACATCACACAAAGTGAGGTGTGCCCTCAGGAGAGCCCTCAGGGGTGAGAAACCTCTGCTGGCCTTCCTTGATGGTCTCCCACCATTAAGCTGTGACCCCCTGGGACAATCTGGGGCCTAAAGCACCAGGACAGGGTCTCACAGAGGGTCAGGGCTCTGCTGCCTTCAGGCTGGCACCCCTGGGTGAGGCACCCCACAGCAGATGTGGTCCCTGCCCTCTCCCCAGCCCACCCACCCACCCTTCCCTGCCTTTTTGGGGGGATGAAGAAAAGTGTGAGGAACCACGTTGGGTCAATGCCCAGAACAGAGGTTCTCCCCTCTGACACTCCCCTGGGGACACCCCAATTGTTGGTCAGACATTTGTGATGCCTCAGGACAATCTGGGAGCTGAAATGCAGCTCGGAGCCTGGCTGGCATCTCAAAGGATGACCGGTGAATAAACCTGGCTTCGTTCAGGATTTTGTACAGGATTCTCRCCTAATTTAAGCTAGAAAAGAGCATCCTTAAAGCCATCAGTAGCTCACGTGCCTGCTGCCACTCCGTGCTCTGTCTCCTGACAGTCTGAGCACGGCAGAGAGGAATTTGCTTTGTGCACACCCCGCCCCAACCCCGCACAGGATCCGCATCCAGACAAACGAGGCGCCACCTCTGCATGACAAAAACCCCGGGGAGATGTGCCAGGGGAAGTGGCTGCGCCCCCACCACGCAGCACCTGAGAGAAGTCACTGCTGTGAGCGTCATCCCACCCAGCACATGGCTGCAACCCAAAGGAAAAGCAGCTTTTTCTCATTCACCTAAAATTATCCACCCACTGGAGCAGGTACMATATGCTGGTGACAAACAGGAGCTGCTGCTTGGAGCACATGTTCTCCTCCAAAGCCAGCCTGCAGCTCAGCATCACCTGCATGGCTCTGCTGTCCTCTGGGTGCCAAAGCAGCTGGAAATGGCCAGGTGCATGTGGGGTGTGAGCTCTGACCTGTGGTGCCAAACCAGCTGGAAATGGCCAGGTCCACGTGGGGTGTGAGTTCTGACCCTGGGTGCCAAAGCAGCTGGAAATGTCCTCTGTGTGCCAAACCAGCTGGAAATGGCCAGGTCCATGTGGGGTGTGAGTTCTGACCCTGTGTGCCAAAGCAGCTGGAAATGGCCAGGTCCATGTGGGGTGTGAGTTCTGCCCCTGTGTGCCAAAGCAGCTGCAAATGGCCATGTCCATGTGGGGTGTGAGCTCTGACCCTGGGTGCCAAAGCAGCTGGAAATGTCCTCTGTGTGCCAAACCAGCTGGAAATGGCCATGTCCATGTGGGGTGTGAGCTCTGCACACACACTCAGGTGCTTCCATGTGTTCTGCTTTCCCATTAACCCTCCAGGGTTTGCTGTCTGTGCCTTTTGCTGTGTCCCAGCCCCTTGGGCCCGGCGTGTCAGACACACACAAGCCCTCAGTGCAGCCTCTGAGAGCTGGCAGACTCATAACCATTTTTGGATAGAAAAATATAACACTGCAAGGAAAAAAAAAAAAACACATCTAGATGTGTATAGAGAGCTGGCAGACTCATAACCATTTTTGGATAGAAAAATATAACACTGCAAGGAAAAAAAAAAAAAAACCACAAAAAAACCTTGGATTGCATGTAAAGAAATAAAGCAAAATGCTATTCCCCCACTCCTGCTGTCTGTGCTTAGCCTTCCAAGAAGTTCCTGTCCTCATCTGTTCGGGTATCATTTTACAGCTCGATGACAAACACAGAACTTGCCAGTTTAAACATATAGGGCTTGGTTTTGCTCTCTGCTACTCTCACACACACTTACCTTTCCCTCACAGGGTGGGTGGGAGAGCTCTGTTACCCCCTGCCCCCTGTCAGCCCCCGGGGAGAGGCACAGTGTCACCTTGGGGGGCTGTCCCCGAGTCCTTTCTGTGTGTCCTCAGCTCTGGTGTCCTCCTGTCCTCTGCACCAGAGCTGGGGATCCACAGTGCCCACACACTGCTCCTGTCCATGGGCTCCTCATCCCCTGCTCCCCATCTCTGGGGTGGCTTTAGGGGACCCCCAGGGACCCCAGCAATGCCCAGTCTGTGGGGCACTCTGCTCCTGTCCATGGGCTCCTCATCCCCTGCTCCCCATCTCTGGGGTGGCTTTAGGGGACCCCCAGGGACCCCAGCAATGCCAAGTCCATGGGGCACTCTGCTCCTGTCCATGGGCTCCTCATCCCCTGCTCCCCATCCCTGGGGTGGCTTTAGGGGACCCCCAGCAATGCCCAGTCCCCTTCCAGCCTCACAGACAGAGAAACCAGCCCAAACCCTTGTGGTGAATAAATCCCATTAAATGACACATTAGCTGTGGAAAGGCACTGGCTGCACACACAGCCAGCCAGGCTGATGCCAACCAGCTGCATTTGCAGCACCAGCACTGCCCCAGCCCTGGCATGCTCTGCCCAGTGGATGGGGGGCTGCAGCACCCACACTGCCCCAGTGCCCCCAGCTGCTGTGGGCTGTGCCTCTGTAYCTCAGCACTGGGAGGATGCAGCGGGCAGGACCTGCACCCTGGGGCACCAGGAGCTCTGCCTGCAGCCCTGTGCTGCCCCACAGCCCCATCTCTGGGGCTGGAGAGGAGCAGGAGCAGCCAGGGCACAGCAAAGCCCAGCTAATCCCAGGGATCCCTCAGCAGGATCAGCCCCCAGGACTGCAGGGCGTCATTCTGAGATAAGGGGCCTTAAGCTGGGGCTGATTTATGCTCCCTCCCTCCTTTTCCTGCCTCTTTTTTTRCCAGAAGCTGAATTGTTGAGCTGCCTAAACTTTCCTCCAGTGTGTCAGACAGGACCTGCAGGGAGCTGAGCAGGATGGGCCCAACAGTGTTTGCTGCAGGGGGACTCCACACCCAGCCATGCTGGAGGCTGAAACACCTGCTCCTGGTGGCCCTGTTTTGTCCTGGTTCCGCTCTTGGTGTTGCCCCTCCCTGCTCCTGTGTCCCCCTCCTGTCGGGTGTCCTGCCGTGCTTCCTGGTGTCCTGTTTCTCCTGGTGTCCCTGTCCTGGTGTCTCTCCCTGTCCTGGTGTCCCTTTTCAGTCCCGTGTCCCTGCCCTCTCCTGGGTCCCCTCTCTGGCTGTGTCCCCACCCTGCTCCTGGTGTCCCTGTCCTGATCCTGGTGTCCCCACCCTGCCCTGGTGTCCCTGTCCTGATCCCTGATGTCCCTGCCCTGGTTCCTGGTGTCCCTGTCTTGGGTCCCTCATTGTCCTGATGTCTCTGTCCTGTCCTGGTGTCCATCCTGCTCCTTGCATCCGCTGTCCTGCTCCTGGTGCCCCCTTGTCCTGGTTGTCCCTGTCCTGCTCCTGGTGTCCTGTCCTGGTTGCCCCTGTCCTGGTGTCCCTGCCCTGTCCTGTGTCCCTGTCCTGGTGTCCGTGTCCTGCTCCTGGTGTCCCTGTCTGGATGTCCCTGTCCTGGTGTCCCTGACCTGCTCCTTGTGTCCCTGTCCTGGTGTCCCTGCCCTGGGTCCTGGTGTCCCTGTCCTGGTGTCCCGCTCCTGCTCCTGGTGTCCCGTGGGACCCAGCACGGCCTCAGGGCACTGGGCAACACGAGCAGCCCAGATCTTCTGCCAAAACCCCAGCAAGCCATTCCTGCCATTAATTATAAATTTCAGTGCCCAGTACCAGCCTGCTGTGTCACATTTGCATCACCACAGTTCACAGCACTGACAAGTGGATGATTTCAGTACATTTGTACTTGAAAAAGAAAGAATATGAATAATCCCCGGTGTAATGACAGGGCAGGAGAAGCTGTGGGTGGCAGCGAGGTGAGCTCCTGGCTCTTTCAGAGGGGCTGTGCCTCTTTTTCTGCTCTGACTGCAGAAGCAGGAGCTGTGCTGGCAGGATCTGTGCCCCATGAGCACTGGGGTGATGGATCCAGCCCCTGGCACAGCCCCACAGGCTGCACAAGGACGTCCTGGGCAGCAAGGGCAGCAGAAGTTAGAGCAGGAGCGTGTGCCTTTTCTCATCCCTCTGCTCTTCAGTGCCAGAAGAAAGTCAGACTTGCTCAGATCCTCCCGTTGAGTCACTTCATGGGGAAGAATGAGCGGCCCCACAGGGTTCAGGTGAGGGTTCTGCTGAGACCTGGGGCTCAGAGAGCCTTTTGGGACACATTTCATTGCCATGCTTGAAGTGTGGGCTGCAACAAAGGCTTCCTATATCCCCTCTCTCCCTGCTGGAAGAAGCTGGCTGGACATCCTGCACATTCCTGCCTTTCTGCAGTGGGATGGCTGAGGGTTGGGGTGATCCTTGCAGGGTCATCTCAGTGCCCACATGCCCAGTGCCACAGGTGTCCTTGGACAGCGTGGGCAGGGGTGTACCCACAGCAGAGCCAGCACAGCTCTGTGCCCAGGTTGTGTCCCAGTCATTGGTGACCTGCAGGAACCCTGGGGCAGCATGGGCAGTGTGGGCAGGTGTACCACAGCAGAACCAGCACAGTCAGCACAGTTCTACCCAGGCTGTGTCCCCACATGTGTGACCTGCAGGAAACCCTGGGGCCAGTGGCAGGGTGCGGCAGGGTGTACCCACAGCAGAGCTCTGTGCCCAGGCCGTGTCCCCAGCATTGGTGACCTGCAGGAACCCTGGGGCAGTGTTGGCAGCATGGGCAGGGTGTACCCATGACACAGCCAGCCATGACCCTGTGCCCAGGCTGTGTCCCCAGCACTGGTGACCTGCAGAAACCCTGGGGCAGCTTGGGCAGCATGGGCAGGGTGTACCCACAGCAGAACCAGCACAGTCAGCACAGCTCTGTGCCCAGGTTGTGTCCCCAGCATTGGTGACCTGCAGGAACCCTGGGGAAGTGTGGGCAGGGCGGGCAGGGTGTACCCACAGCAGAGCCCTGTGCCCAGGCCGTGTCCCCAGCTCTGAGGCCAGCAGGAACCCTGCAGCACCGTCCTGCAGGTTCTGCTGGGGAGCCAGAGGAGCCCAGCCCTGTGACAGGCAGCACTCCAGGTTCCCAGCCTGTGCAGCAGCAGCCAAGCCCTCAGCTCGCTGGCACCACGCTCTCTCCTTGGATTACTCATCTTTTCCATTGCGAGCCTCCCGTGCTCCAGCAATCCATCTGCTTGCTGGTGCAATTTCAGGATCATGCCTTTTGTCAGTGATGTTAATTTTGGCAGGCAGCAGCAGACGCTGCTGAAGCTCCCTGCTGAGGCCTCCCTGCCTTTTCCTGGGCATCTGGCAACGAGCTCGGAGGTGCCAGTGGCAATGGCAGCCTCTCCTCCCTGCTGTGCCCAGGGTTTGGTGGCTCCCAGGGGTGCTGAGGGGCCTGGCAGGGTCTGTGCTCACACACACACACACGGGAGCAGCCTTGGTGCCCTGCACACCTCGGGGAGCTGCTGTCAAACTGCTCACCTTGGGCTCTCCAGCTGCAGCCCTGCCAGATCTTCTCCCATCTCCCAGGATTTGCATGCCCAGCTTGGTGATGCTGGGAGCTCCTGGAGCAGCTGCGTGATGTGCTCAAAAGAGCTAGATTTTTGGAAGGGTTTTAAGGTTGATTGAACGCATCAATATGGTAATGTAGTGATTCCTAGTAAAGGGCTTCAAAAAGATATTCTACAAGAGTTATAAGGATTACCTACTAATTTGTACTAGACTCTGTGATTTAGATTGGTTAGCTGGAGAAATCTGAGAAATATTCAGATTCACACAGAAGAATGATTAAAGTACTGTAACGAGAACCTGTCGGTCTCGTTTGTCTGAGCTCACTCGTCATCTTCGAGCTCCCCTCTACTTTAACCGCTCATGATCAACCGCTCTAGCTCTCCCTCTTTACTCTTATCTAAGCCCTTTTACGTTCTCGCTCTCTCTCACTCGTGCTTCTTCTGGCCTGAGCTCTGAGGTTCGCTGCGTGCTTGGCAGCGTCGCCAGCAGGGCTTGTGCACCCACGCCGTCGCATAAAGACCACATGTCTAACAATCTAGCCGTAGTAGAGTGCTCAATCGTTTACCGTCCATGATAAAACCCATGACGTGCAGGAGACCCTCTAGCGCATGCTTCAACTACATGGGAGTCTGCACTAGACCTGGCACGTAAAGAAAGCAGACCCCCCAGAATGTGAGGTGCACCTGAGAAACATGATCTTCTGACACGCTCAATAACAGTACCCATTGGCAATCAGCTAATAGGATTATGCTCAAAAAGACAGGCTAGGAGCTTGTGAGTGTGTGAGCGATCTTTCATCAGTAGTGAGCTGCTTGCTCCCCCTGGTTTTTCTCATTCTCACTCTGGGGTTCTCTTCCTGTGCGCTGAATGGTCTGCTCCCAAGCCGCGGTCAAGTTTCCCCAGTGCAGCCTGTCCACAGGACACACAGCAGTGCTGGTGCTAGGACAGTGGGACACCTCGAGAGGCTGACGTGAACGATGGAAGTGAATCAGCGATCAGGCTTGAGAAGCTCTTGGAGAGCTCACACCCATGAGACCATGGCACATAAGACATATTTGGCTCCACGCAAGGGACCACCGGGGACACCTGAGCACGCAAGTTCCTGGCTTTGGAGCAGTGAGATGCAACCCATGTCTTCGTGTGCGTTGTCCGCTACCAAGGACACACTGTGCTTTTCGCCCTCGCAAAGCCCAGCTTAACCACTCTACACTTCAACTCCATCAAGAGCTTCTGAGGTCTGCACAAACCAAGCATCTATTACAGGCTTTGCATACCAAAGTGATGTACCTTTTCACGCTAAGATGGGCGTCAACTCGAGCAACACTGATGCTCAGCGATGGGAGAAACAGCGGACACTCCGACTGCTTCCTGTGCTATTATCCCCTCGTGTGGGTGCTAGGGCCGCTGCCCAGGGCTGAACCCAGCGTGCTGCTGCTCTGTACACAGCTCAGTTTATTCAGGAGGAGTCTGGGGGTAGCCTGGCCTGCCTGCGGGCCTCCTGGGAAGGGTCTTGTGCTTGCTGTCACCACAAAGAAATGCTTGTCCTGTGCCTATACACAGAAGCTGAGAAATGGTAGAAACACTCTTTTCTTTCCTTGTATTCTGAAACCCCCCTGAAAGGGCAAGGAGGGGAACCTGGCTGTCCTGCCCACAGATGGGGTCAGCTCCAGACCCATCTCTCCACCTCAATCCCTCCTGCTATCCCCATGCTGTGGAGATCACTCTGCTGAGCCTCCCAGAGCTGGATGTTCCCCTGCTGCCTGCTCTGTGCAGCTGTGGCCAGCCCAGGTGGGCCTCCCCTGCCCTGCAGCACCCACCAGAGCTAGGCAGAGGGCGAGACAGAACCAGAGCCCCACACAACACTGAGGTTGAAAAACACTCCTAAAGATCAGCAATTCCTGCTTCCAAATCCCCTGGCCAACTAAACCCACACTACAAAGTGCTGCCTCCACTGTGTTGTCTGAACACTTCCAGGGCTGGTGACAATCGCATGCCTGGTGATGTGCAGTGCAGTGCTGAGCCTGGCTGACGCCAGCAGTGCCCTGGTGGATTATGATTATATTTATATTTATTTATATTATATTATTATATTATATTATAAATTATATTAATTATATTATATTATATATTATATTAATATTATATTATATTATATATATTATATTATATATATATTATATTATGATTATATAATATATATGAGTATTTATATTATATATCATATCATATTATATAATTATATCATATATATAATCATATTCATATCATATATCATATCAATGTATATGAAAAGGCTATAAACTAAAACTCTACTAAAGAAAGAGAAAGGGGACATCAGAAAGCTAGAAAGGATGAATAATAAATCTTGTGACTGACCACAGAGTCTGACACAGATGGCACTGGATTGGTTCATCAAGAGAAACAATCCACATAGACAAATCAAAGATGCACCTGTTGGTAAACCATCTCCAGACCACATCCACAGCCATCAGATAGTCATTGTTACATTCCTTTTCTGAAAGCTTCTCAGAGAAAATCCCAGTGAAAGGATATTCCATAAAAAATGTCAGTGACACTCTCCAGTGATGCCAGCACTCCAACACTCCTGCCCGTGTCTGTAAGGCTTCTGCATCCCCGTGACCTGACCTCATTCTCCTCCTGCACCCCCAGCCTGTCTGGCTCCCCCTCCTCACTGCCCATCAGGGCATGGCTGGTCCTTGGTGGGTGTTGGGAGTGTGATAACAGGAAATGCCTTATAAATATGATTGCTGGCAAAAAGATTTTGAGATTATGGAAACTCTAAGCGAGATTGAAATGAGACAAGCTCTGAGATCCCTGCAGTTACTGAACAAGCTGAAAACAATGGCAAATGGCAGCTGAAGGTGACCCCTTTTGATCAAACAACACCCTCTGCTTGCAGACAGGCCCAAGGCTCAGAGCGAGACCTGCTGTGCTTGGCAGAAGGGTCCCAAAGTGGAGTTTTTAGGGTTAGTTTAAAATTGTAACCCAGTGGTTGGTATGTAATGATTCCTTATAGGCTGTATGGAAATGCTGTAGGGTTTGTATCTTGTTACTGGATTGGTAATAGTGAGAATCAGATATTCAGCACAGAAGAAGATTTATGGTATTGTAACAGGAACTTCCATCTCTTTGGGTCTCTTGTGGGATTCCTCATCACCCTGCTCTGAGCTTGTGCTGGCAGCTCCAGCAGGGCCTCGTGCACCCAGGCCCTTTGCAATAAACACAAGTTCCTGACCTGGCTGCAGAGATCTCTGCTCTCTGCCCATGCCCCACCATTCTACCCCATACAGGTGGGGAGAGGTCTCCCCAGCCATGAGACCCCACGGGCTCTCA
>NDFG01000187.1:91462-105571 GCA_002167245.1 Sporophila hypoxantha
AAGGGATGGAGAGAGGAGCACAATGGTGGACGATGTGAGTGCTGTGGTTATGAATACCATAGAGCTGGACAGACAGCCCCACTTGTCTGGCCCTGCACTGAAACCAACAGCAGCACTGGCTTTGTTTGGCTGGGTGTGATGTCTTTTTCAACCCACAGACACTTTGGCTGTGGAGATTGTGGGTGTTTCAAAACCCCCACAGACACTTTGGCTGGCTGGTGTTGGTGGGTGTTCACCACAGACAACTTTTGCTGGCGGGTGTGTGGTGTTTTCATTCAACCCACACAGACACGTTTGGCCTGGCTGGTTCTGTGGTGTAGTCACACATCCCACGACATCTTTTGGCTGGCTTTGTTTGAGTGGGTGTGTTGTTCACCCCACAGACACTTCTTGGGGTGGCTGGGTGTTGTGGTGGTTTCATATCCCACAGACACTTTTGGCTGGCTGGGGTGTGTGGTGTTTTCAACGCCCACCAGACACATTTTGGCACTGGCTGGGTGTGTGGTGGTTTCAACCACAGATCACGTTTTTGGCGGCTGGTGTGTGGTGTTTCAACCCTCAGCAGACACTTTTGGCTGGCTGGGTGTGTGGTGTTTCACTGAAATCACACTGCAACATCAGGTGGAGACTCCAGAGAGCCACAGGTAACCAGCCCCCACAGGTGAGCAGCTGTCAGGATCTCTCACTGCTCACAGTGACCCTGAGAAGAGTTGCAAAGTCTCTTTTCCCAGCCCAGCGCTTGAAGAAGGAGTCAGGGCTCTTCATTTCTCGGTCTCAGAGTTGTTTATTGTTTCTTATCTATAAAAAATTTTCTCCTGCCAAGGTCCYTCCAGCAGGACAGTTCCAGGCACTCTGCCTGCCCCCAGGGCAMTGTTATGTCTTTATACTAAAAACATGTACATTATTTAGAATTACTTCCCAATACCTATCACCTATGTTAGACTGTGAGCTTCTACTCTAAACCAATCCAAAAGTGCCACCATCACAGCAGAAGATGGAGGCCAAGAAGAAGAAGAAGAAAGGCTGGACACACCCAGTTCCCTCCATCTTGCCTCCTGAACCCCCATACCAAAAACCCCAAAATCTACTTTTCCACCCCATGATAACTTCACTGGTATCCTACCTAAACTGTTGTGGCTTGCTGATCTTCATACAAGGTTAGTAACTTGCTCCATGGGTCATAATCAAACCCACAGGTGTTTTGGGCTCTGTGCCAGGGTCTCTGAGACCCCTGGCAGGGGTGTTGGCCATCCTGGACAGCCAGAGGGATGTTCTGGGTCCTAACAAGCAGCCCCACAGGTGAGCAGCCCCCACAGGTGAGCAGCCCCCACAGGTGAGCAGCCCCACAGGTGGGGCAGAGCCCCAGGGCTGCCCTGACCCAGCCCCAGCCCTCCGCAGCAGCCTCAGCAGCACCATCTCATCTGATCTGACCTCATCTCATCCCAGCTGGGTCAATTGACTGCTTTAAAGACCAGTGAGGCATTTAACCACTCGCATGGGCCTGATGCAGGCAGAGCTCGTCAGGGGAAGATTACAGGTGTGGTTTTCTGGGTCAGGGTTATTACACACTTATCAATCATGGCTCTATTGCAGGGCAGCTGATGCTGCATTTCCTGACAAGCACCATACCCACACAGACCCAGGGAGATGCAGAGCTGGGACCAGGCACTGGGATTTCCCCCTCCTTTTTTTTTAATTCTGTAAATGGCCATACCTCAAAAAGAAAACTTTCTGCAATAAACGAATAAATGGYAATTATAATTTAACAGCAGCACAAGTGCTTCATTCCTCAGCTCAGGATGACTTTTTCCTTCAGATTCTGTTGAACTGTGTAAGCAATGGAATGGCACAAAAGCAAAATGAAACAGCCAGAGCTTGGCAGGACTGCAGGGCTCAGCTCAGACTGTGCATTTGCTTMCCTTCTTGACTCCTCATTTTTTGGAAACCCATTTCTCTGCCCTGTGTCCGTGTTACAGACACCTCCAGGCCTGCAGAGAGCACAGATCCCACCTGCCTGGACTGTTCCCCATACCTGGGGGGTTCATTGCCAGGTGATGGCCACACTGACCTTCCCCAGCACATCACCAGCACAGGGCACATTGCTCTGCATCCCAGCACTGCTGGCATTTTTTGGGGCCCAGTTTTCCTGTGCCATGGATGGGATATCCTGGGGACAGCTCAGCACCCTGCCCCCCTCCCAGCAGCATCAGGGCCACCAGTTCAATCAGCAGCTGAGCCAGGGGGCTGCTGAGCAGCCAGGGGCCAAAGGCAGCTCCTCACCTGGCCAGGGGGATGCAGCTCAGCATCCAGGGAGCCTCCAGCCCAGGGRCTGTGGTGCCCCACAGAGCCAGGGGGATGAGCAGGCGGTGCAGGTGGGAGGTGCCAGGAGGACACAGAGCAGGGCTGCAGCTTTGGGAAGTGCTTATCCCTGCTCAGGATCAGGGCTTGGGCTGTCCCCTGCTGTCCCAGCAAACCAAGGCAGAGCAGCAAAGCAGGGTTTGGGTTGGAAGGGACCTTAAAGCCCATCCAGGACACCTTCCACTGTCCCAMGGTGCTCCAAATTCTGTRCAKCCTAMCCTGGGACACTGRCAGGGATCCAGGGGCAGCCACAGCTGCTCTGGGCACCCTGTGCCAGGGCCTGCCCACCCTCACAGGGAGGGATTTCTTCCTGATATCCTGAATTTCTTCCTGATTTCTTCCTGATATCCTGATTCCTGAACCCTGAGAACCCTGGGTCCCCTAACAGGGAACCCTTTCTGTCCCCTGGGTTTACCATCCTCTGGGCTAAACAAACTGGGGYMGTGTTTGGGCACAGCCCTGGCACTAAGGTATGAGGTGGGGATGAAGGATGTGTGTCCTGACCTCACACAGGTCCCACTCTGATCAGCAGGTTCCCAATTCCTGTGTGGCTCAGGCAGGGGCTTAGACAGAGGGTGARAAACCTCTGTCCATCCCCTGCTCTGCAGCATTGTGCCTTTTGCCTCCTGCCAGAYCCCCCTCAGGAGGCCATGGCAGCACCCCCAAAGGTGTTTCCCTGGGTTCTCCCAAGGTGTGAACACAGCTTTGCTCTGTCTGATAAATAACCCACAGGATCCATCACAGCCCCTCACAAACTGAGACCAGTGCTGGCTCCCAGCTATGATTAATCATATAAACTTGCCTAATTTTATTCTATCAGCCATCTTGTTGCTACATGCCAGATGCTTGCCCTAAATGAATAGTGTTGGAACAGCCAAGCATCAAGTTAACAGAATACCAGCAAACATTCCCGACAGCATGAGCAGTCTATAAAACCTGGCACTAAACTGTATTAGAGGCAGAGATAAGCTCTCAGAGAGGAGCTGGGAAGACTGTAGGCTTGTTTTTTTTCCAAATGGCTCCATGCAGCATGTGGTGCAGGTGTCGTAGGAGAAATCCATCCAGCTATGGAAGTATCTCTCCATCTGAAGCTGGCTATGCTATGAATCTCCTAATGGGATTAAGGCTTAATGCCCTAAATAGAATATGAAATAGTGCTTCCTCTCACAGAGCTGCCAGCTGTCTTGCAAACAGGGCACAGAAACTTCCACTTTTTGCAGATCAAATCAGTCACTCTCTGAATTGATGGCAAGAGCCTCATCAACAAGATATAATGTTTTAATGATGTTGTGACATGACCTGACACTCAGTGTCATTTGATGGATTCTCTCGTGTCACGGAATATTTCTGACACAGAAAAATGTAACCTCTTTCCCCTTCCAAAAAAAAAAAAAGGAGAAGAATAGAAGGGGATGAAAAAAAATGTTCATTTCTCCAGTGCTCAGATCTCTGCTGGCTCATGGTGCTCAGCAGTGCCCCAGCTCAGCCCTGCAATTGCCTCATGCTGGAGGAGATGAATTTGCACCGTGCATTTCTGTGTCTGCCTCTCACCTCTGCACGGCGCGTTATCACCCGCTAATCACACGGAACAAATAGCACGGCATTAATAACCAGCAGAAACCATTTCACCCCTATTTTCAGCTGTGAATCCTCTTCAAGTCACTCTGGACATTTTGAATTGTTTTTTTTTTTTTTCTCTGCCATGATTCCCTGTCAGGCTCCCTGAATGCTCCCAGGGCTGTGTCTGCCTCTCCCCTGAATCAGTGCAAGGCCTCAGCATCAGGAGTGTGGACAGGATGGGCTCTGCACAGGGACCTTTCCCTGGGAGATCAGAGAATCCCAGAGTGGTTTGGGTTGGAAAACCCCTAAAACTCATCCAGTTCCACCCCCTGCTATGGGCAGGGGCAGGAGATGCAGCTCTCCTTATCCAGCAGCAACACCAGCAAGGTGCTCTGGGGTCTCTGCTTCTGTGAGCCCCAAAAGGGAGTGGGGATGCAGCCAGAGGGATAAAGAGAGCAGGGATTGCTGATTCCCTGACTTCTGGGCCCTCCCAGGGGGCTCCCCTGTCAGGGGAGACCCTCCTGGAGTGGTTTTGTGTCAGGGAAGAGAGACACACTGGATCTTTTTGGTCTTCAGCTTCTTGTTTATTGTTATCTTATCTGGAGTTTTGCACGCTGTCCACACCAGGCTCAGGAACTGCAAAAGCAGCACAAAAATGGCCAACAATCTCTAGTTACAAGGTCTTTTAAAGCTAAACTATCCAATTAAGAACTGACACCTGAATTATTTTCCCTTTTAACCCAATAACTGATCCCAAAGAGCCCACAATGAGGACTTTTCCACCCAATTACAAAATGCCACCCAAACCCATGAAGAAGGAGGAAGAAGAAGCATGAAGAAGAAACCCAGGATGACGCCCTGTGCCCTCCATCTTGCTTCCATCCACAKCACACTAAAAATCCCAAAACCTCAATTTCTTACCAGGTGATACACCTGCACTACTCTCTATAATCTATTTCACACTTTTGTGGATTCCAGTCTATTCTGGAGCTTAGGAAACTTTCTCCATGAATGAGGGTCAAAGTCAGTGCTCCCCTGGGGGTCAGGGCACGCCAGAGCAGACAGAGAAATATTCCCTGTGCCCTGGGTTTCCACAAGGGATCAGGGAGGGTGTTGAGCTGACAGAGATTCCTGCACGCCCTCYGTGTCAGGGCTGGGTGCTGAAGGTGCTCCTGGCAGAGCAGAGATGCTGATGGACACCTGGGAATGCCAACACCCGAGCTGGGAGGAGCAGAGTGGAGCTGCCAGCAGTACAGAAAAGTCACAGTGTGTGGAACAGAGACCCCTGGCTCCCCTTGGGTGACCCCAGCCTGGCAGCAGCTCCCCTCAGGCTGTTTGGTGCCTGGGGCTGGGCAGAACTGGGCCCTGGCACCRTGGGCACCTGGTGCCCAGAGGAGAAGCACATTCCTGCCTGTGTTCATCCCCAGGGATGGGTGGGGACATGGGGCTGGTGGTGCCTCAGCAGCARGGCCAATGCCTGTCAGAACTCAGTGCATCCCTCTGGGTGTCCAGAGTTGCTGGGATCCTACCAGGGGGCTCAGAGACCCTGGCACACAGCCCAGAGCACCTGGGGATTTGATTATGACCCCTGGAGCAAGTTGCCAGCTTTGTATGAGGACCTGAAAGTCACAGAAGTTTAAGTAGTATAATAATAAAATTATCACAGGGTGAAAATGGAGATTTTAGGATTTTTGGTATGGGGGTTATGGGGACAAGATTGAGGAACTTGGGCGTGTCCAGCCTTTCTCCTTCTTCTTGGTCTCCATTTTCTGCAGTGATGTTGGCACTTTGGGATTGGTTTAGAGTAGAAGCGCACTGTCTAACATAGGTGATAGGTATTGGGAATAAAGTGTAAATATGTTCTATGTAGTTTGTAGTATTAAAAGACAACACCGCCTCGGGGGCGGTCAGAGTGCCTGTGGCTGCCCTGCTGAGCAGACCTTGGCTGGGCAGAAAGAAAATTTTATAGATAAGAATAATAAACAACTTCAAGACCGAAAACTGAAGAGCTTTGACTCGTTCTTTGGATGCGTGGGCCGGAGCAGAGACACCCTGCACATCTCAGGCAGCAATTAACAACCAACAACCCAAGAAATGCRCCCCTGAGACCCCTGCAGGAACCCTGTTGGCTTGTTAATCCTCTGGGGGTGAAGGAGTGATGGTGGGGTGTTTGGGGGTGCCCTGACCTGCCAGCCAAAACTCTGCTGCGTGTTTGAGCCTCAGAGTTCTGTGGGACCCTTGTGCTGTCCTGCAGGGACACGGGGGCTGCAGGGACACCCCTGGCACAGCCAGACCCRGGGAGGGTGAATTTGGGGAAAGGGAGTTGCATCTCCCRCTATACCCCAGCTGARCCCACATCAGGGTCCCTGCAGGGACACTCCTGGCACAGCCAGACCCTGGGAGGGTGAATRTGGGGAAAGGGAGTTGCATCTCCCTCTATACCCCAGCTGACCCCACATCAGGGTCCAGCCAGACCCCACGGCTCCCCAGGGCAGCCCAGGAGCTGAGGGAGGGATCTCAGCACCTGATGCCTGGGGAAGGTGCTGAAAGGGGCTGGATTTGCAAGGGGGATGAGGTGGCAGGGGCCATCTGTCCCCAGGGCCATGTGGGTGGGTGTCCTGCACCCACCCATGCTCCCCCAGCAGGCTCTGGGATGCCCCTGTGCCCTCCCTCCCCAGTCCCCAGAGCTGGTGATTGCAGTTTGGGCAGTAAATCTGCACCATCCAATCCTGMTAAATTATTTTCCAAATGACGTGATTTCCCTGGTGCACACAAATGATCAATTTCATGTTTTATTCCTAGCGCTATTTTAGTAAGGGGAAAAAAAAAATCTCATTAAACTATCTTGATTAGAGAAAAGGGGCTTGTCATCACGGGGTGGACAAATGGTGTGAGGGCACTCAGCTATTTCCCTGAACGCACTGACACCTGCAGAAGAGGCCTTCAAAGACCTGAAGGTTATTTGCCCATATTACAAACGAGGTGAAGGTTAAAAAAGGTGATTAAAAGCATCTGGAAACCCAAATGTGACAGAGTCTTGCAGTAACCTCCAAGCAGGTTGATTTATGACAGGCTGGTCCCACCCGTAACAAGATTATAGCTTCTCCCCATCAGCCATTGTGATAAATACCAATTACCTACTTGAGGATTGCCATTCAAATTTGCCTAAGTAAGGAGCAGAATCATACATCTATGTTGATTACATATCAATGATGCCYTGGAAGCCTTTGCAACTTTTAGATCTGCTTAAGATATGCCGCCCTGATTTAGACAGCGATTTGCATACAATTTACCCATAAAGCTTTACTTTGAAAAGTATAATTACTTTTTTAATATTCTTCCTTCTGATTTGAATGTTAGAGAGGCCATATAATGAATTACTGCACTAATGAAGACAAACATGCTCTCGGGGTGTACAATGGGAGCATTGTTAAATAAACTTTCCTGCATGCAACACATTTGTTGTGGTTAATCTTTAAATGGAGGCTCKGATTAATACCAGCACTTTTCTTCCCATAATTATTTTCTGAGGGATGGAAATCCCTGCTCCAACGGTTCCAGCAGGTGCTGCAGGGAGGCAGGAGGGCTCTGGGCATGCAGAAGGAACCCCCAGTCCTTTCCCTGGGGATCAGGGGTGGCTTCCAGCYCACAGAGTGGGGACAGCACAAGTGACAGGAGCTGGCCATCAGCACAGCCCTGCTGCTCTGCCACCTTTAATGCACCCTCCCTTGCTTTTCTTCTCCTTCAGATCTGAGGATCCTCCCCAAAAGCCTCTGTTCACATCCAGCATTCCTGGGATTTCAGATGGCTGAACCGTGCTGGGATGGGCASAGGGAGTCTTGGAAGACAGAGCAGCCAGGTTTGGACAAAAGCAGAGAGTTAGTTACTGGTTTTGCATTTTGGTCAGGCAGAACAATCTTTCCAYGCCTGAGATCCAAGGKCACCCTACAGTCTCAGGCCCCAAAAAGTACAAACAYAAGTGAATCAGGGGGAGCAAACTGGGGGTAAATMACTTCATTACCTGAAGCTGCAATTGGAGAATTAACCCCTGATATGTGAATGGACCAAACTCATAATTGTCTGATAAACTGGTGYACATTGTCCKTCTTGGGTGCAGCCTCTGGGAGGCTTTGGCTGCCCAAGGTGTATCTGTTGAAGGKCTTTAATAAAAATCCACTTTATTCTCTTAATTTTGTCCAGCCTCTGTTCCAGGCGCCCACTCCAGGCACCAGTGTTACCTGTCCCTGCCCATCCCAGGAGGTGACACGCACATTCCCACCTCCAGAGCCTCCCCTGGGCCCTCCCACCCTGCCAGCCCAGCCCAGCCCTGCCCTGCTTTGCATCTGAGGCCATTAAAGCCCTTTTGTTGGCAGGGGCCCAGCGAGGGAAGCGCTCCAGCTCCTGTGACAGCCTCATTATTCACCACTCTGCCAATCTCTGTGTCATTGACAAATTCCATCCGGAGAGATTTGCTATTGACTGCCAACTTATTGATGGGCTGCTGAACAGCATCTGGCCACAGGCTGAACAGCATCTGACCCCCCCCAGTGCTCAGATGGCGTGGCCAGCCTGGGATCCTTTCCTGGCTTGKAGTGCTGCTGATCTCCTCACTGACCTTCAGCATGTCACTCAGCTCTGTGTCTGCAAAGGTGTTTAACTGTCAGAACACAGGACATCCRTCTGTCTGTCCTGGATGGCTCCAGCCCCTGCCAGGGGGCTCAGAGACCTTGGCACACAGACCAAGACACACCTGTGACTTTGATTATGACCCATAGAAAAATTACCAATCTTATATGAGGATCTGCAAGCCACAAAAGTCTAAGTAGAATAACAGTTAGTTTGTCACGGGGTGAAAAATAGATTTTTGGGGTTTTTAGAATGGAGGTTCAGGAGGCAAGATGGAGGAATCTGGGTGTGTCTACCCTTTCTTCTTCTTCTTCTTGGCCTCCATCTTCTGCTGTGATGTTAGCACTTTTGGATTGGTTTAGAGTAGAAGCTCACTGTCTAACATAGGTGATAGGTATTGGGAAGTAATTGTAAATATTGTACACGTAGTTTTTGGTATAAAGACATAACACCACCCTGGGGGCAGGCAGAGTGCCTGGAACTGTCCTGCTGGATGGACCTCGGCAGGGCAGGAGAAAGAATTTTATAGAGAAGAAACAATAAACAACATTGAGACAGAGAAATGAAGAGCTCTGACTCCTTCTTCGATCACCAGGCTGGGAAAAGAGACTTTCTAACCATTCTCGGGGTCACTCTGAGCAGCAGAAGTCCTGAGATTTAACCACACCAAGCTGCACAGGAGTGACAGTGAGTGCTCAGTGTTGGAACCCAGGAGATTCCTCTGGCTGCCCTGGGTGACTCCAGACCCTGGCAGGGGCTCAGAGACCTTGGCATGGAGTCACAAACACCTGTGCCTTTGATTTTAGCCCATGGAAACAATTACCAACTTTGTGTGAGGAGTTACAAGCCACAAYAGCTTGAGTAGAATGATAGCGAATTTGCCACGGGGTGGAAAAGTAGAATTTTGGGGATTTAGAATGGGGGTGCAGGAGGCAAGATGGAGGAACCTGGGCCTGTCCTCCTTCTCCTTCTTCTTGTCCTCCATCTTCTGCTGTGATGGTGGCACTTCTGGATTGGTTTAGAGTAGAGGCAGACTGTCTAACATAGGTGATAGGTATTAGAAAATTATTGTCAATAAGTACACYTAGTTCTTAGTATAAAAAGCTAACACCACCCTGAGGGTGGTCAGTGTGCCACAACCCAACCTGCTGGACAGACCTCAGTGGGTCAGAGAAAAAATGTCATAGATAAGGAAAAATAAACCTTGAAAAGCAGAGCTGAGGAATCTCAACTTCTTCTTCGGTCACAGGGCTGGGAAAAAAAAAGACTCTTTAATACCTTTAATACAATTTCAACCACACAAAACCCAAGAGCCAAGCTTCTCATGCACCTGATTTCACCTGCACATAGTTCTCACCCTGTGTGTTCTGGGAGGGAGCTGCAGCAAATCCACTGGGAAGCTCTGGCCTTCCCCAGGAGCAGCTTCAGTGTCACAATAGGACACGAGATGAACAACACAGAAACACAGACTCTGAAACCTTCAAGGTAAAAAGAAGGGAAGTTTCTTTCTTGACCTTGATATATATAGAATTCCAAAAGTGACCCTGATTGGAGGATGAAATTGCCACCTCTCCAGTGACACTGGTCAAATCAACAGCCTATCAATTTTTCCCTCCTCCAGAAAAGAATGCAAAACCAATAATTATTTACATAAAAGCGTGTGAGAAACTCCATTACAAAAATGCAAACATCATAAGGCTTAAAGAACTTAGAAGAACAGAACAACAGCTTAAGAGCTGTCAAATCTCATTTTTCTTCTCCCAGATGAAGCACAGACCTCCCTGGACACCAGTTTCTGTCCTTGAGAGGGAGAAAGGGGCTGGCTCCTGCCRCAAGGGAGCTTCCAGGGGAGCCCTGAGAAGGGGAGAGGTGAGGTGGGCAGRGTGCTGGCCATGGGGACCTGCAGCATCACCCATTGGGGTGGATGGAGAGTCACCACTCCCACTGGCACTGTGTGAGCAGCAGTGTCACCAGCCAGCTGTGCACAGTGGCAGAGCATTCCCTGAGCCCAGGTCCCCTGAGATGTCACCTGTCCCCAGCCCACCTCAGCCTGTCCAGCATGTGGGGTCTTTCCCAGCCTCAGGAGCTCCCTGAGGGGTTCACTGCCCACTGCAGAGCCACGCTGACCCTCACCCTGCTCACTGCACTGGCACAGTGCCCACCAGCAGCTCCCAGTGCCCTCAGCCTGTCCTGGGCAGGGCCAGGGGCTCAGGCTGGSTGTGGGGTCCCTGGCATGGCAGATCCTGCCCATACAGGCTGGTTTATGAGGGGTGGGAGAGCACTGGGGTTGCACAGCCCTTCCCAGAGGAGGGGCGGGGAGGAGCAGGGCAGATCATGACCTTGCCCAGCTTGTTAACCTCCAGCTCTCCCTGTAACTTGGCTCTTTTTTAATTAAAGCCCAGTGTTGTTTAACAATTAACAGATCTGAAGGAAGGGCTTTCCAGCAGGGACCTACKGGGAGCTGCAGGAACTGTCCAGGGCTTGTTGGAGCAAGAGCTGCCCTTGAGAAGGAGAATGGCACCAAGTCATGGCACCCCCTGCGCTCCCTGCCAGCTCCTCCTGCATCACCAGGGTTGTGGGCACCCCCTGCCGCCCCTCCTGCATCACCAGGGTTGTGGCGCTCAGTTGGAGCTGTGCTGGAGTTCTGGATGCTGAGAATTTTAGATTTTCTGTGCTGACAGACTCTGACTCCCAGGAGAGCACTGCATTTGACCTGAGGCTGTGGAAAAGGCTTCCAAAACTGATTGATAGCACTGGGATTACGGGTGTGGAGTTGGATAGAAGTGTGTAATGTCACAGGTGGAAAACTTAGAGTTTGGGGTTTTAGATTATAGTAATATATATGGAGCAAGGTGGAGGTTTTAGGCAGAGGCAAGGTGTTCTTCTTTACCTTCTTCTCTTCTTCTTCACCTTTTTCTTCCTTCTTCTTCACCTTCTTCTTCCTTCTTCTTCACCTTCTTCTTCTTCTTCTTCAAGGGTTTGGGTGGTATTTTATAATTGCACAGAAAGTACGCACTGTGAACTTGAGGGATTAGCTGGAGGGCAGCAGAAACCCAGCAAGCTCCAGGAAATAAAGTCCCTGCTGCTCCTGCCTCTGTTTTGGAACCCCCAAGGATCTGGTGAGAATGAAGCAGTTCTGGGCTGCCAGGGAGGGACACAGTGAGATGGAGATGGTTTCTCTCAAGGAAGCTGAAACCAGGCACACTCCYACAGGAGAAAAGCCCAAATATTTCYTGGTGTGGGSATGGAGCAGCTGAGCAMTCTGCCCTGGCAGCACTGCAAACCCATCCCCAGCAGGACTGAGAGGGGCCTGGGGATCCCATCAGCCACAGGAGCTCCCTGGCTGAGGGGTCACACCTGGTGCTCCTGTGGTCACTCCTGGCCCTGTGCTTGGTGCTCCTGAGCAAAGATCCCTGGAGATCCCCGTGGCTTCCCCAGTGGCCTGGTGGATGTGACATCTCCAGCAGTTTGTGTCACTGTGTCACCTCCTGGGCTGTGGAGACCCTGGAGGGGCTTCTCCTCAGTTACACCCCATTGGCTCCTTCCCCTGTTCCTGTGCCTGAACACAGGTGCTCCTGTGACGCTGGCAGTTTATATACAGACACAAACGGGACGGGGTTGCTAGGAATGTGTCTTGAGCTGTTTATTCTGAGCACCAGTCTCATTACATGATTTGATCCATGTAAAGGTGCGAGCAGCTCGCTGTCCCGGCAGCAAGCCAAAGAAACTTAATGTTACAGCATACCAAATACCCGTCTGAACTAATTACACAAAGCAAAAGCATATTGACAGTGATTCTATCCAATCAACATAAGCACACGCTTATGTTGGGAAGCTCTCCCAACATGGGAGGCTCTCCCTCCCTTTTCCCTGATTGGGCTTCACCTTAATACTGCCTGGAGACCAAGGTCAGCTGGGAGGCCCCTGGGGGAGAGAGCGGGACCTTGGGGGAGAGTGTGTGTTGGAGAGGAGAACATCTCACCACACGGCTGAATTAAACATCTATGGATATTATGCAAAAGCCTTTTTGGCTTCTTTAACCTGGACTTTACTAGCAGCAATTCAAGCTGCAACAAATGGTGCCCCACGTTGGGCGCCAACTATCGCGCGTCCTGGCTAGATGGTGACAATGAGGGGGTGACAGTCCCCCTCTTTTGGGGCAATCCCATTTACCAGCAGAGGCACAACACGGAACAAAAAGGCCACAGCAGCAGCACAGGCCTGGGTGGCACTGGGTTACTTTATTTGATGTTACACTCCCCGAATCTCAGGGTCCCAGGTAATGAGCTGGGGGCAAGCAACAGCTTATAAAGGGGGGCAGGTCTCAAGGGAGGATACAATGTTCAGCTAATCAGGAGAACTGGGGGTGGAACACAAGGGCGAGGGATACAAGGGAGGAAAACTGCTTGGGACAGGAGGGGTTAACAACTGGARGRGGGAGGAAAGGGGTTTGAGACTTGGCAGAAAAGWAGCTAAGTAGCAAAGAGATAAACTGACACCTGGCTCAATTGAATAACAAAGACAAGTCTGTGTCACTCTAAAAGCAGGGGGAAAAAAAGCCCAAAAACTACCAAACAACAAATCAAACAATAACCTGCAAAATYAAAACACACTGCAACACTGGGCTACTCATGATAGGAGAGCCCTGGCTGTGGGCTGTGCCTGACCAAGCACGGGGTATCTGCAGTTTGAGCCCCCTCTGGGACTGCAGAGCCCGTGACCCCTGTTGGCATCTGCCCTGGGGTGAGCCCATGACCCCTGAGCCTGCTGGCATCTGTCCTGTGTCACTGTTGTATTAGGGACAGCTGGATGAAGTGACACAACTCCAATCTCAGAAGGCAAAWGTGAAGTTTATRGGACTTCCCAGTCTTTTATAGACTGTTCCAAGAAGCTGGACCTGATTGGTCCTCAATCAACACCCCTTACACCGTTGGCTATTTAGGAATAACACTCTTGTCAACATCTTACAAATTCAAAACACCAGCTGCAAAGATTAAGGATTATTTTAATTTTTTTTTTCCTGAGCTTTCTCAAAACTCCCTAGAGCAATGCCTGGGAAAGTTCCTCTGACTTTCTCTCTGACCAGACTGTCAGGGGGTGATGGATTCAGATGGGTTCAGATGGCACCTGCATCACTGGGGCTGAGGGATGCTGCTGGGGGGCTGGGAGGCTGACCCTGCTGGAGATGTGTTGAAGATTGCAATGCAAGATGTGTTCCATTACCATCTGTATGGCAGGTTATCTTCTGTTAAGTGGGCAGTTTTCCTTATCTCTCTCTGTGAGTGACCACAATCACTCCTCCCTCCAGGCAGACACCTGCTGATAACAGCCATTCAATGTCTCTGCACGGCTGATAAGAACTACAGCATCCCATTGGGAGATGGGAGCCCAGAGGGAGGAGCCAAGCATTCCTACCTGGATATAATCCAGAAGTTTTTGAAACACCAGCACGGCTTTCTCCATGGGATTCCCCAGAGAAACAGCAGCTGTCTATTCTTCCACTGGATCTTCAGAGGAAGAATACATCCTTCTCTACAGGACCCCCTTGCTCCAYCAGAYCCACCC
>NDFG01000187.1:105676-124549 GCA_002167245.1 Sporophila hypoxantha
TMMTTWWTTTWWRCRTTTWWTTTTTTTTCCTTTCCCTATTAAAGAACTGTTYTTTRCTGCTCCCATATMTTTTGCCTGAGAGCCCCTTAATTWAAAATTMATAGCAATTCAGAGGGGTGGGGAGGGTTTACATTCTCCATTTCAGAGGAAGCTCCTGCCTTCCTRAGCAGACTCCTGTCTTTCCAAACCAAGACAAGATGCCAATGGCCAGGTGGCACCCTCAGGCAGGCAGATCCCTGCTGCAGACCCAGCTGGGCAGGGGGATGTCCCAGTGCCCAGGGGTCTGCCCAGGAGCCACCTCTGCTGGTATGGAAGGGGGCTGGGGAGGGCTGGCTCTGTGCTCAGAGGGRCTCTGGCTTCTGGAGGGCAGAGATGTGCATGGCAATGGTCCAAGAGGCCTCCTGCCTCTCTGTCCAGCAGCAGGAGAGCCCCAGGACTGGGGTGTCTGTGGTTTGTGACACACCATGTGCACAGGGATGGCAGGGAGCAGCCCTGTGAGGGTTAACCTGGGAATCAGCCAGGCAGCTGCCAAGGCACTATAGATTTTGGAGCAGTAACTCTTCAGCTGGAGAGTGAAAAGAGGACAGCTAATGAGGCTCATGAGATCTGTTAATACTTAACCCAATGCAACACCTACCAGCCCTGCCAATAAATCAGCAGTGAGCACCAGCACCTGGCTCTGGTGTGCCAGCACAGCCCCAGCCTCCACGGGCATCCCTCCTCTCACCACCARYGMGCCTGAGCTCCCCTCTCCTCTATTGGGTTAACAAGATACTTAATACTGTGCTTGTTTGATTTGTCYTATATTGGTYATTTGTTAATAATGTATGGGTGTTGGGTTGGACTCGATCTCAWAGGTCTCTTCCAACCTAGAAATTCTGTGATRCTGTGATGTAAGCTTGTGTCGTAGAGGGAGGACCCTGGTTACTCATTCTAGCATTAATTCTCCTATTTGAATATAGGTTAGCCTGTTAATGGGGAGGGAGTCATYAAGTTCTTATATTTTTGTAGCGTAGAGCTTTAACGTGCTCTTTGTTGATGGCTGCTTGAGGGCCCACAATGTAARTGGGCAATCAGTAAATCAGAAATCAGAGCATCCCTCCCTCTCACCACCACGGGGCCTGAGCTCCCCTCTGCCACCCCCATGGCACAGCAGTGGAGGGGAGACCATGTTCAAACCCCTGTGGTTGGCACAAAACCCTTTGGAGATGTCTGGAGGCTGACCAGAGCCTCCATCTCAGAGGGATCAGGGTGAGGGTTCAGCCTCATGGCCTGAGGGTGGGGGACATGGGGGAGTGCAGCTTGGAATTCAGGTTTTTAGAGCCTCTCTCAGGAAAATCCAGCCTTGGTTTAATCCCTCTCTGCTGCAGTGAGGAGCAGAGGAAATCAAACCCTGCCCTGCACACCCAGGGTTTGATTTCCAGCCCTGGCTCTGGTTCCTGAGATGCCCAGAGATGTCTGTGCTCCTGCACAGCACCAGGATTTGCTTCTCATGACCAAAGAACAGCAGCAAGGCCCACTCAGTGGGGCCCTGTTAGAAGAGCATTGTCAAAGATGTGCCCTGTCCCATGAGGGTGCTCCTCCCTGGGAGCTGTGAGATGTTTCAGTGCAAAGTCACCCCTGCCCAAACTTTTGTACTGTCCCTCAACAGCAGAACACACATTGGGCTTGTTGGACCACACTGGAGAGCCTCCAGTGGGAAAGGGGAGGAGGACAATCATCTGCCATGCTGTTGAGCACACATTTCTGGCCTCCTGGTCTGATGGGAGAGCTCAGAAGAGATCTGACTTTATTTCCTTGATGGGAGAGCTCAGGAGAGATCTGACTTTATTTCCTTGATGGGAGAGCTCAGGAGAGATCTGTCTTTGTTTCCTGGTACTGCTGCCACCACAGGCATCACAGGTCCCAGGAAATGCCAGAGCTTCAAACCCACCTGTGCTGGGTGAGGGTGGCACAGAAGATGGGGGATTCCTGGGCAGAAGATGGGGGATTCCTGGGCAGAAGATGGGGACGGTTCCCTGCTCTGTCTGCCCCTTGTTCTGTGTCTGCACCGGGCATCTCTGTTCATTTTCTTGCTCATGGAACAAGTTTGGATCAGCTGGTGGGACCCAAAATATTCACAGGAGATCTGGGATCTGGTCTGGACACATTCAGGTATCAGAGTTGTCTCCAGTGAGGCTCTCTGAAATCTGCTGTGGTCAGACATGAGTGAAATATTACAACATTAGATCAGCAAAAATGATATTAAATTTCTGTTCTTTAAAAGAAAAGTAGTGTTTTGGAATGATCTCAGTTTTCATGACCTAAAAATTTCCATTGGTTTCATTTCCTCCTTCACCAAAAAGGAYGAAGAGATAAGACTGAAAAGAAGAAAATAAAAAAAAAAAAAAAAAAGGAAGAGACAAAGCCCCAGGTCTGAAAACAGCTGAATTTGGGAGGAGCATGAGGACACTTGGAATAAACTAGAAGAAAATATTTCATAGAAAAGACTGTGACTGGCCTATTTCTGTTGGTAATGTTCCTGTAGGATTTGTCCCACCCCAGGGCATGGGGGATGTGATGAGGTTTAGGGCTCGGGGCTCCAGAGGGGCCCTGTGGGCAGCTGGTGGTTGGGATTCCACTGGGATCTTCCCTTCTATCCCACTGGATGGTTCATCACCTGTGTGTGAGCTCCAGCCAGCACACCAGCAAGGAATTGCTGAGCTGAGCCCCCAAAATTCTGGGTGCTGCCCTGCTGTCCTCAGCARCTCCAAAAATGGAGTTTCCAGAGAGGAAACTCCAGGAGAAAATTGCATTTCTGCTCAATGTGCCGACCCCACCATTCCATGGAACCTGGGCCCCATTCCTCTGACAAGAAACAACTTTTCTGGGTSAGGTCCAGCAGGTCTGGGCTGACCTTGGGCCAAGAAGCTCTGAGAGCTTTGTGGGTTTCTCTGGGGCTTCTGTGCCCTGCCTGGAGAGCAGAGGTGCCAGTGCTGGGCTGTACCTGTGCTGTCAGTGGTGCTGTCTGGCCAAYGTGGGACAGCAGAGCTGCCCTCAGGTCCTGCACTCATCTGGGCWTGGAGGGGAGCAGCTCCAGTGCCCTGAGGTGAATTTTCAAAGGGTCATTAAGGTTGGAAAAGACCTTTAAGTTCAACCCAGCACCAGCACCACGGTCACCACCAAAACGAGTTTTGAATTCCTTTCACTCTCTGCATTTGCATGATCTCCTGGGCTTGGTCTTTGCTGACCTTGGGAGATGTTTTGCAGAGAGAAATTTCTCCAAAATGATGACATTTTCTTTTGGGGTGTTGTCATGACAGAACCCCAAARATCTCTGTCTGCTGTTCCACTTTGTCAGCCTCTGCAGGAGCTCTTGAAAGCCAGGCTTTCAGGATGGGATGGGGACCTGGAGCAGCTCCCCAGTGGCCACAATTTCACATCCACCCAGTGTGTTTTCCTTATCAGGACTGTTGGGTGCTGCCTCTCAGGTGCTCTGGTGCTGTTGGTTGATGGCTTCCAGGTAAAGGAAAATGCAAATTGGCCTTGCCTAGAATTGTAAGTCAAGCTCAAAAATCAGATTTSAACACAAGTGATGGAGCACATCCTGCCTTCTTGGGCTTTCATCCATCGTGGTTACCCAGAGAAATTCCTCRSTMMSAGGGTMGGSAGGGGCTGGGCTGGAATTGCCAGAGCAGCTGTGGCTGCCCCTGGAGCCCTGGCAGTGCCCAAGGCCAGGCTGGGCATTGGGGCTGGAGCACCTGGCACAGTGGGAGGTGGCCCTGCCATGGAATGAGCTGGCATTGAAGATCCCTTCCCAGCCCAAAACACTCTTGGCATGTCCGATTCCCTGAACGCAAAGGAACTGGAAACCAGCACCAAAAACGCCATTTGCAGCAACTGGAGAAAGGAAAGGAAAGAATGATTTTCCTTGGCTGGTTGCAAGGTGCCCCCCAGTGGCCATTTTGCCACAAGGGGGTTTTTGTAGCCTGGCAGGCCTGGTTAGAGAGGTTTGGACTGTGCCAGGGTGCCCAGAGCAGCTGTGGCTGCCCTGGAGCCCTGGCAGTGCCCAAGCCAGCTGGAGCACCTGGCACAGTGGGGAGGTGTCGCTGGCAGGCAGGGGTGGCACTGGATGATTTAAGGTTCCAATCCAAGCCAATTCTGTTGGGGCTGTGATTCCAATGAACATCCCATTCCCAAACCATGTTGCCTTGGAAACGGCACAGGTTGAACGAGCAGCAGGGCTCAACATGATGCTGGGAGCAGGGGCTGTTGAATGGTGGAAAAACATCACGAAATGCACACTGGATCACGAGATCTGGTCATTTTCTGCAAGGACTCAGGGTGTGACGGTGTCACAGGGGTCTGAGGATTGAGGGAAAGACAAAGGATCTGACTCCATGTTTCAGAAGGCTTGATTTATTATTTTTAAAATGATATATATTACATTAAAATATACTAAAAGAATAGAAGAAAGGATTTCATAAGAAGGCTGGCTAAAGAATAGAATAGGAAAGAATGATTAACAAAGGTTTGTGCTTGGACAGAAGTCCGAGCGCAGCTGACTGTGATTGGCCATTAAATTAGAAACAACCAACATGGCCAATCACAATGCACCTGTTTGCATTCCACAGGCAGCAGATAATCAATGTTTGCATTTTGTTTCCTGAGGCCTCTCAGCTTCTCAGGAGGAAAAATCCTAAGGAAAGGATTTTCCATAAAAGCTGTCTGTGACACTCAGGGCTTGTCTCTGTCCTGCCCAGCCTCCAGCAGGGCATCCCCGTGGGATGGGCTCTGTCTGCCCCCATCACTGCCCTGGGCTCCCCCTGCCCCTGGGGTGGCACAGGGGGTGGGACCCTGTGCCTCAGGGCCACCAGGGACGGGTGATCCTCTCCTAATCATGCAGGCACCAGGTGACACGGGTTTCATTTCACACTTGCCAGGTGCTGCCCCTTCTCCCGGGGCTGCAGGGACCTCCTGTCCTGGCAGGGAGGCAGAGCTAAGCAGGCTCAGGGGAGATGGCCTGGAAGAGCGAGGGACCGTGACCGAGGGCCTGCCAGGACATTTCCCTGGTGGCTTCCTCACTGTGACAAGTTAAAAAACAAAACAAAAAGAAGGCAAGCAGTCAGCCAACCCACTTAACTGCAGTTTTCCTCCATCAGGATCTATTTAGTTTTATTCAACCTGACATCTCTGAGAGAGAAGAAGAAATTCTGGGAGCCTAAAGCCAGAGGGAGACCACACAGTGTGTGCTGGCCGTGCTGGGGGAGCTCATCTCCCTTATTGCATCTGACACCAGGCAGGACGAGCCAGGGTCTGCAGCTGGGGGTGTGAGGAGCCTTCCAGGGCTGCAGGCAGCCTCCCTGTGCACACAGCAGCATCCTGCTCTCCCTGAGCCTCCTGCACTGCCCCAGACCTGAGTTCCTGGCTCTCCAGCAGGCAGGAGGAGGTGGCTTTGGGCACAGCCCTGCTCCAAGATGCTGCAGCTGGCAGCTGGAGAGGATGAGGCGAAGCTGATGGCACTGGAATGCACATCTGGATGCTGTGAGCAGCAGCACATCTGTATTGCTGCTTTCCAGGAAAATCCCCTTGCTCAGCCCCAATGGAGAGTCTGGAGCACAGAGGAGGGGAAGGAGCAGAGCCACTGGGACCCAGGGCTCCCCCCAGCACTGCCCTTGTCTCTGGGGTTTGTCACACACCAGGGGACGTGGGCACACAGGGCAGGGGCAAGCCTGTGGCCGTGTTCACAGGGGTCTCAGGCTGAGGGAAGAGACGAGGATCTGACTCCATGTTTCAGAAGACTGATTTATTATTTTATGATATATATTACATTAAAACTATACTAAAAGAATAGAAGAAAGGATTTCATCAGAAGGCTGGCTAAGAATAGAATAGGAAAGAATGATAACAAAGGTTTGTGGCTCAGACTCTCTGTCTGAGCCAGCTGACTGTGATTGGCCATTAATTAGAAACAACCACATGAGACCAATTACAGATCCACCTGTTGCATTCCACAGCAGCAGATAACCAATGTTTAGATTTTGTTCCTGAGGCCTCTCAGCTTCTCAGGAGGAAAAATCCTAAGGAAAGGATTTTCCATAAAAGCTGTCTGTGACAGTCAAGCATTGGAAGGGGCTGCCCAGGGCAGTGCTGGAGTCTCCATCCCTGGAAGTGCTCAAAACCCAAGCAGCTCCATGACATGGCTCAGTGGGCATGGTGGGATCCAGCTGAAGGCTGGACTTGTCATTCCTGGAGACCTTTCCCAACCCCAGTGACCCCACAATTCCCAACTGCTCCTCCCTGTAGTATTAACAGGGAACGCCCAATGAGGGGAGAGAAGGATGGATCCGACCCCATCTTATCAGAAGGCTAATTAATTACTTTATTGTACTATATTATTTTATACTATATTAAACTATATTACATTACATCTAAACTGAATCTGCCAAGCACTCAACCCTGCACACACTGCACAGAATCTCATGACTGTCACCCAACAGTCCTGACACACTCACACACACCTGGCCCTGATAGGCCAAGGAAACAAAACACCATCACTGTGGGTAAAAAATCTCCATATTGCATTCTATTTTGCCACAAACACAGGCACAGCCAATGAGATAAGAATATTCTTGGGAAGAATTGTGCCTTGCTTTTCTCCGTGAAGAGAAATGTGGGGCTACACACTTGGCCCTGACAGGCCAAGGAACCAAAACACCATCACTGTGTGGAACAATCACTGTGGGTGAACAATCTCCATATTGCACTCTACTTTGGCACAAACACAGGCACAGCAAATGAGATAAGAATATTCTCGGGAAGAATTGTGCCTTGCTTTTCTCTGTGAAGAGAAATGTGGGGCTACACACTTGGCCCTGACAGGCCAAGGAACCAAAACACCATCACTGTGTGGAACAATCACTGTGGGTGAAAATCTCCACATTGCATTCTGCTTTTGCACAAACACAGCACAGCAAATGATAAGAATTGCTTTTCCTTTCTCTGAGGTTCAGAGAATGTGAAACCCAGAAATATCCTTGGGAAGAATTGTGCCTTGCTTTTCTCTGTGAGGAGAAATGTGGGGCTGCATCTCCCCACTCTTGTCCCCTCTGTGTCCCCTGTGGGATCTCCTCGGTGCTGGCACCACCCTGAGCACAGAGTGCATCTCCCCCACACCAAACCCGTGCTCTGCCACATGTCCCAGCCCAGGACAGCCCCTCTCACCTGCCCAGCCCCAGGAATTTGGCCCGGGATGGTGCAGGGCTCAGGGAAAAGCAGGAATGGGTGGAACTGTGCAAGGCCTGGCTGGCTGGGAGAGATGGAGAGGCTCAGTTTATTTACTTTATCAAGGGGAGGTTAAGAGGCAACTTGATCATAGTCTATAAATACTTATGGAGGGAGGAGATCTCTGATAATGGAGGGGTTTTTAATCTAGKAGATAAAAAATGTAATGAGATTCATTGGCTGGAAGCTGAAGCTAGAAAAACCTAAATTGGAAATAAGATGCATCTTTTAAGCAGGGAGTATAATTAACTATTGYAGCAATTTGCTAAGAGATGTGGTGGATTCTCCATCATTTGTGGTCTTTAAATCAAGACTTTCTAAAAGAGATGCCAGGTGTCCCTGGGCTCCACAGTGCCGGGGGAGAACACTGTCCTGCCCTCTGAAATCCCTGAAACCCCTGCTGCCCGCCCAGGCCGGGCTCTCCAGCACTCACCTCCCACAGATTCCTGTGGCAGAATGYGAGTGGGGCCCTGGGGGATGGACACAGAGAGGAGGCAGACCTGGGCAGCCCTGCTCTGCTCCTGCCTGCCAGCCCCCCAGCTCACCAAGGCCCACAAACAAACACCCCCAAGCTCTGCAGACCCCAGCACCACGTCCTGCCCCTGATCCTGCTGCTCAGGGTGGCTTTCCCAGCAGCCTGGCAGCCTCACACACTCCCTCACTGGTGCTGTTGCTTCCCTGCCACCCCTGGTCACCTCCTGCCTGCCATCCCTGCTCTCCTCCTGCCTGCCAGCCCTGCTCTCCTCCTGCCTGCCAGCCCTGCTCTCCTCCTGCCTACCATCCCTGCTCTCCTCCTGCCTGCCCAGCTCACAGATCTGGGGTGTGGGTGAGACCAGGACAGCTCAAGGCACACGTGGAGAGGATCCAGGGCCCTGAGCATCCTCCCATGCACCCTCAGCATCCATCCCAGGAGGTGGGCAGGAGGGCAGCATCCCTGCTCAGCCCTGTGCAGAGGGCTGTGCCACTCATCCACGTTGTCATCAGCCCCACTCCTGATCCAGAGACACCCTCAAGCTCTCCAGACCCCAGCACCACGTCCTGCCCCTGATCCTGCTGCTGCTCAGGGTGGCTTTCCCAGCAGCCTGGCAGCCTCACACACTCCCTCACTGGTGCCCTGACACCCCTGCTCTCCTCCTCCCTGCCACCCCTGCTCTCCTCCTCCCTGCCATCCCTGGTCACCTCCTGTCTGCCATCCCTGGTCACCTCTTCCCTGCCATCCCTGCTCTCCTCCTGCCTGCCCAGCTCACAGATCTGGGGTGTGGGTGAGACCAGAACAGCTCAAGGCACACGTGGAGAGGATCCAGGGCCCTGAGCATCCTCCCATGCACCCTCAGCATCCATCCCAGGAGGAGGGCAGGAGGGCAGCATCCCTGCAGGGTGCTGTGCCACCCACCCACCTTGTCAGCAGCCCCACTCCTGACCCACAAACACCCTCCAAGGCCCCACAAACACCCCCAAGCTCTGCAGACKCCAGCACCACGTCCTGCCCCTGACCCTGCTGCTGCTCAGGGTGGCTGTCCCAGAAGCCTGGCAGCCTCACACACTCCCTCACTGGTGCCCTGCCACCCCTGGTCACCTCCTCCCTGCCAGCCCTGCTCTCCTCCTGCCTGCCCAGCTCACAGATCTGGGGTGTGGGTGTGAGACCAGGACAGCTCAAGGCACACGTGGAGAGGATCCAGAGCCCCGTGCATCCTCTCATGCACCCTCAGCATCCATCTCAGGACCACAAACGATGGAGAATCCACCACATCTCTTAGCAAAAATTGCTCCAATAGTTTAATTATACCCACCCACCTTGTCACCAGCCCCACTCCTGACCCACAAACCCCCTCCAAGGCCCACAAACACCCTCCAGACCCCAGCACCAAGTCCTGCCCGCTGCCGCCTGCTGCCTCAGGTGCTTTCCCCAGGAGCCTGGCAGCCTCACACACCCTCCCTGTGCTGTTGCTTCCCTGCCTCTTTTTTTTCCCCTTGGTTTTTCTTGATATTTTTCCCTTGCTGCCCTAATTTTTTTTTTTTTCCCCTATAATTTTCTCCATTGACTTTAATTAAGCTCTCCCAGGCTCGCTTCTGTAGGCAGGCTTCCCCGGGTCTAATTAGACTCTCATCATAAGTAAATCTACATGGAACAGCAAACAGTGTGTGTGTTGAGAGAGCCAGGGAGATTTATAGAGAGCATGCAGGGAGCAGATGGGTGCATAAAACACTACAAATAATTCTGGTACAGATGCAGAAAAGGCAGGCTCTGCGAGACTGAGCCTCCCCACACAAGGCACATGTCACATAGTCAAATCTCTGTCTCACTCTCTCTCTCTAGTATCACCACATTTCCACCATAAAATCAATAGTGGAGATCAGAGTAATCATCTTGGCTGGGTGATAGCAGCGATTCCCAGGCGAGGCTTAGGGATGCCTCACACTGATCTGTTCCTAACCATGTGCTTAAAGCCAAGGTGTGTGCTGAGGTAATTACCAGGGGCCGTGGCTGGAGCTTCAAGGGATGGAGGATGGTTGTGGTGGGGGTGGCAGCTGCTGCCCTCACACCTCCCCACAAGAGGAACTTGCCCTGAGGGGAAAGAGCTGGGAAACAGGAAAGTTGGAAAAAAGAGATAAAAAACAACCCAGGGCTGGGAGGCTGGGAGCTGCCTGCTGCCTGATCCTGCCCCCGGGCTGCTTGCTGCCTGGAGCCCCTTCTGCCCTGGAACAGGCTGGGCTCGAGGCAGGATGGGGTCTGGATCCCCTGGGCAGCTTGTGGGAGAGGGGAGGCAAGGTGCAGCCTCCAATCTTGCCCCTATCCAGCTCCATCTCAGCCTCTCCAGCTCTCCCACTCGCACTTCCAACTCCATCCCTCGACTCATCCAGCCTGCTACCATTCCTGCCTCCGCTCCATCCTGCCCTCCAAGCCCATCCCTGACTATCCAACTCCATCCCTGACATCCAGATCCATCCCAGCTCCATCCTGCCCATCCAGCTCCATCCCAGCCCCTCCAGCTCCATTCCAGCTCCCATCCCCAGCTCCATCCTGCCCCTCCAGCTCCACTCCCTGCCCCTCCAGCCTCCATCCTGCCCCCTCAAGCTCCATCCCTGCCCCTCCAGCTCCATCCCAGCTCCATCCCAGCCCCCTCCAGCTCCATCCCAGCTCCATCCCAGCCGCCCTCGCAGCCCCATTCCCAGGCCCTCCAGCTCTATCCCAGCTCATCCCAGCTCCATCCTCCTAGCCTCCAGCTCCTCCAGCTCCATCCCTGCCACTCCAGCTCCATCCCAGCCCTCCAGCCGCCATCCCAGCTCCATCCCAGCTCTCCAGCTCATCACTAGCCCATCCCAGCCCCTTCAGTTCATCCCGCTCCCTCCAACCCATTGCTGACTAATCCAGCTCCATCCCTGCCCTCAGCTCCATCCAGGCCCTCCAGCCCATCCCAGCCCCATCCCAGCCCCATCCCAGCCCCATCCCACCCACTCCAGCTCTCCACTCCATCCCTGCCCCTCCAGCTCCCCTCCAGCTCCATCCCAGCCCCCTCAGCCCCCCTCCCAGCTCCATCCCAGCCCTCCAGCTCCATCCCAGCTCCATCCCAGCCTCTCCACTCCATCCCTGCCCTCCAGCTCCATCCCAGCTCCATCCCAGCCCTCCAGCCCCAATCCCAGGCCCTCCAGTCTATCCCCAGCCTCCATCCCAGCTCCATCCCAAGCCCCTCCAGCTCCTCCCAGCTCCATCCCAGCCATCTCCAGCTCCATCTCTGCCCCTCCAGCTCCCCTCCCAGCTCCATCCCCAGCCTCAGCTCCATCCAGCTCCAATCCCAGCCCCTCCACCTCCATCCCGCCCCTCCAGCTCTCAAGGCAGCACCAGACTTGGCTTGTTAAACCTGAGTGGTTCCCACGGGGAAGGGGGCTGTGCACAGTCTGGATTTCCCAATATTCCCAGTTTTACCTGTGCTCCCCAGCAGGTGTGGGCAAAGCTGATAGCCAAGGAACACTTATAAGTCTACTGTAATTAGGAAATAATTGGCTTCTGATTGTAGGTGTGAAATTATAACATCTGTATTGTCCTCACCTTCTCATGGACAATGAAATGAATAAAAGTTTTTAAAAACATCTCTCTCAGATGCCCCATCTTGGGTCAGAAAAGTGATTTAATCTGACATTTACCCCCCAGGACCTGGATTGCTGTCCTGTCCCTGCCCTTGTTCCCCACCTGTCCTGCTGTGTCCAGCCCCCCTGAGCCCCACACCAAAGGTTCCCAGCCTGGCAGGGGGTCAGAGAGCTGCTCCCTAACATCCAACAGGAGAGTTTGCAGGTGTCGAAAATCATTCATTGCTGAGGTGAGAAATCCCAGCTGGTCGTGTCCATTTTCACCCACCACCAACCACCCCCAAATTCCTTCTCCCGGGCTGCTCCATCTGGATCCATCCAGGATTTCTCCTGCCTTGCCGAGGTGGGAGGGGCCCAGCACCCACCATGGGGCTCTGAGCCCCTTCCCTTGGCAGCTCCTGGGCTTCTCTGCAGGAGGAGGGGTCTGTCCTCTGCCATTCCACAGCCCAGGGCTTTGGTGCCCCATCCCTTGCTGGATCGCATGGCCACCACAGAGAGGAAGCCACCAGAGCTGGATGAGATGCTTCTCTGTGCTGGCACTGCCCTAGGATGTGGCATTCACACCTTTCTCTCCTCTTCTGTGCTCCTGACTGGGAGCCTGGGGTAGGCCCAGCTCCCATACCCTCCCCTCTTGGACCATCCCATGGCCACAGCTGGGTGAACTCATGAGTGAGATGCTTCTCTGTGGCTGGCACTGCTCCTCACCGTCCCCCCTTCACTGGAAGCCTGGACCCAGCTCCATCACACTCCTCCCTCTGGGAACATCCATGGCCAACCTGGTGACTCAGTGAGATGAGATGCTTCTCTGTGCTGGCACTGCCCCTCGGATGTGGCACTCACTCCTTTCCCCCTCTTCTGTGCCCCTCATGGAAAGCCTGGGCCCAGCTCCCATCACCTCCTCCCCTCTTGGACCATCCATGGCCACACCTGGGATGAGCTCAGCAACCCTTGGGAGGGTTGGGACAAACAGTCCCAGCCCACTGGAGCTGTCTGCACATCCCTGTGAGACCCTCTGGGCATTCCCGCAAGAGCCTGCACTTTGTCTGCAGTCTGAAACCCCAATCCAGCATCAGTGATGAAGCAGCTGTGGGAGGATGGTGGCTGAGCAGGGGACACAGGCATCCACTCAGCAGTTTCACAGCAATCTCAGTAACTCAGCATGCCTGCAAGTCCCAGGAACCTCCTCTGGGCTCTTGGTGCTTTGGCTCTGAGCTCTAGACCTGCACCTCTTTCTGTGGTCATAAAATCATTTAGCACTGACTGTGCAGGGCTGCAGAAACCCTCAGCCAGCTCTTTTCAGACTCTTGACACGTGAAACTTAGGTGCATGATTTGAGATTACTATTATTTTAGGGTGATTTGAAACTGTTTGTCGCCACTAGATGTTGTTTTGACATTCTCCTTAGGTACCAAGAGCCTGAAGAGCCCTTCATTGTCCTTGCCTGTTGGAAGCTGGCTTCCTCCACCAACCGGACGGAGCAGAAATGCTGAAATGCTCCCTGCTCACGTCTGCTCTCCTGCCTGTTTAGGGGCAATTTCCCCATCTCTGTGAGCAGCACCCTTTGCCATTGCTGGGCTTTCTGCTGTTCCTAAGAGAGCCCTAAACCTCTTCACTTGCTCGTCCAGTCCTTGTGCCACTTGTGCTTTGAGGGCTGTCCCTGTCTGCAGGTGGAGATGTGAGGGGATGGAGAGCAGGAGGAGAGGGATGGACACCAGGAGGGCTGGGAAGGATCAGAGATGTGCCACAGGTCTGAGCTCCTCCTGAGAGGGCGAGATACTCAGATATTCGGATATTTCCTGTGATTCCGTGGCTGATAAAAGGTGCTCCTGATGGAATCAGATAAACAAGGAGCTGGAGCCTGCTGAGCTGAGGCTGCCACAAACCCCAACAGTGGCCCTGGTGGCATGGGCAGGCAGAAGCCTGGAATCAGAGGCTGAGAATCCAATTTCTGGCTGCTCCAGATGCAAGGCAAGATGTTTTCAATTACCATCTGTATGCAATTATCTTTTGTCAGTGGCAGTTTGCCTTATCTCTCTCTCTGAGTGACCACAATCACACTCCCTCGGAGGACCTCTGCTGATAACCAGCCACTGAATGTCCCTGCATGGCTGATAAGACACTACAGCATCCCACTGGGAGATGGGAGCCCAGAGGGAGGAGCCAAGCATTCCTACCCGGAATAGAAATCTGGAGATTCTGGACACCAGCACGCGCTTCTTGCACCTGGATTTCCCAGAGGAAAGCAGCTGCCTCTTCCCTGGATCTCCAGAGCAAGACTGCACCTTTCTCCAGGATCCCTGCCTCCGCAGAGCCACCCTGACATGCAGGAGGGCTGAGCCCACAATTCCAATGGACTGCTGCAGCACCCTGACCCACAGGTGTCGCAGCTGGTTCTGACTCTGGCACTGTTGGTTAGTTCGAGCTGCCTCACACTGTATATGTTCCTAGACCATGTTGTTAAGCAAGGTGTGTGCTGACGGTTAATTACCAGGGGCGTGCTAGGAGCTGGGGCCCTTTGCAGGGCTGGAGGATGGTTTGTGCTGTGGGGCGTGCGCTTGCTGCTCCACCTCCCCCAAGAGGAGGTTGCCTGGGAAAGAGCTGGAAACAGGAAAGTTGGAAAAGAGTAAAAACACCCAGTGCCTGGAGGCTGGGGAGCTGCATCGCGTGCCTGATCATGCCGGGCTGCTTGCGCCTGGCCCCTTTGCCCTGGACAGGCTGGGCTCGGGGCAAGGATGGGTTGGGTCCCCTGGGCAACTTGTGGGAGGGGGAGGCAGGGTGCCGCTCCATCCCTGCCCCTCCATAGCTGCCTCCGCCTCCAGCTCCATCCTGCCCTCCAGCCGTCCTTGACTATCCAGCTCCAATTCCTGCCCTTCGCAGCTCGCTTCCAGCCTTCTCCAGTATCCCTTCCCCACCCTCCAGCCTCCATGCTGTGCCCCTCCAGCTCAATTCCAGCCTTCCTAGCTGCATTCATGCTCCCTCCAGCTCCATTGATGCCCCTCCACGCTTCCCTGATAAAATCCAGTCCATCGCCAGCCTCAGCTCATCCAGCCTTCTCCGTCCTCCGCCCCTCCGCTCCATCTCTGCCCTCCCATCCTCCCAGGGCCCTCACACATCCCGCCCTCCACTCCATCCAGCTCATCTGCCTCGCTCCATCCGCTCTCCAGCTCCATCTGCCCTCCAGCTCATCCCGCCTCTCCAGCTCCTCTGCCCTCAGCCCCATCCCTGCCCCTCCAGCTCCTCCTGCCCTCGCTCATCTCTTGCCTCCGGCTCCATCCAGGCCCTCCAGTCCCCCAGGCCCTCCCACTCATCACAGCCTCTCCAGCTCCATCCCAGCGCCTTTCCGGCTCCATCTCTGTTCCTCAGCTCATTCCTGGCCCCTCACTCATTCCTGACTATCCAGCTCCATCCAGCTTCGACCCTGCCGTCATCTCATCCAGCCCTCAGCTCCCATCGCCCTCAGCTCATCCCAGCCTTCTCCGTCATTTGCCCTCCAGCTCGATTCAACTCATCCCACTCAGCTCTTCCAGCTCCTCCTGCCTCCGCCATCCCGCCTCTCAGCTCCTCCCGCCTCTCCACTCCATCCTGCCTCCTCCTGGTACACCCCCTCCAGCTCCATCCCTAGCACTTCCAAGCTCCATCCTGACTTCAGCTCCATCCGCCCTTCCAGCTCCATCCTGTTCCCCTCCAGCTCCATCCCTTGCTCATCTGCCCTCGCATTGCCGCTATCCACTCCTCCCGACTTCGCTCATCCTGCATCCGCTCCATCCCACCTCCGCTCCATTCCAGTCATCAGCCCTCCCCTCCAGCTGCACCTGCCTCCAGCTCCATCCCTCCAGCTCATCCAGGCCTCCAGCTCACTTCCCAGCTCCCATCCAGCCTCCGCTCATCCCAGCTCCTATCCATGCCCTCCGCCATTCCAGGCCTCACCAGCTCTAATCCACTGACATCCAGCTTCCATCCCAGCCCCGCTCCTCCAGCTCCATCCGCCCCTCAGTCCATCCAGGCCTCCAGCCTCCTCCCAGCCCATCCCGCTCTCAGCTCAACCGGCTCCAATCCCAGCCCTTGCATCCCAGCCCCTCCCAGCTACAGCACTGCCCCTCCAGCTCCATCAGGCCCTCGCCATCCCAGCCCATTCCAGCCATCCCCCATCCCGCCCTCCGCCAGCTCCCTCCTGCCCCTCAGCCCCATCCAGATCTCGCCCTCCAGCCCTCCAGCTCCATCCCTGCCCTCCAAGCTCCATCCCAGCCCTCCAGCGTCTCCAGCTCCATCTCCTGCCTCCGCTCCATCCAGCTCCATCCTGCCCCCTCCAGCCCTTCCCAGCCTCCGTTATCCCGCTCCTTCCAGCCCTCCCACCCCTCCGCTCTTCCAAGCCTCGTCCCAGCTCTCCAGCCCCTCCAGCTCTCTGCTGGCCCCTCCAGCTCCATCCCAGCTCATCCCAGCCCCTCCAGCTCCAATCGCCATCTGCTCCCTCCAGCCCCTCCAGCTCCAATCCCTGCCCCTCCTTCATCCCGTCCGTCTCAAGGCAGCACCGACTTGGCCTTGTTAAACCTAGTGGTTCCCACGGGCGTAGGGCTGTGCACAGTCTGGAATTTTCATTATCCCAGTTTTACTGTGATCCCGCGCAGGTTGGCTAACGCTGATAGCAAGAGACACTTATAGTCTACTTAATTAGAAATATTGGCCTTCTGATGTGCTATAGTGTGAACTGATACTCTGTATTGTCCTCAGCCTTCTAATGAGAATGTGCTCCTGCCTGCCAGCCCCCCAGCTCACCAAGGCCCCACAAACACCCTCCAAGGCCCCACAAACACCCCCAAGCTCTGCACACCCCAGCACCACGTCCTGCCCCTGACCCTGCTGCTCAGGGTGGCTTTCCCAGCAGCCTGGCAGCCTCACACACTCCCTCACTGGTGCTGTTGCTTCCCTGCCAGCCCATGTCACCTCCTGCCTGCCACCCCTGGTCACCTCCTGCCTGCCAGCCCTGCTCTCCTCCTGCCTGCCCAGCTCACAGATCTGGGGTGTGGGTGAGACCAGGACAGCTCAAGGCACACATGGAGAGGATCCAGGGCCCTGTTCATCCTCTCATGCACCCTCAGCATCCATCTCAGCAGGAGGGCAGCATCCCTGCTCAGCCCTGTGCAGAGGGCTGTGTCACCCACCCACCTTGTCAGCAGCCCCACTCCTGACCCACAAACACCCTCCAAGGCCCCACAGACACCCACAAGCTCTGCAGACCCCAGCACCACGTCCTGTCCCTGACCCTACTGCTGCTCAGGGTGGCTTTCCCAGCAGCCTGGCAGCCTCACACACTCCCTCACTGGTGCCCTGCCAGCCCTGCTCTCCTCCTGCCTGCCCAGCTCACAGATCTGGGGTGTGGGTGAGACCAGGACAGCTCAAGGCACACGTGGAGAGGATCCAGAGCCCCGTGCAACCTCTCATGCACCCTCAGCATCCATCCCAGCAGGAGGGCAGGAGGGCAGCATCCCTGCTCAGCCCTGTGCCGAGGGCTGTGCCACTCATCCACGTTGTCATCAGCCCCACTCCCGATCCAGAGACACCCTCAAGCTCTCCAGACCCCAGCACCAAGTCCTGCCCCTGATCCTGCTGCTCAGGGTGGCTTTCCCAGCAGCCTGGCAGCCTCACACACTCCCTCACTGGTGCTGTTGCTTCCCTGCCAGCCCTGCTTCCTTCCTGCCTGCCCAGCCACAGATCTGGGGTGGGAGTGAGACCGGACAGCCAATGGCAACGTGAGAGGATCCAGACCTGACATCCTCTCCAGTGCACTCGCCTATCCTCCCAGAGGGGCAGCATCCCTGGCTCAGCCGTGTGCAGAGGGCTGTGCCATTCCCACCCACTCTCTTGTCACCAGTCATCCCTCCTGGACCACACACCCTCCAAGGCCCACAACCCCCAAGCTCTGCCAGACCCCCACCACTTGCCCTGACTCCTGCTTCGTCAGGGTGTTCTTCCACACTCTGGCAAGCCTACCATCCCTCATGTCGTCGCTTCCTGCCAGCCCTCTTCCCTCCTGCCTGCCATCCTGCTTCCTCCTGCCTGCTCATCCCTGCTCTGCTCCTGTGGCTGCCCAGCTCCGATCGGAGTAATGTGGGGTGAGACCAGGCACAGCTCAAGGGCACAGTGGGAAGGATACGGCCCCGATGAAGCATCCTTCACCTGCACCTCCAGCATCCATCCAAGGAGTGCAGCATCCCTGCTCAGCCCTTGCAGAGGCTGTGCCCACCGTCACTCATGGTACGGCCGACCATCCTGAACACAACCACTCCCCAAGGCCCACAAACACCCCAAGCTCCTGCGAGAGCCAGCAGCTACACGTTCTTGCCCCTGACCCTGCTGCCTACTAGGTGCTTCCAGAAGCCTGCAGCCTCACAACTACCTCACTGGTTGCCACACACCCTGCTGCTCCTCTCCCTCCCGCTACACAGATTGGGTTGGGTGAGTAAGTCTCCCCTGGAGGGATCCAGTCGCCCCGTGGCATCCCTCATGCACCCTAGAATCATCCAGACCAACAAACGACTGGAGAATCCACCACATTTTGCAATTGCTCCAATAGTTTAATTTACCCACCCACCTTGTCAGTCAAGCCCACTCCTGACCCACAAAACCCTCCCCAACGGGCACGATACCCCAGGCCCACCGACCAGTCTGCCCCGTCCTGCTGTCCGGTGGCTTTCCCAGCGGCCTGGCTCCTACAAGTCCCTCCCTGGTGCTGTTGCTTCCCTGCCTCTTTTTTTTCCCCCCTTGGTTTCTTTCTTGATATTTTTTCCTTGCTGCCCTAATTTTTTTTTTTTTCCCCTATAATTTTCTCCATTGACTTTAATTAAGCTCTCCCCAGGCTCGCTCTGTAGGCAGGCTTCCCCGGGTCTAATTAGACTCTCATCATAAGTAATCTACATGGAAAGCAAACATGTGTGTGTGTGAGAGAGCCAGGGAGATTTATAGAGAGCATGCAGGGAGCAGATGGGTGCATAAAACACRACAAATAATTCTGGTACAGATGCAGAAAAGGCAGGCTCTGTGCTGAGGACTGGAGCCTTCCCCACATGCTCACATAAGTCAAATCTCTGTCTCACTCTCTCTCTCTAGGTATCACCACATTTCCCACCATAAAATCAATAGTGCAGATCAGAGTAAATCATCTTGGGCTGGGTGATAGCAGCGATTCCCAGGCGAGGCTTAAGGAGATGCCTCACACTGATCTGTTCCTAACCATGTGCTTAAAGCCAAGGTGTGTGCTGAGGTAATTACCAGGGGCGTGCTGGGAGCTGGGGGCCCTTTGCTCAGGGATGGAGGATGGTTTGTGGTGTGGGGCTGGCAGCTGCTGCCCTCACACCTCCCCACAAGAGGAACTTGCCCTGAGGGGAAAGAGCTGGGAAACAGGAAAGTTGGAAAAAGAGATAAAAACACCCAGGGCTGGGAGGCTGGGAGCTGCTCGCTGCCCTGATCCTGCCCCGGGCTGCTTGCTGCCCTGGAGCCCCTTCTGCCCTGGAACAGGGCTGGGCTCGG
>NDFG01000187.1:136255-146874 GCA_002167245.1 Sporophila hypoxantha
CAGAGGCAGAGACTGCACCTTTCTCCAGGATCCCTGCTCCAGCAGAGCCACCCCTGACACTGCAGGAGGGCTGAGCCACAATTCCAATGGGACTGCTGCCAYCACCCTGACCCACAGGGTGTCAGGCTGGGTTCTGACTCTGGCACTGTTGGTTTAGTTCACTGCATTGTTTATTTTATCCTTTTATTTTTTTTCCTTTCCCTAGTAAAGAACTGTTATTCCTGCTCCCATATTTGTTGCCTGAGAGCCCCTTAATTTAAAATTTATAGCAATTCAGAGGGATGAGGAGGGTTTACATTCTCCATTTCAGGGGAGGCTCCTGCCTTCCTCAGCAGGCACCTGGCTTTCCAAACCAAGACACTGGCATTGCCCCCAGACACCTGTGAGAGGAGGAACATTCCTGATGCTGGTACCTGACTTGGTGCCATGGTTTAGTGAAGGTGTTTAGGGCATGGGTTGGACTTGATGACCTTGAAGGTCTCTTCCAACCCAGTGATTCTGTGATTTGCAGCCTCTCTTGGCTCCCAGCCTTTGCTGCCTCCATCCCCTGGTGTGGGACYGCCCCTGCCTGGCCCACATGGATGTGGAAGGACACAGAGGGCAGCACACCACCCCAAGGCCATGTGTTGCTGGTCCCCTCATCCTGCTGAGGGCTCCTTCCATCCCATGCAGCCCCCAGCAGTCTGACAAAGCACTCGCTGAGGATTTGTCTCAGATATTTAAATACATCTCAGGGTTCAGATCGCAGCTTCTCAACAGCAGTTAAATAAGTAACACATTCATATTTTGTAAACTGTTTCTCACAGCTTGTTTATTTAGGGTTATAACTCGATTTGGGCTCCTTATGGAAGTGTGACTCATTGTTTAATGTGTCAGCTCATTAGCAATACTTGTTTTTGCCTTATATTTCTGTGCTACCACTAATTGCTGAGCCCACTGTGAGCTTCAGCTTCCAATGACACTGTGGAAAARGCAAGAAAATAGATCAGTTACTAGATAAAAGGCAACAGAAATAAACAAACTCATGAACCTGCAGAGGAAGCTTTTTAGCTGCTGTGATTTTACTTCACAAGGAGACCTCCCTCGATTGGGAAATTGATACCACCAGCTCCTGGGATCTCGTGTCAGGAGGATTTGAGCAAGAGAGGAAAACCACAGGCAAGGCCAATGAGTCAGGGTCACGTCTCCACATCAGCACAGGTGGGTGGAACACCTGCAGCTCGAGAGCCACCAGCCTGCCCTCTCTGAGGAGCTGCTGCCCTGGCAGAGGAGAATGTGAGAGGCTGGGCTTGAGTGTCTTCATAGTGCAATCCATTTATCTGATGCACAGTCCCTGACAGGCTTTGCTGAGAAGACACATCCCAAGCAATGCCTATCAAGGACTTGCTAAGGAGCAAACCTGACCAAAGCATCTCCTTTGCAGAGCTGCAGGTGAGGCTGGAGCAGCTTCAGCCTCCTGCACCCAGCTGCTGCAGAAGGCAGCGTGGCAGGAACGTGGCTCCCCTGGGGCTGCAGGTCTGGGCTCAGCAGCTCCTGCTCCATCCTGACCCCTCAGCCTGCAGCAGCTGGTAGGAGAAGGGTCCTGGCCACAGGAGAGGTGGTTTCCACCTTGGGCTTTTCTGCTCAGAGCATCTGACATCTCCAGGAATTGACAGCTGGAGATGGAAGAGCCCYTTTTTGTCATTTYGATTTCATGGGCTCTCTGGAACAAGGCTGGAAAATGCTGATGTTCATGGTCACAGTCTRTGGCAAAGCAATTGTTCTGGACATGTGAAAATCAACCTTCCTTGCCTGTGTTCCCTGCTTGCTTCCTGCCTTCCTTTATTCCTTACTTTTCTCTGCATCACTCGAGCAAGATTTTTTTTTTCTGCTTTGCTGGCAGAAGCTTCTTTCTAAGAAGAAAACYGCTGCTTGTTTCCACCTAGTTTTATGAGCTTTCATAAGTATTTAAAGCAACAACAGCCACCAAATGAAAAGCATTTTATGGGAGAGAGAGTGAAGGAAAAGCCCACAGAAGTGGAGGGGTCGGTGATGATGACGAAGAAAGGGGAAAGGAGCCAGACCTGCCTGATGAATGTGTTTAACTTTTTCCTCCTTGCAGAGCCCCCAGGGAGCCCTGCTGGGAAGGGGTTGCTGGAAGAGGCTCTCGGGGTCTGTGAGGAGTCAGGAGCAGCGATTTCTGATCCATCCTCCCCGTGATTTCTGATCCATCCTCCCACTCCATCCTCTGGCCCCAGCACCTCTGCTCCCTGCCAGGAGGGATGGAGCCCCTGCTGCAGCTCCTTCCCCCTGCCCACAGCTCAGCAGCAGTGCCAACSCTGCCAGTCCCTCCCTGCCAGCCCTCGGGGTGTGACACTGGCACGTGTCACACACGTGTCCTGGGTCCCTGTGACATGGGAGCAGCACAGGAGACACCAGCACAACGTGCCTGGCCTCGAGAGCAGCATTTCAATCAGGAACAGGAAGGCCAGGGAAAGCTAAGCAAACTCAGGCTGTCCAAAGGAGGCTGCAGGAGCCAAYACTCCAGGGCTGCATTTCTGGCCAGAAGTGCTGCAGATTTGGAAAACGTCTCCAGTGGAGCGGGGGAACATCCAGCCTGGGCATGAAACTGCTAGAGAGTGTCCAAAGGAGGGACAAGGAGATGGTGACAGGGTCAGGGAGGCGGCACAGGAGGAGCAGCTGAGGGCTCTTGGTGTGTGCAGCTGGAGCAGGGCACGCTTTGAGGCAGAGCTCAGGGATCTGCAGCTCCTCCCGAGGGGCAGCTCCCATCTCTGCTCTGGGCCAGGGACAGCAGCCAGGGCACGGCTGGAGCTGGGCCAGGCAGCTCAGGCTAGAGATCAGGGCAAGGTTCTTCCCCAGAGGGTGCTGGCACTGCCCAGGCTGCCCAGCAATGGGCACGGCCCGAGGCTGCCAGAGCTCAGGGATGCCCAGCTGGGCTTGCTGGGGGCTCTTGGGCAGGGGTTGGCTTTGGCATTGATCATCCCTGTGGGTCCCTTCCAGCTCAGCACATTCCATGGTTGTGTGAGAGTGAGGATGGGGAGAGAAGGATGGGGAGAAATTTGGGCAGCGCTGCAGGGGATGGCCAGGGTGGGGCTGTTGGGGCTCTGGGCAGGGACAGGGGCTGCACTGGATGATCACTGTGGGTCCCTTCCATTCCAGGGTGTTCTGTGATTCCATGGCTGATAAAAGGTGCTCCTGCTAGAATCAGATAAAACAAACTCTCTCCTGCCCAGGATATGGGGATCACTCCCCAGCATTSCTCCTCTGCTSTGTTTTRCAAGGCAGCCTTTGGGATATGCCAGGGCTGCACGGGATTTCTCCATACGAATGGGCTTTAAAATAACAAATGGGCTTTAATATTAAAAATGGGCTTTAAAATAAAACAATAAAGCCCTCTGTTATCCTCCCACAGGGAGATCCACCACACTGGATGCTCTACAATCTGCCTGTCCCATGCAGCAGGTCCCGTGCTGCTGGAGCTCTGCAGGAGGGACACTCACCCCACTACCCCAGCCCAGTTACAGCCCAAGACACTCCAGCTCCATCCCTGCTCAGCATTGCAGAGAGAAAGCAAAATTCCTTGTCTGGGAGATGTAACAGGGCAGAATTGCATTTTCCAGCACTGAGGAGGGCTCTGCGAACAATGGAGATTAAAAAATAAATAAAAGCTATAAAAACTGCTTGGCAATGTCCTTTTAAATTATATTTTTTTTCTGAAAATGTGCAATAAATCCCATGCAAGAGTCATAAAAGTACCTGAAATGCTCCTAGAAAGATTTATGGGCACCTTACCACTATTCTCAATAAAGTGAATATGCTGGTTCCAAAATAATTTCTCATCACCCATACTTCAAATTCCTGAACTCCTTTCAGTGAGCCTATCCCAAGAATTACTGTAACGTCAGGATGGCTGTATTACATCCCCTCAGAAATAACCCTCCTGTCTGATTTATACACCCTGGGATCTTCCTGCTTTGTCCACGTTGCTGAATCCAGAGATTCTCAGCCCTGACCCTGTGCCAAAGAAGTGTCCCTGTAACTTTTCCAGGGAGCTGAAATAACCTCATCATGTCTCAAAGCAGTTTGGAAACTTGGCTTTTGGAGTGAACATTCCTGACAGGGAGCAGGAGGGGAGTCCTGACACCTGCAGATGGGATGGTGTTGGTCGAGGYGAAGGTGGGGACAGCCTCCCTGTCGTGATGGAAATGCAGACAAAGGGCTGGATTGGGACTGGATGGGCACAGAAAGGTTCAAAAAAGGATTCTGTTCCCCAGGCACCTCGTTGAGATTCCCTTGGACTCAGCAGCCTCGTGGGGGACAGGAAGGCCTGCTTGCTGGTTTGTGTTTGCCACAGCCACCTCTGCCTTCCCTTCTCCACCTCATGCCTGGAGGGCTCCCTAGAACAGGGATGACAAGATTAAGAAATTAAGTGGGTTTTTATTAAAGGTTTATTAAAGGTTTTTATTAAAAACCTTTTATTAAAAGTCTCAACAGTACACACCTTGGGCACCAAAGCCTTCCCAGAGGCTGCACCCAAGATGGACAATGGGCAACAGCTTTTCAGACAAATTATCAGGTATGGTTCCATTTACATTATCAGGGGTTAATTCTCCCAATTACACCTTCAGCAAACCCCCAAGTTTGCCTCCCCCAGTTCATTTTTGTTTGAAATTTTTGGGGTCTGATTGGTGTAGGGTATCCTTTGAGGTTTTCAGGCCCAGAGATCGAATTGTTTTGTCTGATATAAAAGGGGAGAACAGCAGCTGACAGCCATGAGTTTTAGAAGTAATACCCTAAAGCAGTACAGGGTACTGAAAAATAGGAAAAAGCTAAAAATCCTAAAGCATCAACCAGCCAAGTTTTCCTGTTTTCCATCAGTCTCAGGACTTCGCCAAAGTGGCTGCGGGGCCACTGGGCGTGTGGCTTTGCCCACAAAACACTACCCCATGCTGGCCAGCGCACAGGGACAGGCTGTGGATGGCTCTTGTGCCCTCCTGTCCCCTCTGTGCCTGCACAGGAACCTCAAACAGCTTGGGCTGGAAAGGGCCTTTAAAGGTTCAGGTTATAATCAGGAGTTTCAACATATCAGCGTGTTAATTGTCCATTCACCTTCCAGCAAACCCCCCAGTTTGCTCCCCCAGTGTCATTGTGTTGTATTTTTTGGGCCGTGAGGCCTGTTAGGGATCCTTGAGTTTCAGCCAGAGAGGAAATTTTTTGTCTGAATAAAAGGAGAACCAGCCATAGCTGACAGCGCCATGAGTTTAGAGTAGTTACCCTAAAGCAGGACAGGTCCGAAAAATGAAAAAGCTTAAAATCCTAAGGCATCAACCAGCCAAGTTTGCTTGGTTTTCCATCAGTCTCAGGACTGTCCCTAAGTGCTGCTGGGGCATGGGGGGCTGGCTTTCCCACACAAACACTTCCCCACTGCTGCCATGCACAGGACAGGCTGTGGGATCGCTCTGTCCCTTCCGTCCCCTCTGTGCCTGCACAGAACCTCAGAACAGCTTGGGCTGGAAGGGCCTTTAAAGGTCAGGTGCTCCAGCCCTTGTTCTGCTCCACTCTTGCAGCTTTCCTCCCCAGATCACTGCCCTGGGCAGAGCAGTGCAGCCTCTGGGATGTTCAGAGACAGCTGCCAGAACCTGGCAGCACCGAGCTCACTCAGGGGTGAAATTTATTGAGGAGAAAGCAATAGCACTGGGGYAGAAATGCCCCAAATGTCTGTGGTTTATGTTCTTTCCCCAGCAGGAAGAATGTCTTTTAATTATTTGATTAAACCAGCCATGACATGGAGGAGATTTGGGCTGTTCATCCTCCTTCCCACCTTTCCRATTTCTTTCATTTCACCACTGGTAACCCCAAAAGTGGGATGTCCAAATTTACCAAGGACTCTGGGTTTATTTTAGCTTTTCATCTTCATTCTTTGCAGTCCTTTTTACCACTTTTCTAATGTGGAGAAGTTTGCAAAATTGGACATTAGCAGAGGGAAAATTACAAAAAAAAAACCCAAACCCCAAGGATCAAGGCTGATGCCCTTCATCCTGTGGTAACCAGGGTCTGACAAAAGGATGTGGAAAATAGCAATCAGCTAAAACACCCTGAAAATGGGCAGAGGAAAAAGGAAACAACAACAATGGAAAATTAAAGAAAATCACATCCATGGYGGTGTTGGTGAAATGATGGATTTTTGATGAGGGGGAATTGTGGTAAATTTCTTGGGATAAAAGAGCTGTTCTCAGAGGCACCTGGGGAAGGTGGCCCTGCAGTCTCCTGGGTGGGCAGTGCTGGGAAAGCAGCAAAGGCTTTTTGGGAAGCTCCTCCCTTGGAGCCTCCATCCCCAGCAGCACTGTGGGAATCTCACTGCTGCCTTTGTTGTGTGATTTGCTGGTGACAGGCAGTGGTGACACAACCCAAGGGTGGCAACACAGAGCAGGGAMGGATCCCCAGGAGGGCATCAAATCCATCACTCACCATTCAACAGGTTCTTCACTGGGGGGTGAAGGACCTTCCTGCTTTGGAAGGTGCTGCTCTCTTACCTCCAGTGCTGGGGGCACTTTTGGGTGCCATAATATGAGAAGGACTTAGAGCTGTTAAAGAGTGTCCAAAGGAGAGACACAGAGCTGCTGAAGGGAAATGAAGACATAATTTCCATTATTTAATTAATATAAATTTTAAATTAATTTTATACTTATATATTATATAATATAAAAAATACTAAATATATAAAGTATAATATATTAATATATAATATATAATATATAATATATAATATACCACTATATATATATAATATAAATTATATATAATGTATAATGTAAAAATTTTAATTTTATAGTAATATATTATATTAATTATATAAATTATAAGTTTTATAAATATAAATTATATTATAAACCCAAACCAAACAACAAAACAAAACAACACTAAAAACCTCCTTGTACTTTCAGAGGTGTTTTTATTTATATTTAATATAATATTATTTTATATATTATTTATTATTATATATATATTATATTATATTATATATTATTATATATATATTATTTTATATATATTATATGTATATTATATTATTAATTATATTATTATATATTTATATTATATTTATATTATATTATATTATATTAATTATATTATATTATATTAGATTATATTTATATTATATTATATTATATTATATTATATTATATATATTATATTATATTTATATATATATATAATATTATATATATTATATATATATATTATATTGAAATATATATATTATATAATATATATAATATATTTATTATATTTAATTATATAAATTATATGAAAGTCCCAAAGCCAAACAACAAAACAAAAAACAAATACTGAAAACCTCCTTGCACTTTCAGCAAATGTTTTACTTATATGTATAATTATATAATATTATATTTACATTATTATATTTTTATATTTTATATTATGTATTGTATAATATAGAAATATATTTAGCATATTATATTATTTTATATATTTATGATTATATAATTTATATAAAATAAAAGTTATGAAACCCAAACCAACACAAACAAAACAACACTTAAAAACCTCCTTGCACTTTCAGATGTCTCAGTTGCTATTCTCTTTTTTTAAATTGTTAACTGCAAATTGGAAACTGAATCTAGAGCCAGGCAAGAAGGATCTGAGTCCTGGGCCAGAATCTGTGTCCTAGCAGTGGCTGAGGCAGGGCTGAGGGACACTTGCGGGCACAGGGGTGGAAGTGGCACAAGGACACATATCCATCCACTCGCCTTCAAAAGCACAAAGAACTCCTTCCCCAAAAAAGGCTGATGACAGCTCAGAAGAATAGCCTTTTCAGCCTGACCAAACCTCTTCTGTTGCTGTGAGCACTGAGAGATGAGCCTCCAATTTGGGGCCATTCTCAGCTGTCAGTCATGCATTTCATGTGTGAGATCTGGCGTTTGCTCTTTCTGCACTGGCAATAAATCCTGCCCCTATAAAACACATTTATTCTCTCCACTGTGCCTTGTGAGAGTCCCAGCTCTGTCCAGATGCTGCAGGAAGTCCCTCAGAAAGAGCCTGAATGAAGGATGTGGGACTCCAGGCAGCTCTCCAAAATGCAGTTTATCACATCCAAGGTGTTCCAGCAGTCCAGGGTCGTGGGTGACAGAGCTGTGCCTACAGCTGTCAGCTCCAGCTGCAGGCAGGCCTGGAGACCCTTTGGTTTTYGTTACGATGCATTATATACTTTTCTTTTGGTTKCATTGCATTATTTACTTTTATTTTGGTTACACTACATTCTATACTTTTCTTTTGGTTACATTGCYTTATATACTTTTCTTTGCTGAGCATCTTKATASASRAGAACCAATCTATACCTMAACTTTTATCTATAGCCTATCATAACTACTYTAATTACCATATTCATGTTYCTGTTCTCCAATCACTAAAAYTTAGTACATTACAGTTTAAGCTAGAAGTTGGTTTTCAGTCTTCCTGCAGTGGAAAATTCTGAGACCTTTTTTCTACTTGCAACARTMGCWGATTTMTTTGCCTGMGCTKTCTTTCTGCTTGGTAAAAACATCTTGTTTGAGGTGGGTTTATCCTTTGCTCTAAGTCATAAAAACCCCTTCTAACTAACATAGCCTTGGTTATCTGTGGTTATCCAGTAAGACTGGCTCAGCAATTCTTTTCTMCTATATCAAAACTTGCTTTCATTTCTATTCCTTCTTCATATTCCACATTCAAAAAAAATCTTTCTGCCAAGCACACATATCTGTGAGACTTCCTTGTCAAACTTTCARCCTCCCCAACACCCCTGGAGTGCCCTGGGCTGTCCAGCCCTGCTCTGCTCTGCTCCAGTGTTTGAGCCAGTCCATCCTGTGCTCCCCAGACGTGCCCTGAGGGGATGCAGCCACCCCAGAGCCACAGCCTGACGTGGGCAGAGCTGCCTTGACCTTGAAGCAGTGGTGCCTGAGCCAGGAGTGATTTTCCAGCTGGCTGCCCTTGGCTGCTCCAGTCAGGGCTGGAGCTGACTGCCCTGCTGTGGGAAGTGCCAGGCTCATGCCTGCCTGCTGCCTGSAGAGCATCAGCACAGAAATAATCAGGGAGGGAAAATCCAGCGTGGGGAGGAGAGGAAGGACAGCAGCACACGGCCTCTGTTCTGGTGAGATGGAGAGAAAACCCAGCATTCAAATACTTCAGCAATTAATTGGGAGTGTGACAGGAAACATGCGCTGACTGTAAAGCACTGCTGTGTCTGCAAGCACAGATATGTGAGGGAGGGCACAGCACTGGGGATGGGAGGCTTTCCTGGCATTCCTTCACACTCTGGGGGCTTTTTTCCTGCAACACTGACCTGCCTTAAGGGAGCTCATCTGCCCCTCCTTGTGCTCCCTACCTGCCCTGCAGAGCCAAGAGCATCCTGTGGGCTCTGCCCAGCTCTCAGGGCACTGGCACCTGCTGCCCTCACACCCCATCCCTCTGATGCCTTTTGGGGACTACATAAAAGCACAGGCCAGGCAAAATTCAGGCCATAAAAAGCAGTTTTATTTACTTAAGGGCCTTCAGGGACATTTCAGGCAGACAAAGCCCTCCTGAGGCTGCACCCAAAAAATGGACTCACAGYTTTTCATGCTTTTATAAGTTTGGGCCATTTGCATWTTGGGGGTTCATCTTCCAATTACAGCRTCAGGTAATGAAGTCATTTACCCCAGATTTGCTTCCCCCAACTCACTTTTCTCATTTAAATTTCTTAGGGGCTGAGGCAGTGAAGTGTCCTTGATTGCCAGGCCTGGAGAGGAATTGTGGTGTCTGCCCAAAATGGGAAAGCAGCAGCTCACACTGTGTGTGGAGTTTGGAGTTATACACCAAAGAACTGCAGGATTACAAATATATGAAAAATATAAAAGCTAAAATCCTAAGGCATCACCACCCAAGGGCAACTTCTGTCCTCCAGGGTGGAGGCACAGGGCACAGAAAGAGCAAGTAAAGTTATTTGGGATGTTTGGGGCTGAACAAACGGGTGGGTGAGGCCTCAGTGCCCCCTTTCCCTGCATCCCTGCCCCACTCCCCAGTGAGGGGACACAGGGACACAGGACAGGGAGGGTGTGAGTGCTGCAGAGAGGCTCCTGTGTCTGCTGAGCTCCCTGTGGGACCCATGTCTCTAAGAATAAGTGTCTGTGTCTCCATGGCCTCCGGAAAGCCAATCAACAGCACTCGTTAGCTGCCATTTGGGCTCCCAGTGTCTCCAGCCTATAATTCAGTGGCTTGCACGCATTAATTGTCAAGCTTGGAGTGCTACAAAGAAGCCCAGCCTGGCTTTCTTGTGGTTTGCACTGGCGCCTCGCAGCACAGCTCTCCATCCTTCAGCTCAGGGACTTGGCACAGCAGCCTGGGCCCAGGGCTGTGCTCTGTGAGCTGCATCCCTGCTCCACGCTCTGCTTCCAGACAGCTGCGGGCGAGATACATTCATGGCTGTTATCAGCAGGTGCGCCGCACTCCCGAGGAGGAGTGGGTGTGGAAGAGATTAAGGAAAACATGACCAATTGAACAGAAGCCAAGCTGCCATGCAGATGGCAAACAGAAATACAATGAAACACATCTTGCCTTGCAATCGGGACAAGCCAGCCATGCTG
>NDFG01000187.1:146899-189755 GCA_002167245.1 Sporophila hypoxantha
CTGTGCCTGCACAGAACCTCAGAACAGCTTGGGCTGGAAGGGCCTTTAAAGGTCAGGTTATATCAGGAGTTCACATATCAGGGGTTAATTGTCCAATTACACCTTCAGCAAACCCCCAGTTTGCTCCCCCAGTTCATTTTTGTTTGTATTTTTTTGGGCCTGAGGCTGTAGGGTATCCTTGAGTTTCAGGCAGAGAGGAATTGTTTTGTTTGAATAAAAGGGAGAACAGCAGCTGACAGCCCATGGAGTTTTAGAGAGTATACCCTAAAGCAGTACAGGTCGAAAAATAGAAAAGCTTAAAATCCTAAGGCATCAACCAGCCAAGGTTTTCCTGGTTTTCCATCAGTCTCAGGACTGTCCCTAAGTGCTGCTGGGGCACTGGGGGGCTGTGGCTTTGCCCCACAAACAACTTCCCCACTGCTGCCAGCACAGGGACAGGCTGTGGGATGGCTCTGTGCCCTCCTGCCCCTCTGTGCCTGCCACAGAACCTCAGAAACAGTTGGGCTGGAAGGGCCTTAAAGGTCAGTGCTTCCAGCCCTTGTTCTGCTCCACTCTTCAGCTTTCCTCCCCAGATCACTGCCCTGGGCAGAGCAGTGCAGCCTCTGGGATGTTCAGAGACCAGCTGCCAGAACCTGGCAGCACGAGCTCACTCAGGTGGTGAAATTTATTGAGGAGGAAAGCAATAGCACTGGGGAGAAATCCCCAAATGTCTGGGTTTATGTTCTTTCCCCAGCAGGAGAATGTCTTTTAATTATTTGATTAAACCAGCCATGACATGGAGGAGATTTGGGCTTTCATCTCCTTCCCACCTTTTCCATTTCTTTCATTTCACCACTGGTAACCCCAAAAGTGGGATGTCCAAATTTACCAAGGACTCTGGGTTTATTTTAGCTTTTCATCTTCATCTTTGCAGTCCTTTTTACCACTTTTCTAATGTGGAGAAGTTTGCAAAATTGGACATTAGCAGAGGGAAAATTAATCAAAAAAAAAAACCCAAACCCCAAGGATCAAGGCTGATGCCCTTCTCCTGTGGTAACCAGGGTCTGACAAAAGGATGTTGGAAAATAGCAATTCAGCTAAAACACCCTGAAAATGGGCAGAGGAAAAAGGAAACAACAACGGAAAATTAAAGAAAATCACATCCATGGGGTGTTGTGAAATGATGGATTTTTGATGAGGGGGAATTGTGGTAAATTTCTTGGATAAAAAGTGCTGTTCTCAGAGCAGCCTGGGGAAGGTGGCCCTGCAGTCTCCTGGGTGGCAGTGTGGGAAAGCAGCAAAGGCTTTTTGGGAAGCTCCTCCCTTGGAGCCTCCCATCCCCAGCAGCACTGTGGGAATCTCACTGCTGCCTTTGTTGTGTGATTTGCTGGTGACAGGCAGTGGTGACACAACCCAAGGGTGGCAACACAGAGCAGGGAGGATCCCCAGGAGGGCATCAAATCCATCACTCACCATTCAACAGGTTCTTCACTGGGGGTGAAGGACCTTCCTGCTTTGGAAGGTGCTGCTCTCTTACCTCCAGTGCTGGGGGCACTTTTGGGTGCCATAATATGAGAAGGACTTAGAGCTTGTTAAAGAGTGTCCAAAGGAGAGACACAGAGCTGCTGAAGGGAAATGAAGACATGAATTTCCATTATTTAATTATATATTTATATAATTTTAATATTATATATATATTATTATATATAAATATATATATATATATATATATATATATATATAATATATATATATAATATATATATAATATATAATATAATAATATATAATGTATATTTTATATTGTATATTATTATATTAATTAATATAAATATATAAAATTTTATAAATATAAATTATATGAAAACCCAAACCACAACAACAAAACAACATATAAAACCTCCTTGTACTTTCAGAGGTTTTTATTTATATTTATAAAATATTTATATATTCATTTATATATATTATATTATATTATATTATATTATATTTATATTTATATTATTATTTATTATATTATATTATATTATATTATATTATATTATTTATATTATATTTATATTATATTATATTATATTATATTTATATTATATTATTTATTATATTATATTATATTATATTATATATATATATTATATTATATTATATTATATTATATTATATTATATTATATTATATTATATTATATTATATTATATTATATTTAATTATATTAATTATATATAATATATTATATATTTAATTATATAAATTATATAATATAAATTATATGAATCCCAAACCAAACAACAAAACAAAAACAATACTGAAAACCTCCTTGCACTTTCAGAAATGTTTTACTTATATTTATAATTATATAATATTATATTTACATTATTTATATTTTTATATTTTATATTATGTATTGTATAATATAGAAATATATTTAATATTATATATTTTATTTATTTAATTATATAAATTTATATAAATATAAATTATATGAAACCCCAACCAAACAACAAAACAACACTAAAAACCTCCTTGCACTTTCAGATGTCTCAGTGCTATTCTCTTCTTTTTTAAATGTTAACTGCAAAGTGGAAACTGATCTAGAGCCAGGCAAGGAAGGATCTGAGGCCTGGGCCAGAATCTGTGTCCAGCAGTGGCTGAGCAGGGCTGAGGGACACTTGGGGGCACAGGGTGGAGTGGCACAAGGGACACAGATCCATCACTCGCCTTCCAAAGCACAAAGATCCCCTTGCCCCAAAAAGCTTGATGACAGCCTCAGAAATCAGCCTTTTCAGCCTGACCAAACCTCTCTGTGCTGTGTGAGCACTGAGAGATGTGAGCCTCCAATTTGGGGCCATTCTCAGCTGTCCAGTCATGCATTTCAGTGGTGAGATCTGGGCGTTTGCTCTTTCTGCACTGGCAAATAAATCCTGCCCTAAAAACACATTTATTCCTCTCCACTGGTGCCTTTGGTGAGAGGTCCCAGCTCTGTCTCAGATGCTGCAGGAAGTCCCTCAGAAAGAGGCCTGAATGAAGGATGTGGGACTCCAGGCAGCTCTCCAAAATGCAGTTTATCACCATCCAAGGTGTTCCAGCAGTCCAGGGTCGTGGGTGACAGAGCTGTGCCTACAGCTGTCAGCTCCAGCTGCAGGCAGGCCTGGAGACCCTTTGGTTTTGGTTACGATGCATTATATACTTTTCTTTTTGGTTACATTGCATTATTTACTTTTATTTTGGTTACACTACATTCTATACTTTTCTTTTGGTTTACATTGCATATTATACTTTTCTTTGCTGAGCATCTTTATAACTAGAACCAATCTATACCTTAACTTTTATCTATAGCCTATCATAAACTATAATTACCATATTCATGTTGCTGTTCTCCAATCACTAAAAATTAGTACATTACAGTTTAAGCTAGAAGTTGGTTTTCAGTCTTCCTGCAGTGGAATTCTGAGACCTTTTTTCTACTTGCAACATTTGCTGATTTTTTGCCTGTGGCTTCTTTCTGCTTGGAAAAACATCTTGTTTGAGGTGGGTTATCCTTTGCTCTAAGTCATAAAAACCCCTTCTAACTAACATAGCCTTGGTTATCTGTGGTTATCCAGTAAGACTGGCTCAGCAATTCTTTTCTTCTATATCAAAACTTGCTTTCATTTCTATTCCTTCTTCATATCCACATTCAAAAAAAATCTTTTCTGCCAAGCACACATATCTGTGAGACTTCCTTGTCAAACTTTCATCCTCCCCAACACCCCTGGAGTGCCTGGGCTGTCCAGCCCTGCTCTGCTCTGCTCCAGTGTTTGAGCCAGTCCATCCTGTGCTCCCCAGACGTGCCCTGAGGGGATGCAGCCACCCCAGAGCCCACAGCCTGACGTGGGCAGAGCTGCCTTGACCTTGAAGCAGTGGTGCCTGAGCCAGGAGTGATTTTCCAGCTGGCTGCCCTTGGCTGCTCCAGTCAGGGCTGGAGCCTGACTGCCCTGCTGTGGGAAGTGCCAGGCTCATGCCTGCCTGCTGCCTGGAGAGCATCAGCACAAAATAATCAGGGAGGAAAATCCAGCGTGGGGAGGAGAGGAAGGACAGCAGCACACGGCCTCTGTTCTGGTGAGATGGAGAGAAAACCCAGCATTCAAATACTTCAGCAATTAATTGGGAGTGTGACAGGAAACATGCGCTGACTGTAAAGCACTGCTGTGTCTGCAAGCACAGATATGTGAGGGAGGCACAGCACTTGGGATGGGAGGCTTTCCTGGCATTCCTTCACACTCTGGGGGTTTTTTTCCTGCAACACTGACCTGCCTTAAGGGAGCTCAGCTGCCCCTCCTTGTGCTCCCTACCTGCCCTGCAGAGCCAAGAGCATCCTGTGGGCTCTGCCCAGCTCTCAGGGCACTGGCACCTGCTGCCCTCACACCCCATCCCTCTGATGCCTTTGGGACTACATAAAAGCACAGGCCAGGCAAAATTCAGGCCATAAAAGCAGTTTTATTTACTTAAGGGCCTTCAGGGACATTTCAGGCAGACAAAGCCCTCCTGGGCTGCACCCAAAAAATGGACTCACAGATTTTCATGCTTTTATAAGTTTGGCCATTTGCATTTGGGGGTTCATCTTCCAATTACAGCTCAGGTAATGAAGTCATTTACCCCAGATTTGCTTCCCCCAACTCACTTTTCTCATTTAAATTTCTTAGGGGCTGAGGCAGTGAAGTGTCCTTGATTGCCAGGCCTGGAGAGGAATTGTGGTGTCTGCCCAAAATGGGAAAGCAGCAGCTCACACTGTGTGTGGAGTTTGAGTTATACACCAAAAAAACTGCAGGATTATGAATATATGAAAAATATAAAAGCTAAAATCCTAAAGGCATCACCACCCAAGGCAACTTCTGTCCTCCAGGGTGGAGGCACAGGGCACAGAAAGAGCAAGTAAAGTTATTTGGGATGTTTGGGCTGAACAAACGGGTGGGTGAGGCCTCAGTGCCCCCTTTCCCTGCATCCCTGCCCCACTCCCCAATGAGGGGACACAGGGACACAGGACAGGGAGGGTGTGAGTGCTGCAGAGAGGGCTCCTGTGTCTGCTGAGCTCCCTGTGGGACCCATGTCTCTAAGAATAAGTGTCTGTGTCTCCATGGCCTCCGGAAAGCCAATCAACAGCACTCGTTAGCTGCCATTTGGGCTCCCAGTGTCTCCAGCCTATAATTCAGTGGCTTGCACGCATTAATTGTCAAGCTTGGAGTGCTACAAAGAAGCCCAGCCTGGCTTCTTGTTGGTTTGCACTGGCGCCTCGCAGCACAGCTCTCCATCCTTCAGCTCAGGGACTTGGCACAGCAGCCTGGGCCCAGGGCTGTTGCTCTGTGAGCTGCATCCCTGCTCCACGCTCTGCTTCCAGACAGCTGCCGCATTGCTCGCTTCGCCCCTGGGCTGCCCGGGCTCTTTCTCCCCTCCTCATCACCCCTTCCTCACCCTCCTCCCCCTCCTCACCCTTCCTCTACACTTTCTCACCCTCCTCACCCTTCTCCACCCTCCTCTACACTTTCTTACCCTCTCACCCTTCCTCACCTCCTCCTACACTTTCTCACTCCTCACCCCTCCTCACCCCTTCCTCACCTTCCTCACCCTTACCCTCATAGCCTCCTCACCCCTCCTCACCCCTCCCTCCTCACCCCTTCCTCACCCTCCTCACCCCTTCCTCACCCTCCTCTACACTTTCTGACCTCCTCACTCCTTTCTCACCCTCCTCATCCCTTTCTACCTTCCTCACCCCTTCTTACCCTTTTCTACCCTTTCTACCCTACCTCATCCTCCTCTACCCTTCCTTACCCTCCTCACCCCTTCCTCACCCTGCTCATCCCTCCCTCACCCTCCTCACCCCTTTCTCACCCTCCAAGCGCATCTGAAGGATTCATCCATGAGCAAGTCCCCATGCCAGGTCTGTCTGCAGGATTCATCCTCACCTCCAGGCCATTTAATAGGAAAAAAAAAAAAGATAAACAATGCAGTGAACTAAACAACAGTGCCAGAGTCAGAACCCAGCCTGACACCCTGTGGTCAGGGGCTGTGCAGCAGTGCCATTGGAATTGTGGCTCAGCCCTCCTGCAGTGTCAGGGGTGCTCTGCTGGAGCAGGGATCCTGGAAAAGTGCAGTCTCTGCCTCTGAAGATCCAGGGGCAGAGGCAGCTGCTGTTCCTCTGGGAAATCCAGTGCAGAAGCCGTGCTGGTGTTCCAGAATCTCCAGATTCTCAATCTGTTCTTGCAGGTCATGCCAAGCCCAGAGAGAGCAAACATCTGCCCACAGAGAGGGTCTGCAGCTGTGGGGGCATGTCCAGCATCTCCTGTCACTCTGGAGGCACAGGGGCTGATGAGTGAATTAACAGAGCATTTGAGTTCTTTGTTCTTTAGCCTTTGCAAAGGGCACTGAGACATTTAAGCCCTGCCCCAAGAGCTTGGGTGCAGCCTGGAGCAGAGCCCAGAGAGTGCTGGGGGTGGATTTGTGCTGTCCCAACAGCAGCCCCACAGTTCCTCAGGTGGGGAATTCCTCAGGCATGGTCTGAGCTCTGGAAACACCCAGAGGGTTTGGAGCCAGCCCAGGGCTCTGCTTGCACTCACCCCTGCAAGCCTGGCACTCCAATCCCTCCCCTTCTCACCATCCTCTCAGATCTCGGGCCTTGAGAAGAGCAAAGCCTGGAGAAGAGGAGCTCAAGGGAACCTTCTTGTTCTCTACAATAAAAGGAGGGTCTAGCTGGGGGATGTCAGGCTCTATCCCAGGCAACAGGGATGGGACAAGAGGGAATGGCCTCAAGCTGTGCCAGGGGAGGTTTAGGTTGGATATTGGGAAAAAATTTCTTCACTGAAAGGGCTGTCAGTCCCTGYCACAGCTGCCCAAGGCAGTGGTGGAGTCCCCATCCCTGGAGGGATTCTGAAAAGATGTGGAGATGTTGTGCTTGGGGCCATGGTTTAATGGTGCAGTCATCAGRGTTAGGGAAATATTTAGATCTGATGATCTTGGACATCTCTTCCAACCTAAACAATTCCATGGCTCTGTGTTGCTATAAGAAAATGGTGCAACTTGCAGTAAATCCCCCTGAGACGACACCTGGCTTTTGGGGCTCTCAAAGGGATCCATTTGTATCCTTGTTCCTTCCCGTGTGCATTCCTTGTGTTCACTGGTGCTGAGTTTAACCTGCAGCTGTATTTGCCAGCAGCTCCTGCCCGGSTTCATCCTACACACGCCAGCAGCTCTGTGATCTCTGCCCAGCCAGGTTTCCCCACGAGGAGTGGGAGAGCAGCACATCCAAGGCACTGCTCACCCCATCCTCAGGCAGGGCAGCTGTGCCACCCCAGGGGCTGAGGGTCGTGACCAGCTCGAGCAGAGGCTGCTCTGGCTGAGGGCAGGGCTGGCAGCACCTCCTCCTCCTCCTCCTCCTCCTCTGTGAGCAAGGCACGAGGCTCGGGTGGGAGTGATGGGAGCACAAGTGCTGCAGTGCTGGGAGCAGATTTCCAGCTTTGTGTGCTGAAAACTCACTCTGATAAACTGATATTGCAAATCCCCAAACCCTGCACTCCCCACCAGCACAGGAGAGCCCTGCTCTGCTGTCAGAACTCAGTGCATCCCTCTGGGTGTCCAGAGTTGCTGGGACCCCGCCGGGGGGCTTGGAGACCCTGGCATGGTGCTCAGAACACCTGGGGATTTGATTTTGACCCCTGGAGCAAGTTGCCAACTTTGTATGAGGACATGAAAGTCACAGAGGTTTGAATGGTATAATAACAAAATGATCACAGGGTGAAAATGTAGATTTTAGGATTTTTGGTATGGGGGTTGTCGGGACAAGATGGAGGAACTTGGGCGTGTCCAGCCTTCCTTCTTTTTCTTCTTGTTCTCCATTTTCTGCAGTGATGTTGGCACTTTGGGATTGGTTTGGAGTAGAAGTGCACTGTCTAACATAGGTGATAGGTATTGGGAATTAAGTGTAAATATGTTATATGTAGTTTGTAGTATAAAAGGACAACACCACCTCGGGGGCGGTCAGAGTGCCTGTGGCTGCCCTGCTGAGCAGATCTCAGCTGGGCAGAAGGAAATTTTATAGATAAGAATTAATAAACAACCTCAAGACCAAAAAGTGAAGAGTCCAGACTCGTTCTTCAGTTGTGCAGGCCGGAGCAGAGACATCCTGCACATCTCAGGGCAGCAATTAACAACAGCAACCTGAGACTCTGCCTGCCTGGGTCTCCTCCCTGGCCTTCCTCAGGAGGTGCCACCTCTGCCCTCCCCACTCCTGTGGCACCACGGCTCAGTTCTTCAGTGCTTTCACCTCTGGGTTCCTCAGACCTCCAGAGCTAAATCCACCTGGTTCTGGTGACTGGCTGCTGCTTGTGATGTGTGGGAACTCTGCACATCACTCCGGATGTGAGGAGTATCCCGAGACCACATTGGGAACCGAGACCCCCTCGGGGGGGCTCAGAGACCCTGGCATGATGCCTGGAACACTTGGTGGTTGGACTTTGATCCTGCAAATGAATTGCCAGTTTGGTATGAAGGCTGGAGGATCACACGGGTTCAAAGGGTGTTTTTATAAGGTGTGCACAGGGTGAAAATGTAGATTTTAGGATTTTAGTATTAAGGTAATGGAGACAAGATGGAGGGAACAGGGCATGTCTTGTCCTTCTTCTTTCTTCTTCTTGTTCTCCATTTTCTGCAGTGATGTTGGCACTTTGGGATTGGTTTGGAGTAGAAGTGCACTGTCTAACATAGGTGATAGGTATTGGGAATTAAGTGTAAATATGTTATACGTAATTTGTAGTATAAAAGACGACGCGGCCTCGTGGGAGGGCYGAGAGCGTTGTGGCTGCCGTGCTGGACAGACCTCTGTCTGGCAGGGAGAAAATTTTMTAGATAAGATAAAATAAACAACTTGAAGACCGAACATCAGAGAGTCCAGTCTCATTGTTCAGAACCTGGGGCCGTTCCCTGGACCACCCAGCTCACCTCGGGGGCAGAGAACAAGCAGCCGACCCCGAGACTGATGGATGGTTCAGTTTGAAATGCTTCCCAGATCCCCATCCCCAAAGAGCTGCTCTGGCACTGGGACCTCAGCTCCCCCTGTGAACGATGATGCAGATCATTCATCTGTGTGACCTTTTCCTCACCGAGTGTTTCTCTTACATCTTCACCATCTCTTGGCCCTGCAGACTTTTTGGCAGGCTCTTTGCTTCTGATGTATTTGAAAAAGCTTTTATTACCAGCTTTTACACCATTAGCAAGCTGCTCCTCCAAGTCYTTCCTGGCAGGATCTGCCAGGCTTTAATTTTTAGCTCACTTGCCTTTGTGCCATCCCATTATGTGCACATGGAGAGGGGGCTGGTCCCAGCTAAACCTCCTGGGCCTCCTCTCTCCCCTCATCCCTGAACCACTGGTGCTCCTGGAGTAAAAAACATGGATGAAACCTTTTTATTCTGTTGCAACATTTGGTGCCTTTCTTAAAGATTCCATTTCTGGAATCAGGTAAATCCCTGGAAAATTCAGGGAAAATCTGGAATCCCTGGAAAATTCAGCTTTTGTTGTCACTTTTCCCCAGGTCAGAAACAAGGGAACAGGGAGAGATGAAAGGTAACAGGAGCTGCCCTGGAAGCTGCTGTGGGGAGCTGGGGATGCTCATGGATGGGGATCAGAGATCAGCAGGATCCAGCAGTGGAGGTGCCTGACAGGGGAGCTGGGATGTGCTATGGGGTCACAGGAGCTTGTGCTGGGATGTGGCTGAAGGCTTGGGCCTGCCAGGGCCTTTATGTAACATCCAGCCTTGGGCTYGCAGCAGAAATGTCTTGTAATGCAGTAATTTACCCCAAATTTTCTCCCCCCAACTCACTTTTCTCATTTACTTTTCTCAGGCCCTGAGACAATGAGGTGTCCTTGATTACCAGGCCTAGATGGGAATTGTGCTGTCTGACCAAAATGGGAAAGCAGCAGCTCACATTGGATATAGAGTTTAGGGTTATACACTAAAGAACTGCAGGGTTACAAATATATGAAAAAATATAAAAGCTAAAATCCTAAGGCATCAGCTTTGGGATGGAAACATGCCCCATGGTCAGAGCCACCTGCTCCTGACTGGTGCTTGGGGCTCCTGGGACTGGAAACCCAGCACTGCTGGCAGCTTCTCCTGGTGCCTGTGGTAAATTCAGTGCTCATAAATCCCTGGGGCTGTGGTTAAGCCTCCATGGTGTTATTTAGATGCARGTCAGGGGTTCACAGGGACARATCKAGGAGGATGAAGACTTTACCTCAGTGCTCTCCAAGGGGAGCTGCTGACTGTGGGCAGTGTTGTGAGCATTCTTCATCTGGACAATTGAAATAAGGCATTCCAGAGCTGCTGATCCGTGTGAGGTTACATGAGCAATCACCCACACTCATGTAATTTTTCCTTCTTTGGCCTTTTAGACCAGTTTCCTCCATAAAACACCAAATTTTGTCCCCTGACTGACGCAGACTGAAGCCTGCAGAGTAARCTCTCACCTGCTTTGTAACCTCTGGTGAACTTTAACTGTGTCCTTGGTCCTGAAGCAGGTGGTGAATCCCCTCACACCCGCTTTGTCCATCCCAATCACCCTTCCAATCTTTCCTCCCTTGTACCCTCTGCCCTGCAGCTCTCTGGGGCTCCCAGGGTCGAGGTGGGCCCACCTGGAGCTGCTCTCTGGGCTCTGCTGCTCTGTGCTCTTTGATACTGAACATTCTGCTCCAGCTTTGGCTGCCAGCTCCCAGGGAGCAGGAAATGAATGGATGAACAGGATATTCCCAGGAGGAGAAGGAGATGAGCCTTCAGCATCCTCCTCCTGCCTTTTCCCAGCTTGCTTCCCCYCCTCCTGCTGCTCAGCAGCTTTGGGTGAGATCCCAGAGCCCCAATCCCTTCCCACCAGCTGTCCCCTCCCTGGCTCGGGGAACCAGCACATGCAGGGCTGGAGAGGAGGGGGTGGCATGGGGGGATTTGGGACAGACCCCCACCACAGCAGGACCCCCACCTTGGTCTCAGGCTGAGCCCTGCTTGGGCCAGCAGGGAGAGCCAGGATCTGCAGGGCTGGGGAGCCCAGGTGTTGAAGATGGACATGCAAGTTGTTTTCTATTACCATCTGTATGGCAGATTATCTTTGTCAAGTGGGCAGTTTGCCTTATCTCTCTCTGAGTGACCACAATCACTCCTCCCTTGGGAGGGGACCTCTGCTGATAACAGCCATTGAATGTCCCTGCATGACTGATAAGAACTACAGCATCCCATTGGGAGATGGGAGCCCAGAGGGAGGAGCCAAGCATTCCTACCCGGATAGAATCTGGAGATTCTGGAACACCAGCACGGCTTCTGCACTGGATTGCCCAGAGGAACAGCAGCTGCCTCTGCCCCTGGATCTTCAGAGGCAGAGACTGCACCTTTCTCCAGGATCCCTGCTCCAGCAGAGCCACCCCTGACACTGCAGGAGGGCTGAGCCACAATTCCAATGGGACTGCTGCCAGCACCCTGACCCACAGGGTGTCAGGCTGGGTTCTGACTCTGGCACTGTTGGTTTAGTTCACTGCATTGTTTATTTAATCCTTTATTTTTTTTTTCTTTTCCCTATTAAAGAACTGTTATTTCCTGCTCACATATTTTTTTGCCTGAGAGCCCCTTAATTTAAAATTTATAGCAATTCAGAGGGGTGGGGAGGGTTTACATTCTCCATTTCAGGGGAGGCTCCTGCCTTCCTCAGCAGACTCCTGTCTTTCCAAACCAAGACCCCCAGGTCTCCCCAACCAGGTCTCCCCCAGCTCCAAGAGCCCTCCAAGGGAGGAGCAGGGGAGCTTAGCAGCCCCCACAGCCCAGCAGCAGCAGGAGAGGTCGGGGTTCAGCCCAAGAACAGCTCCAAGATCTGTGTTGAGATCTCCCTAGGAGAGAACACACAACCTTGAACATTTCAGTTTGATCTGAGGTGAAAAACAGCACCTGAGCCAGCAGCAGGGTGAGCCTCCCCTGGGAAGGCAGGTGTGGAATTAACTCTCACCTTGCTGCCAGGTGTTCCTGCCTGCTTGGGGTCTGGAGGGTGACAGAGCCCTCAGTTCAGAAAGAAGAACAATTAACAAGAAATAAAATACCAGRGAGCCCTGAAAATCACCTGCAAGATAATAAAAGAGAAAACAAATCTACCATTTTTTCATTGAGAGCTCTTCTTAGCTCAGCAGATTTATTGTTGCCTTTTTAAATTTTAACAACTTGCAAGGCCACTGTGCTGGCTCCCATTACATTAAAACTTTTGCTTTTTATTCCCTAATTCGAAGCAGAAGAGAAGCTAAATCACCAGGCAGTGAAAGGTTTGCAGCTGACAGGTGCTGCTGTGAGAGGAAATAGGTTTCTCTTGCAAGGTGTCCCACTGGGCAGCAGGCAGTGAGAGGGGGGCTGCCTCCCCCTGCTCCTCGTGGGGAGTGGGGGCAGCAGGTTCCTGCAGTTTTTGGGGTCCCTGGAGTGAGACCTTGCTSTGAGGATCAGCTCCAGCATTCCCACATCAGACCTGTGCATTTTCCAGGGCACAATCTGGTATTCGGGATGCAGTTTTGAGTGCCTGTGGCTCAGGTTTTGGGGTTTTTTTTGGTTTGTTTTTGGTTTTTTTTTTTTTTTTTTGTTTGTTTGTTTTTTGGTTTTTTTTTTTTTTTTTAGTGTTTTCTGTGTGTGTGGTGAGGTGCTCTGCATGAGACAGGAGCAGTGCTCTCTGCTCCCACAGCTGTGGGGCTCTGACCCTCCACAGGTGATGAGGCCTCAGTCCAGAAAGGACAAAGTGAATGGAAGATATGCTTGGCCACTCCCCTGCCACAAGACTCTCGCTGCCAAGCTTCAGGTGGCTCAGATTTTGGTGTGTTTTTTTTTGTTTTTGTTTTGCTTGTTTTGTTTTTGGGTTTTTTTTTTTTTTTTTTTTTTGGTTTTTTTTTTTTTTTTTTTTTTTTAGTGTTTTCTGTGGGCGTGTGGTGAGGTGGCTCTGCATGAGACAGGAGCAGTGCTCTCTGCTCCCACAGCTGTGGGCTCTGATCCCTCCCACAGGTGATGAGGCCTCAGTCCAGCATGGACAAAGTGATGGAAGATATGCTTGGCCCTCCCCTCGCACAAGCACTCTTCTGCCAAGCTTCAGGTGGCTCAGATTTTGGTGTGGTTTTTTTGTTTTGTTTTGCTTGTTTGTTTTTTTGGTTTTTTTTTTTTTTTGGGTTTTTTGTTTTTTTTTTTTTTTTTTTTTTTAGTGTTTTCTGTTGTGTGGTGAGGTGGCTCTGCATGAGACAGGAGCAGTGCTCCTGTGCTCCACAGCTGTGGCTCTGATCCTCACAGGTGAATTGATGTAGCAATGGACATGCACCAAGGGCCTTGGTCCAGCAAGGACAAGGTGATGGAAGATGTGCTTGGCCACTCCTCTGCCACAAGACACTTCTGCCAAACTTCATCTGCAAGATGGACCAGCAAAAATCCTTTCCCTTGAGTGTCTTGCAAGCTTTGCTCACATGCCACTGTTTGGGAAGGACCTGGGTGGCCTCAGAGGAATGCTCATGGTGGTTCCCACATGCTGCAGCAAGCACAGGGCTACCACACTCCCTCCCTGCTGTGTGACTGCACCACTCTGCTCGTCCCTTACACCCTCAGTGGTGACCCAGGGCCCCCTGGGCATGTCGAGCATCTTCCTGGGCCTTCAGAAGGCCTAGGTATAGCAGTGCAGGGAGATGTGTGGGCTGCTGGAGCAGGATGGGCTTTKAGGTCCTTCCTAACCCAATCCACCCAGTGATTCTGCAGTTCAGTGCTCCAAGGGGCTRGGGGCAGCCAGAGCCACCCTGGGGCTGGGAGGCCTGGGCCTCTGTGCTGCTGGCTCTGTGCACTGTGAGTAATTCATGCAATTTGCTGGTCCTGGTGGCAATCCAGTGACTTCTTCATTAATGAGGGACAAGGACCTGTCAGTCTGTGCCAGTCTTACAAGCAGGAGGGATCAGCTCAGCAGCCTGGGGCTGGTATTGAATTTGCAGGGAACCCCAATGAGGGGAGAGAATGATGCATGACTCCATCTTKTCAGAAGGGTAATTAATTACTTTATTATACTACATTATTCTATACTATATTACACTATGTTCCATTACATCTAAACTGAATCTGCCAAGCACTCAYCCCTGCACACASTGCYCAGAATCTCYTGACTGTCACCCAACAGTCCKCACACACCTGGSCCTGACAGGCCAAGGAACCAAAACACCATCACTGTGTGGAACAATCACTGTGGGTGAACAATCRCTACATTGCATTCTACTTTTGCACAAAGSCACAGCAAATGAGATAAGAATATTCTTGGGAAGAATTGTGCCTTGCTTTTCTCRGTGAAGAGAAATGTGGGGCTACACACRTGGCCCTGACAGGCCAAGGAACCAAAACACCATCACTGTGTGGAACAATCACTGTGGGTGAACAATCTCCATATTGCATTTGCTTTTGCACAAACACAGCACAGCAAATGATWAGAATTGCTTTTCCTTTCTCTGAMGTTCAGAGAATGTGAAACCCAGAAATATRCTTGGGAAGAATTGTGCCTTGCTTTTCTCTGTGAAATGTGGGGCTGCAGGCTGGCWGAGTCCCTGCACACACACACACACAGGGGGCTGGCAGTGCTGTGCCCCCAGCCTGCCCTTGGGGCTGCCCATCTGAGCAGGACACCCTGTTCCTGCCAGCTCTTTGCTTTGCAGGCCAGTCAGAGGTGTCCAAAGCAAGCAGAGGTGTTCTCACCTCTGGCACCAACAAGGCTGATTCCTGTGAGATTTTGTTTGGCCAGGACTCAGGGAAAACTCCCAACGGGGCAGGTTCTCCATCCTCCTACACCCCCCACACTTCTCCCATGTGCCAGACACCAATGGGCACCCTGGCACTGCCCTGTCCCCCTCCAGGCTCTCCTCTCCTTCCCCATAACCACATTGCAATGCAAGATGTTTTCTATTACCATCTGCATGGCAGATTACCTTTGTCAAGTGGGCAGTTTGCTTTATCTTTCTCTTTGAGTGACCACAATCACACCTCCCTCGGGAGGGGACACCTGCTGATAACAGCCATTGAATGTCCCTGCATGGCTGATAAGAACTACAGCATCCCATTGGGAGATGGGAGCCCAGAGGGAGGAGCCAAGCATTCCTACCCGGATAGAATCATAGAGAATTCTGAACACCAGCACGCTTTCTGCACTGGACTTTCCCAGAGGAACAGCAGCTGCCTCTGCCCTGGATCTGCAGAGGCAGAGGACTGCACCTTTCTGCCAGAGATTCCCTGCTCCAGCAGAGCCACCCTGACCACTGCCAGGAGGGCTGAGCCACAATTCCAATGGGACTGCTGCCAGCACCCTGCACCACAGGGTGGCAGGCTGGGTTCTGACTCTGGCACTGTTGGTTTAGTCACTGCATTGTTTATTTATCCTTTTATTTTTTTTTTTCTTTTCCCTATAAAGAACTGTTATTCCTGCTCCCATATTTTTGCCTGAGAGCGCCCTTAATTATAAAGTTTATAGCAATTCAAGGGGTGGGGAGGGTCTTTCTCTCCATTTCAGGGAGGCTCTCTGCCTTCCTAGCACACTCCTGTCTTTCCAAACCAAGACATTCAACCTGCCAGCCAAACAGCTCAGGGCCCATCTGTGGGCTCTGCTGAGCAGTGTTAGATCCAGCCCTTCTTTCCTTACAAATAAGGATTATTTCAGCAGGAAAAACAGGTTCATCCGACCTGGCAGAACCTAGTGGCCCAGTCCTGCCAGGTGTGCTTCAGTTCTGGCATTACCCACATGCCACGGGAGCTGCCAGCAGCAGCCAGGGTGTGATGCCCGGGCTCTTGGTTTCGTCAGGGAAAGGGAAAGCTGGGACGAGACTGGCAGCAGGCAGGGCTTGTGCAACCACGGGGAGTTACTCATGGTCACAGGCAGCACCAAGAACCTGCTTTTCGTAGCAACTCGAACTTGCTAATCAGGCCTGAATCTGGGTCACGCATTTCCCACACTGGGGATCGGTGGACTGGGCACAGGCAGGGCACCTGGGAACAGGGAAAGCACCTGGGCACTGCAGACAGGGCAGAGCTCCTGGAGGCAGGGCAGAACACTCAGAACCTGCAGACAGGGCAGGCACGTGGGCACCTGGAAAACAAGGCAGAGCACGTGGAGACAGGCAGAGGCACCCAGGAATCTGCACAGATGCGGCAGAGCACCTGAGACAGGGCAGAGCACCTGGCTCCAGGAAACAGGGCAGAGCACCTGGAGAACAGGGGCAGAGCACCTGGAGGACAGGCAGAGCACCTGGCACCAGGAGAACAGGGCAGAGCACCTGGAGACAGGGCAGAGCACCTGGCACCAGGAGAACAGGCAAGCACCTGGGGGATGGGCAGAGCATGCAGATTCATCTGTGGCTGCCCACAGCCACGGGTGAATTTCTGCAAGGAGCTCTTGGGCTCCTGCCTCCTGCCAGTTTCAAGCAGGCTGGGGTGTGTGTGTCTCTGCTGCTGCTGTGAATCTGGCCCTGAGATCATCACAGAAACTTGGCTTTCAGCTGTGGGTGTCTGATGGGGACAAGTCCCTTCAGGCCCTGGCTCCTCCTGGCGACCACGGCCTCCTCTCTCCTGGGAGCAAAGCAAAGTTTGCTTTGGAGATGATGCATTATTTTCTTTAACACAGATCAGCCAGACTGGTGTGCTGCCCTTCCTGGAGGTCATCCTGGGGTGGAATCAGGCTGACACCAACCAGACCATGCCAAGAGGCAGGTCCCTGCCCCAGAGAAAGGGAGCTGACACCTCTGACGTGGCTGCCTGGGTCACCCCATGCTTGTTCAACGCTGCCAGGGTGAGAAATCTTTCCCTGACACCTCCAGATGGCTGCTTTCCACATGCTCCAGCACCCAATTTGCTGAATGCCCAGTGCTGCCACCACAGGCAAACAAGGAGGCTCTGCGCAGGGAATATGGGTTTGGGGTTTTATTCCAGTGTCTCTCTGTTTGACCAAAATTTTCAAGACTGGGCCCAGCAGCCTGTTTCATTTGTATGCATGCCTGGGCTGTGGATGTGAACATGAAAATGGTGCAGCAAACAGAGGTTAAAGCCCAGGCAAGTGGCAATCAGATCTCACATCCATGTGCCAGCTGGGATGCCCTCACCTGATTTGCAGCCTTGCAGTCCTTTAATTCCTTGATCCAAGCAGCCCATTCCATGGAAATCAATGCAAACAAGACTCCTGTGGTTCTGCCTCTCACCATCAGCAGCCCTRGAGTCAGATGCTCCACAAACTGCTCTCAGCCATTTATTTATTTTTTAAAACGAACCCAGCCTAGAGCAGGATTACATGGATTAGCAGCTGAGCATTCCCCTGCCTGCAGAACATGCCCAGCCAGACGGAGCCACGCTGACAGGAATCCTGCCCTGCAAATGTGACAAGGATTTCCGTGCCCTCCTGGCTGCTGCCATCTGAGCCCATCTGCTTGGCTGYTCCAGCCCTGGCCAGGAGTGCCAGCCTGGGGCAGGGGTGCCCCAAGCCTCTGCTGATGGAGCAGAGAGGGAAACCTCCCCGGGGCAGGGTGCAGGGGTGAGGGCTCTGGCAAYCAGCTGGAGCCTGCACTGCTCAAGGACGTGGCCTTTGTTAGCAGGGAGGTGAAAGCCCTGCAGGRTTGGGCTGGGGGATGAAGCAGGGAGCTACCAGGACAAATGCCAGGGCAGGAGTGAGGGACTGGGCTACGAAATGTGGGTACAAAATTGCGGCTATAGAATTTGCTATGTAAAACTGGGCTACAAAATCGTGCGCGTACAAAATTGGGCTACGAAATGACCAAACTGAGCCTATCAGAATTGCTATTATAATTTTATAAAGAATGTGGTTATTTGGTTAACCACATCGGGTACGCAAGATTAAGCTATAGAATTGCTATGGTAAAATTGGGCTACACTTACATCATTGGCTCTACAAGAATTGGGCTACAGAATTGGCTGTCATAAAGTTCTGTAAAAATTTGAGGCTACAAAAGTGTGGACCGTACGAAAATGTGGTACAAAATTAGCTATAGAATTGCTAATGTAAAATTGGGTCAACAAAATCTGGGGACAAGAATTGGGTATAGCAACTTGCTATTAAAAAAATGGGCTACAACATTTGGCCTCCAAATCTGCGATGCAGACATTGGGGCTATAAAGCTTTTCTATACTACAAATTTGGCTAGAAATTGGGCGTACACAATCTGCGGTACAAATTGGGCTCATAAATTAGCTATATAAAAATCAGGGCTTAACAAAACCTTCCGTATAAAATCCTGGGGTTCCTACAAAATCTGGGCTCCATGAATTTCTATAGTAAAATGGAGGCCTACAACAATTCTGGGATTACAGAAATTGGTTAGAATTGCTATGTAAAATTTGGGTACAAAATTGGCCTATTGCTATGTACAAACTGGGCTATATAAATCTTGGCTACAAATCGGCGCTACCCAAAACCACAAACTGGGTGTTTTTCCAGGCCTCAGAAGACACTCGAGACCCTTGTGTCGGGCAGCATCCCCGGGACATTTGGTTCCCCATCGAGGGGATTGCAGCGAGACCCCCCCATGCACACAAGCGAAAACACCCAGTGGCGTCCTCATGGAGGCCCAGCCACATGCCTGTCGAGGAACACACCACACTGGACAACCAATGGAGATTCTCAATCCTGAGCAAGCCTCAGAAGGGCTGCGGCTGGCCTCATGAGCCCCACCAGACACAGGAAGTGAGAGCCCCCCTCATGTGGTTGCTGAGCCCCATCTGCTGCGTGACCCCCGAAGCGACCCTGGACAAGGACCTGCTCAACCAACCAGGCTCGGGGCTGTGTGGCTTCTGGGGACCACCAGCACCGTGCCTGCTGTGGTTGCTGGTCGTGATTGCTTGGAGCTCCGTCACATGAAAGCGTGGGCAGCCCGTGCGGTGCCAGCCGCAGGGTGGGCCAGACGGCAGGGCAGGCAGGTGGGCACACAGGGCAGGGCACGGTGGGCACACAGGGCAGGGCAGGGTGGGCAGGGCAGGGTGGGCACACAGGGCAGGGTGGGCACACAGGGCAGGACAGGGTGGGCACACAGGACAGGGCAGGGTGGGCACACAGGACAGAGCAGGGTTGGCAGGGCAGGCAGGTGGGCACACAGGGCAGGACAAGGTGGGCACACAGGACAGGGTGGGCACACAGGGCAGGACAGGCAGGTGGGCACGGCAGGGTGGGCACACAGGGCAGGTGGGCAGGACAGGGTGGGCACAGAGGATAGGACAGGGCAGGGTGGGCACAGAGGACAGGACATGCAGGTGGGCAGGGCAGGCAGGTGGGCACACAGGACAGGGCAGGGTGGGCACACAGGGCAGGACAGGGTGGGCACACAGGGCAGGACAGGGCAGGGTGGGCACAGAGGACAGGACAGGGTGGGCACATAGGCAGCTGGTTTCTGCTGTTCCCTGGGCACACAGGACAGGACAGGGTGGGCACACAGGGCAGGGTGGGCATACAAGACAGGGCAGGGTGGGCACAGAGGAGAGGACATGCAGGTGGGCAGGGCAGGCAGGTGGGCACACAGGGCAGGACAGGGCAGGCACACAGGCAGCAACTCTGCTGCTTTCTGCTGTTCCCTGGGCACACAGGGCAGGCAGGTGGGCACACAGGGCAGGTGGGCAGGACAGGGTGGGCACAGAGGACAGGACATGCAGGTGGGAAGGGCAGGCAGGTGGGCACACAGGGCAGGACAGGGCGGGCACACAGGACAGGTGGGCACACAGGACAGGACAGGACAGGGTGGGCACACAGGGCAGGTGGGCAGGACAGGGTGGGCACAGAGGATAGGACATGCAGGTGGGCAGGGCAGGCAGGTTGGCACACAGGGCAGGACAGGGCGGGCACACAGGCAGCAAGTCTGCTGCTTTCTGCTGTTCCCTGGGCACACAGGGCAGGACAGGGTGGGCACACAGGCAGCAAGTCTGCTGCTTTCTGCTGTTCCCTGGGCATACAGGACAGGCAGGACAGGCAGTGTATGTGCACAGAGAGGGAGAAGCCCTTGGGAAGGGCCTTCCTCTTCCTCCACCTGTGCTCCCAGGGTGATGCTGAGCGCTAGGAAACACTNAGGGTGGGCAGGGCAGGGTGGGCACACAGGGCAGAGTGGGCACACAGGGCAGGGCAGGCAGGTGGGCAGGGCAGGGTGGGCACAGAGGACAGGACATGCAGGTGGGCAGGGCAGGCAGGTGGGCACACAGGGCAGGACAGGGTGGGCACATAGGCAGCAACTCTGCTGCTTTCTGCTGTTCCCTGGGCATACAGGACAGGACAGGGTGGGCACACAGGGCAGGTGGGCAGGACAGGGTGGGCACAGAGGATAGGACATGCAGGTGGGCAGGGCAGACAGGTGGGCACACAGGGCAGGACAGGGTGGGCACATAGGCAGCAAGTCTGCTGGTTTCTGCTGTTCCCTGGGCACACAGGACAGGACAGGGTGGTCACACAGGGCAGGTGGGCAGGACAGGGTGGGCACAGAGGACAGGGTGGGCACACAGGACAGGGTGGGCATACAAGACAGGGCAGGGTGGGCACAGAGGACAGGACATGCAGGTGGGCAGGGCAGGCAGGTGGGCACACAGGGCAGGACAGGGTGGGCACACAGGACAGGGCAGGGCAGGGTGGGCACAGAGGACAGGACATGCAGGTGGGCAGGGCAGGCAGGTTGGCACACAGGGCAGGACAGGGCGGGCACACAGGGCAGGGTGGGCACACAGGACAGGATAGGGCAGGGTGGGCACAGAGGATAGGACATGCAGGTGGGCAGGGCAGGCAGGTGGGCACACAGGGCAGGGCAGGGCGGGCACACAGGCAGCAAGTCTGCTGCTTTCTGCTGTTCCCTGGGCACACAGGACAGGCAGGACAGGCAGTGTGTGTGCACAGAGAGGGAGAAGCCCTTGGGAAGGGCCTTCCTCTTCCTCCACCTTTGCTCCCAGGGTGATGCTGAGCGCTAGGAAACACTTGCACTTAATAAAAAATAAATCAGAATCACTGAGTGGCAGAGCAGGCTGTGCTGTGGCRCTCTGTCCCTGCTGTAGGGAGCTGCCTGGCTGCCACAGCTCTGCCAGTGCCAGCCCCTCTGCTCCCTGCCTGTGCCTGCCCGCCTGGCACGGGGACCCTGGCAGAGTGGGGAGGTGCCCAGCCCCAGCCTCGTGCCAGGGAAACCCGTTTGGCTAAACAACTTTTCACTGACACCTCTTTATTTTTTTTTTTTTTCCCCTTCAGTGGAATCCTTCCAGCGCTTTTTCAATTGCTCTGTGCCAGTGGAGTGCAGCCAGCTCCCTGCCCGCTCCTGGCTGGGAGCAGACAGCTGGCTGCTGCCCTGAGCTGCCCTGCCAGGCGCCGTGCCAGCCCGGCAGGACGTGTGTGCCACGCTCCCAGCATGGCCAGCGGGTGCCAGGCAGCTGCACAGCCCTGGCACCACTGCCAGCTCTGCCCCGGGACAGGCTCTGCTCTGCCCAGGGAACAGCAGGGTCTGGCCCACACCCTCATCTGCAGCTGCCCTGGGTCCCCTCTGTGAGCCCAGAGGCCAAGACATGGCAGTGCCAGGCTGGGCACTGACCCGCTGGGCAGGACTGCTCTGCATCTCTCTGCCCACTCATCCACACCCAGCACTGCCCGGCAGCCCTGGCCCTCTCTGCCAAGGAGCTTCCCAGGACCTGTCCCTGGAGTTAAAAATTCATTTTCTAAAAATTCATTTCCTAAGTGATGCCCTGGCATCACTGCCAGCTCTGCCCAGGGAACAGCAGGGTCTGACCCACACCCTCATCTGCAGCTGCCCTGGGTCCCCTCTGTGAGCCCAGAGGCCAAGAGATGGCACTGCCAGGCTGGGCAGGTGCTGGGCACCACTGACCCAGTGGGCAGGACTGCTCTGCAATCCCTGTGGGCCCACTCATCCAACACCCAGCACTGCCCTGCAGCCCTGGCCTCTCTGCCAAGGAGCTTCCCAGGACCTGTCCCTGGGGTTAAAAATTCATTTTCTAAAAATTCATTTTCCTAAAAAATTCATTTTCTAAGTGAATGCCCTGGGCACTGCTGCCAGCTTCTCCCCCGACAGGCTTCTGCTCTGCCCAGGGAACAGCAGGGTCTGACAACACCCTCATCTGCAGCTCCCTGGGTCCCTTCTGTGAGCTCAGAGGCCAAGAGATGGCAGCTGCCAGCTGGCAGTGTGCTGGCACCACTGACCGCTGGGCAGGACTGCTCTGCATCTCTCTGCCCACTTTCATCCACACCCAGCACTGGCCCGCAGCCCTGGGTCTCGCTCAGGAGCTTCCCGGACCTGTCCCTGGGGTTAAAAATCTCATTTCTACAGGAAGATGGGCAGGTTGAGCAAGGTGAGAAGAGCAGAGCTGCAGGGAGAAGGCAGAAATAACTCTGCATGTTTGATGTTTCCCTGTCCAGCCCAGAGCTGGGGGTTCCTGCCTTCCTGAGTGCCAGGATCCTCTGCCTGGCTCAGCACAGGGGTGGAATAGAGCTGGAGAGAAAAAATGGAACATCCTGAGCTGGAAGGGAACCCCAATGGATCATCCTCATTTCCAGCCCCTGTCCTTGCCCAGACCCCCACAACCCACCCTGGCCATCCCTGCAGCGCTGCCCAAATTTCTGCCCCATCCTTCATCTCCCCCATCCGTCACCTCACACAATCATGAATGTGCTGAGCTGGAAGGGACCCACAGGGATGATCAATCCCAAAGCCAAACCTGCCAGAGCCCCAGCAAGCCCAGCCTGGGCATCCCTGGAGCTCTGGCAGCCTCGGGGCCGTGCCCATTGCCTGGGCAGCTGGGCAGTGCCAGCACCCTCTGGGGAAGAACGCTTGCCCTGATCTCAGCCTGAGCTCCTCCCTGGCCAGCTCCAGCTCGGTCCTATCAAGGTTTGGACGTGCAGGATCCTGTGATTCACTGGGAAGCACAAGGAAAGGAAAGTGTTGAGCAGCTTTGTCATTCCAGACACATCACTCCTCCTCCACTGAASCAGGCAGGAGTGCGTGCTGATAATCTGGGATCTCGTAATTAAATACCCTGCAGCCTGAATATGGATAAGAAGGCACAGCTATGGTTTTGTGGACTGTGTCACTTGTGGCATTTCTGTGGGTTGGAGTTGCTTTGCTTTGCAACTTAAGTGCTCGTGTAGCTGCTGCATGTGGCATGCTATCAATCACGGGTGTGAAAAATCCCCCAAGCCACCAGAAAATGGAAACAATCTCGAATGCTCCTGAAGTGAGAGCGCAAAGCCATTCCCAAGACATTCCTTCAACACTGAAATGGCTTTTTAAGGAATTCAGACAGACGATATAATAAGGGGAAAACTATACAGAGAGAGAGAGAATACCACCTCACCTGCAGCAGCACAGTACGACAGGAAAATTGAGGGTGGAGGACTCTGAAGGTCTCTTGTTCAGCCTTCTGCTCCAAGCAGGATCAGAGCAGGCTGCTCAGGGATTTTTWCCCATGATCAGTCAGGTCCTGAAGGCCTCCAAGGACAGAGGCTGCTCAGCCTCTCTGGGCAACTTGCTGCCACGTTTGACCTTCCCCACGGTGAAATATTCCCACCAAATCCAGGCCAAAGTTGTTCTGGTTCATCTCTGCTGCCTTCATCCTCCTGGATGGACAGCTCTGGAGGTCCTGGGTCTGCCCTCTTGGTGATCTCCTTGTAGATGGCTGTCGAGGTCCTGGTCTGAGCAAACCTCATTGCCTCAGCCTGTCCACACAGTGGAACACCAGCCCACGTGGCCTGTTGCAGACATCTTTTATAAAACATCCTTTCCTTAGGATTTTTCCTCCTGAGAAGCTGAGAGGCCTCAGGAACAAAATGTAAACAWTGGTTATCTGCTGCTGTGGAATGCAACAGGTGCATCTGTGATTGGCCCATGCTGGATGTTTCTAATTAATGGCCAATCACAGCCCAGCTGGCTCGGCCTCTCTGTTCAAGCCACAAACCTTTGTTATCATTTCTTTGCTATTCTATTCTTAGCCAGCCTTCTGATGAAACCTTTTCTTCTATTCTTTTAGTATAGTTTTATTGTAATATATATAATAAAATAATAAATCAGCCTTCTGAAACATGGAGTCAGATCGTCGTCTCTTCCCCAATCCTTAGACCCCTGTGAACACAGTCACAGTGGCCTCCTCTGGATCCCTCTGCTCTGCTGAAAGCCCCAGGCCCAGAGGAGGCATCCAGCTGTATCAATGAGTGTGAGTGGAGGGAGGTTTGAACTCTGCTCAGCACCTCCAGCCCCGTGCTCTGGGTCTGCAGGAGTGGCCTCTCAKCGTGTGCAGGTGAGGACGTGGCCACAGAACCAAAAGGGAGATCCTGAGGGCAGCTGATGGAAATCCTGGCAGGGGAGAGCTAAAAGCACTGTCCTGGAGSCTGGATGGACAGAGCAGTGACCAAAGGCATCAATGCCACTTCCAGAGGAGGTGACAGCTTTCTTAGAGCTCCTCCTGAGGGGCATTGGTGTGTGCAGCTTGGATCCCTGCTCTGGGCCAGGGACAGCAGCCAGGGCACGGCTGGAGCTGGGCCAGGGCAGCTCAGGCTGAGATCAGGGCAAGGTTCTTCCCCCAGAGGGTGCTGGCACTGCCCAGGCTGCCCAGGCAATGGGCACGGCCCCGAGGCTGCCAGAGCTCCAGGGATGCCCAGGCTGGGCTTGCTGGGGGCTCTGGGCAGGCTTTGGCTTTGGGATTGATCATCCCTGTGGGTCCCTTCCAGCTCAGCACATTCCATGATTGTGTGAGAGTGAGGGATGGGGGAGATGAAGGATGGGGGAGAAATTTGGGCAGCGCTGCAGGGATGGCCAGGGTGGGGCTGTTGGGGGTCCAGGAGCTGGATCAATGATCCCTCTGGATATTCCAGCTCAGGATGCCCAGGGTGGGGCTGTTGGGGGGTCTGGGCAGGGTTTGGGGTTGCAATCCATGATSCCTGTGGGTCCTTTCCATCTCAGGCTGTTCTCTGACAGCCCAGGGAGATCATTTGTCCTCTCTGGGACYGCACCAAAACCACAGCACCTGCCACCCCCCTGAACAAACGCCCTGGGGAAGTGTGAGGAGGCAGCAGCACGCAGGGTGGAGATGTCAGTGTGGGGAAATCAGCCTGGCTGCAGCTGCTCCGTGGCAGGGAAAGTGCAGCACCACCCTCCCGTCCCCGGGCACGGGGCCAGCGCGTCCCGGCACCAACAGGCAGCTCCCAGCACAGGCTGGGGTGTTTATGGGGGACACTGCTGAAACACTGCAGGAAGGGCTGCTTGAAGGGCTTCCCAAGCCTTCTGTGCCTCCTCAGAGGCGTCGGGCACCACTGACACTGCACCCAAGGCGCTGTGCCCACGGTGGTGGCCGGGTACTCAGTGCAGTGAAAGCTTTGGGCAGAGTTTGCTGCATGGTCCTGCCAGGACTCTGCCTGCAGCAGCTGAAAGGGATGGGCCAGGGGGTCACTGAACAGCCTTTGTCATCAATTTAGGGCTGATTTAGAGCTGATTTAGTGCTGAGATTTCAGCAGCAGCTGTAGGSCGTGCCCCCTTGCCCCCTCCTTGCTGTGCCACGGCTGCTATGGGAGCCCCAGTGCCAATGTCCCCCTGAAGCAGCACAAACTGGGCTCCTGGAACTCTGCTGAGCCTGGCAGCAAACCCTGGCAGTCTGATGGCCCCTGTGCCTGGGGGGGCTGTGCAGAGCTCTGCAGGGTGGAGTGTTGGGGAAGGTGAAACAGGAAAGCCTTATAAATATGATTGCCTGGCAAAAGAGTTTGAGAATATGGAAACTCTATGAAGATTGAAATGAAAGCAAGCTCTGAGATTCCCTCAGTTACTGAACAACTGGAAAACAATGGCATGGCCAGCTGAAGGTGATCCCCTTTTGATCAAAACAACACCTCTTGCTTGCAGACAGCCCAAGGCTCAGAGCAGACCCTGCTGGCTTGGCAGAAGGCCCACAGAGGGTTTTTAGGGTTTAAAATGTAACCCAGTGTGTTAATGTAATGATTCTTATATGGCTGTATGAAATGCTGTAGGATTTGTATCTTGGACTAGATTGGTTAGTAGACGAAATCTTCAAGAAGAAGATTTATGGTATTGTAACGGAACTTTGCTCTCTTACCCTTTTACTCTCTCACCCTCTCACCCTTCTCTGCCCCTCTCTCTCTCAGCCTGGCTCTGAGCTGGGCTGGCAGCTCCCAGCAGGGCCCTGCACCCAGGCCCTTTGCAATAAACCACAAGTTCCTGACCTGGCTGCAGAGATCTCTGCTCTCCATCCATCCCCACCGTCCTACCCCCCGATGCTCCCACAGTGGAGCACAGTGCAGGGCTGTCACTGTCCCTGCCTGGGGGTTTGGATGCCACCTGCAGCAGGTACAACCCCTTGGTGCCTTCCTCTGGTGCTCTACACCTGCCAAAGGCCTGTGGATACCTGTGGGGATTCCCACTGCTCTCCTTCAGAGATCTCTGAGTCTCTGGAGCCCTCAGCCCATGCAGCAGAGGACCTGCAGGACATCCTGCTCACCATTTGGATCCATCTGGTTCCCTGGGATCCCCTGGGAGAGGGGCAGGTCCTGCTGTGGGGACATCACAGAGGTGTGCAATGCAGTGCAAGGGAAGAGGACATGCCTGTGGTGTGGGGTTCCTCCTTGGCTGGGCCAGTAACCCCAAATAAGGCTGCACTGGCTCTGTCWGAGCCATCCTATTGTGAGAAATAGGGAAATTAGTGYGGTTTTGCTTTGCCTTTTGTGAGAGAAACGTGGCACTTCTCAGGTGATGCCAGAGGACATTCAGGTTGGATATTTGGAGAAGTTTCTCCACTGAAAGAGTGCTCAGGAACTAGCACAGCATGACCAGGGTGGAGTCACCATCCCTGGAAGAGCCCAAAGCCCAGCAGACGTCGCCCTTTGTTACCTGGCCCAGTGGGCACGGTGGGACTTGCTGGTCTTMGAGGCCTTTTCCAGCCTGAATGACTCTGTGGCTGTCCCCTGACAGGATGAGGGACCTTGGCACATGCCAGCAGCTGGGAGCTGCCCATGCCTGAGCCCTGGCTGCTTCCCCTGAGAGAGGACACAGCTCCCTGTTCWCAGAGAGGGATTTTCCTGTGGATTCCCATCCTGAAGTTGCCTGACACAAATGAGGGAGCATGTGGGTGTTGGGGTGGAGGCACAGGACGTGCAGGAGTGGTTCAGAGTAGGAGTGGGGATGTTGCCCTGCTGTGGAAAGGCATGGCAAGGTTGGGAATGAGGGGTCTGGCAGGATTTGGGATGTTCCTGTCCTGCTCCTGGTGCTGTGGGGCACAAAGTGCTCTCTTGGAGCCCAGGGACAGGAGGGCTGTGCTTCCAGAGGGGGCTGATTCTGCTTCCAGAGGGAATCCAGGGCAGGATCACCTGCCCAGCAGGGGCTCAGTGCTGCTGGAGAGGGCAGGAGAGACTGAGGAGGATGCTGGGGCAGGGATTCTGGCATGTGCCTTCCCTGCCAGCTTCCCATCTCAGCTGCTGAGCCAGTTTGCCCACAGCTGCCCAGCTCCTCCCTGTTTATCCTGGGGCAGTGGTGKTGCAGTGTTTAAATCCAGWTTTTCCCTGTCATCCCACACTCCCTGGTGCTTAAAGAGTTCATAGAATCACAGAATCTCACACTGGCTTGGGTTGAAAGGGATCTCCAACCTCCTGCCACGGCAGGGAGACTTTCCAGTCAATCAGGTTGCTCCCAGCCCTGTCCAYCCTGGCCTTGGACACTTCCAGGGATGGYACAGCCACAGCTTCTCTGGGCACCCTGTGCCAGGGCCTGCCCACCCTCCCAGGGAAGAATTTCCTCCCAATATCCCATCRGKACCCACTCTGCCAGCTGGKAGCCACTCCCCTGTGCGCGGTCACTCCGGGATGATCCCGGCCACCCCAGCAGGGCAGTGCCTCCATCACCTCCCACGCCAGGAAGGGTTTCCCCAGGGTTACACCCCTGGAAAGAGCCCCAGGCAGGGCAGGAGGGGGTGGCCATGGCACCCACATTTCCTGGCCCTTGGCTGGAGCCCATAACCCCGGGAAGAGCTGGCCAGCAGCCCCGTGTGTGGGAGGAGGGCGGGTGCAGYGASCAYCACGGGCTCCAATCCAGCAAGGAGGATTCCACCCCAGTCTGGCTGGAGGCAGCACTTCCCAGAGGCTGGGTCAGGAATCCTGCATCCTCCTGACCCTTCCCTGGGCTGTGAGATGCTCAGGGCACATCTCCACGTGCTGGGGACCCAGCAGAAAGGGCTGCACGGGGCTGGTGCATGGGCTGCTGCAGGGGGAGTGAGGAGAGCTCCGGGGTCCTGCACAAGGGCAGAGCCCACCTTACCATGGTCCCCTGCACTCTCTTGTAAACCACACCAGACTTAGGGGAAACTGAGGCAGGCTGGGCATGGCAGAAGCTTCCAGATTGCTGGAAATAAAAAGCAAGGAGCAGGAAGTGACCCGGCTGTCCCCTCCCCACGAGGCTGTGGGGAGCAGGTGACCACATCCACCGTGTCCCTSTGGGCAGGGTGGGAGCTGTTAGAAACGAGAGCAGGCTRCCTAAARCACTAAAGTGATTTCAGCATTTTTTATAATAAAAGAAAGGCCCAAAGCAGGGGGCCRYGGCTGAGCAGGAGCYTTCCCATGGAGGATGCTGCAGCAATGTCCCAGATGGAGCAGRACAGKTTCKSTGGGTCAGAWGCCCCTTTTTATCCTGTTTTMTYTCCKTTTGGATTGGTTTCTGTTMGGATCCTTCATTTGCATGAAGGTTTWAGGCCTTGATTGGCCATTACAGTTCTGTCCAGGCTGGCTCGTGGTGCACTTTACTGAGGTGTGTTATGGTACTTTGAGTACCTTATTTCTTATAACTGCCCTTTTAACGCCTTTTACCATAACCAAACTAACAGAACATGTTAAAAACGAGAGCAGGCTCCTGGTACTAAAGTGATTTGAGCATTTATTGTAATAAAACAAAGGCCCAAAGCAGGGGCCGAGCAGGAGCGTTCCCATCAAGGATGGAGCAGCGCCAGTGCTGGGGCTGCTCAGCAGCGATGGCCCCGATGTTCCAGGGGAGCAGCACAGCTTCCCTGGGTCAGATGCCCCTTTCTATCCTGGTTTTTTGTCCCTTTGGATTGGTTTCTTTTTGGATCCTTCATTTGCATGAAGGTTTTAGGCCTTGATTGGCCATTACAGTTCTGTCCAGGCTGGCTCATGGTGCACTTTACTGAGGTGTAATTTCTTATAACTCCCCTTTTAACCCCTTTTACAATATAACAACCAAACTAACAGTACGTGTTAAAAATGAGAGCAGGCTCCCTAAATCACTAAAGTGATTTCAGCATTTATTATAATAAAAGAAAGGCCCAAAGCAGGGGCCCAGGCTGAGCAGGAGCGTTCCCATCGAGGATGGAGCAGCGCCGGCGCTGGGGCTGCTCAGCAGCGATGGCCCCGATGTTCCAGGGGAGCCGCACAGCTTCCCGGGTCAGATGCCCCTTTCTATCCTTTTTTTTTGTCCTCTGGATTTGTGTTCTGTTGTGGATCTTCATTTGCATGAAGGGATCCTTCATTGCTGAAAGGTTTTAGGCTTGATTGTCATTACAGCTCTGTCCAAGGCTGAGCTGTGCGTGCACTTTCTGGGTGTTAAAGTTTTATAACTCCCCTTCTTACCCCTTTTAACTATAACACAAGACGCAAGTTACATGCTTAACTATCCACATATTTCAACACAGTTCTAACCTATTTTTATCAAGCACGAGGGCGGCTGTTGCAAAGCTTGCAGAGGGGGCGCCTGATGATGCTGAGCAGGGCTCCGGCCTGAGCCACGCGGGGCGGGGCCGGGGCCGGCTGACGGGATGTTCCGGGGAGATGCCCAGGGGAGCCGAGCATCGTTGTCAGCGCGGTTTCCTCCTCCCCGTGGGCAAGGGGCCCGAGGAAACGGACACGTCCTGCTGCTGCCCTCGTCCGGCCGGGTCAGCGCAGGGCCCCGTGGCAGGGAGAGCCGCAGGAATGTGAGAGCACAGCTCGCCCCCGCTGCTCCGCTTCAGCTCGCGTAAAAATATCCTCTGACAAATACCTGCCAAAACAAGGGAAAAAAAACAAACCTACCTCCCCTTATTTAAAAAAAAAAAAAACAAAAAAGGAACAAAAAGGAGTGTTAATTTTCCACCAGCACCGAGGCACAGTTTTTGGCCTCCCCGTCCCTGTCGCAGCCCGTGTGCGGTGCCTTTGCTGGGGATGGAGCGGGAGCGTGTCCTGCCCCGGCGGGGCGAGGCTACTCCGGAGGGGAGCAGCCGCCCAAAAGCTTCCCGAGGCTCTGGCACCGGCTGCGCCGTGTTGAGCTCAGCCCAGCCCCGCTGGCTCCTCGCTCCCCGGGCTTCCGGCCGGGCCGGCACTGCCAGCCCCGGCACATCATCATCCTCCCTGGGCACCACCTGGGTACCTCATCTCTCCTCCCTGGGCACCTATCTCTTCCTGGGCATCCCCCTCCCTCCCTGGGCACTCAATCCCTCCATGGAACACCTCATCAATCCTCCTTGGCATCCCCTCTCCTCCTGGCAGCCTCACTTGCCTCCTGGGCAATCTCCACCTCCCTGCAGAAGCCACCCCTGGGAAAGTGGGCTCCCCTGGACGGCATCCCTGACCCAGTGCCTTGGGCTTTGGCAGGGTGAGGATGCTCCCTGCTGAGCCTCCAGCCCAGGTGTAAAAGCAAGAAACGCCTCCAGGCAGCACTGCTGCTGCTGCTGAAGCTCTGGGGGGTTTCCACAACACTGGCAAGTAAATGGAGAGAAGCCCCCAGCACCCACTGGGCTGCCCATGCAGATGGGGACAAAGAGGGAAGAAGTGGCTTCAGACACGGGGACAGAGAGTGCAGGTGGGCATGGGGCACAGGGCTGGCACCAGCTGGGCATGGGACAGGTCAGCTCTGATTTGCTGACGCTGAGGGCAGCCCCAGTGGGTGAGAAATCCCTCTCTTTGATCAGCGCCAGGCATGGGCTGCACACACCAGGGGAGGGGAAGGACCACAGGGGCTGTCCCCTGCCATGGGTGCCCCTGCCATGGAGAGCATCCCTGCATGGAACCTGTCCCTGCCATTGGAGAGTGTCCCTGCCATGGTGACCCTGGCCATGGAACCTGTCCGCTCATGGAGAGGTGTCGACCTCCATGGACCTGTCCCTGCCATGGAAGAGTGTCCCTGACATGGAACGCTCTCCCTGACCATGGTTGACCCTGCATGGAGCGTGTCCATGCGGGAACCTGTCGCTGCCATGGTGCGACCCTGCCTGGAACCTGTCCCTGCATGGAACCTGGCCCTGCCATGGAGAGTGTCCCTGCCACGATGCCCCTGCCAGCAGCTGTCCCTGCCATGGGTGTCCCCTGCCATTGGCTGCCACTGGACCTGAACCGTCCCTGCCTGGAGCTGTCCAATGCCATGGAAGCCTGTCCTGCAATTGGTGTCCCTTGCATGGAACCTGCTCCCTTCATCGGTGCCCTGCAGAAACCTGTCCTGCATGGAGAGTGTCCCTGCCATGGTGACCCTGCCATGGAACCTGTCCCTGCCATGGTGACCCTGCCATGGAGCGTGTCCATGCCATGGAGCGTGTCCCTGCCATGGTGACCCTGCCATGGAGTGTGTCCATGCCATGGAACCTGTCCCTGCCATGGAGAGTGTCCCTGCCACAGTATCCCTGCAATGGTGACCCTGCCATGGTGTCCCTACCGTGGAGAGCGTCCCTGCCATGGAACTCTTGGGCAGGGAGCCTGAGATGAACCTCCAGATCCTTCCTCCCGGCATGAGCTCCTGCTCCCTCCCTTGGAAATGCCGTTATTTATCTTCCCCTGTGCTTGGCACTGGCGAGGACACACCTGGAGTGCTGTGCCCAGTTCTGGCCCCTCACTTTGGGAAGGATGTTGAGATGCTTGAGTGCATCCAGAGGAGGCAATGAGGCTGGTGAGGGGCTTGGAACACAAACCCTGTGAGGAACGTTTGAAGGAGCTGGGGCTGTTCAGCCTGGAGAAGAGGAGGCTTAGAGGTGCCCTTATTGCTCTCTACAACTCCCTGAAGGGAGGTTGACATCTGGCAGAACCAGAGGACACAGTCTCCAGCTGTGGCAGGGAAGGTACAGGTTGGATATTAGGAAAAAATTTTTCACCAAAAGAATAATAAAGTACTGGAATGCTCTTCCCAGGGAGGTGGTAGAATCACCATCTCTGTGTTGTCATTACATTGCAGGGGTTCCATGTTTTTGTCTCCTTATTGCTAGAGTTTCATACCTCCTTGGTGTTTCTCGTGGGCAGCTCCTCAGAGCACTGACTCTTCCTTCTTCTCACAATAACCAACTGACTCCAGATCCCCTCTCAACCAACCAACCCACTCTTRTATAGCACTCTTCTTGGCTCTACCTGTGGCCTGTTAGTCAGGCCTGTTCCTAATCTCTAATAATTGGCTCAGCTGCAACTCCTTAGGGGRACGATTACTTTCTATACTACCTTTATTTCCTTATATTCTATCCCCCTACACCTCTGGGTGTGTTTAAAAAAAGACTGGACATGGCACTGGGTTAGTTGAGATGTTGGGCACAGGTTGGACCTTCGATGAGCTAAGGTCTCTTCCAACCTGCATCCATCTGTGATTCTGTGATTTCATATGAGAAAATGGAAGCTCCTCCATCCGCTGCTCAGCTTTGACTTCAAAACCACCAGCAAATGTCCTTGGACGCCGAGCCCGTGGCCAGATGGCCCCTCTCAAACGCTCGGCCGTGCATCGGGGCTGCAACTGCGCTGCAGCTGCGAGCAGCCTCGGGAAGCGCCGGGCTGACTCCGGGCAGGCGGCCACACCGGGGAGGAGTCCCCCAGAGCTCGGCAGCCTGCCCAGGGCCTCAGGGGATGAAAAATGCCTTGGTTATTCACTGGGCTTTCTCACAAATTTCAAATGAATGTTATTATTGTTGGTAAAAAAGTGGATGCGTGTTAATTTCTCTTAAGTAGTGTGTTAATATATTTTAAGATTGTAATGTAATAATAATTATATATTTATATATATTTTATTTAATATAAAATCTAATTATATTTTATAATACATTTTAGTTTATATACTATTAATATATATATGTATAAAATAATTAATATATAATAATATAATAATATAAATATATAAATATAATATAAATATAATATATATATAATATACATATATATAATATAAATAATATACATATATATAATATAATATATAATATATATATATAATAAATAATATAATATTATGTTATTATAACATAATATAATGTTAAAAATAGAAACTATGCCAGTAAGATACTGTTTAAAGAAAGGACTCACACCAGATAGCACCAGAGGACACCTAAAATCTTTCAGAGAAAGAGAATTTATTGCTCTCTTATCAAGAAGAAAACGAACATCTTCCACACCTGCTTCAGCCCTGAAGATGCTGTTAGGATTAAAGGAAGAATTGACAAACTGACCAAGCAGAATCCTTTTTTGAATGGAATATGCATCATGTATGAGATGTATGAATATAGCACAGATCATCGCTTTAAAGGGTTCTCCTCCTAATTAACGTGGTCCTTTTTGGTTAATGGCTGCCGAAAAAGGTACCTGACATCCATAACCCTTTGTTTCTATTGTCTCATATTGTTCGTAATCCAAATTGTCCAAATTATTATTACTCTATGATTTTACTATTTCTGTATCCATTTTAATTACTATTAAACTTTTAAAATTTTAAAAAACAAGTGATTGGTGTTTTTCAACAGGGGAGTAAATTGAATTGGGGTAAGGTTGCATGAGTTAAGCGGGGGGGATCCCAAAATGGAGGGGAAGGGCTGGGTGTGGGCACTGGGGCTTGCAATGCTGTGCCCCCACTGGGAGGGTGTGGAGGTGGAAAGTGCTGGAAAAATCTCTGTTGTGCGGTGGGGATCGGCAGGGAATGGGGCCAGGGCAGTGGGGACTCCTGAGCCCAGGAGAGCAGAGAGAAAACCAAAAATAGAGTCAGGGGAAGGAAGGGGAAGAAGGGAAGGGAAGGGAGCAAGGGGGAAGGAAGAAGGGAAGGGAGGAAGGGAGAAGGGAAGGAAGGTGACAGGGAGGGAAGGAAGGGAGGGAAGGGAAGGAAGGACAAGGGAAGGGAAGGGAAGGGAAGGGAAGGGAAGGGAAGGGGTTAAAAGACCTGTCATAGCTGAGCCTCTCTGGAAACATGGGAGACAGCTGGAAAAGATTTAAATATCTCTTTGCTGTGTGTCTGGGAGCTGTGGGTGCCAGCGGAAGGTAGTCTTATTTCTGATAATATCTGGTCTGACACACTCAATGTGTTTAACAGTTTTCAGCTCACTCAGGCAGATGAGCCTAACTAGGAAGCGACCACGCAGGGATTCCAGGATGCTTCATTAGCATGCAGGCTGGAGGGGAGGCTCTGCCTCTTCATGCAAAGGCAGGCTGCAGCTACTGCAGCAGCTGTGCCTGAGGGATCCATCCCCCAAACTCAGGGCTGACCTGTAGGGATGCTGGGGACCCTGGGGGGATCCATCCCCCAAACTCAGGGCTGACCTGAATGCCACCCTGCAGGGATGCTGGGCACCCTTGGGGGGATCCATCCCCCAAATTCAGGGCTGACCTGAATGCCATCCTGCAGGGATGCTGGGGACCCCTGGGGGGATCCATCCCCCAAACTCAGGGCTGACCTGAATGCCACCCTGCAGGGATGCTGGGGACCCTGGTTCAGTGCCTGGAGGGTGCTGGGGCTGAGGGCCCTTTGTCACCAACCTCCCCAGGTGGCACTAAGAGCGCCACCGCCCCCAGGCACTCCTGCTCTCTCACCAGTCACCTCTCCTTGGTCAGTGGCAGGCACTGGGGGAGGTGGATGATGCTGATGGCTTTGCCTCCAGGTCAGCAGCACCAGGAACATGGGACAACACTTCCATACAGACCTGGGAGGTGGAGGGGCGTCCTGAAGGAGCTCAGCTGCTGATAAATGCTTCCCAAAGGGATTGGCATGGCCCTGCTGGTGACCTGAGCCTCATGGCCTCACCTGTGGGACACCAGTGAGAGGAATCAACCACATCCCCTGAGGTCTCTTGCCCTTGGTTKCTGGGGGCTCTGCCTGGGGGGACAGGACTGTGACATAGTGCCTGTGAGCTGCAGTGATGCTGAGTGTCCTCAGTTTGGATATAGCAGGTGTCGCCTGAGGAAGGCAGGAGCCTCCCCTGAAATTGCAGAATGTAAACCCTCCCCACCCTCCGACGATTGCTATCATATTATAATTCAGGCTCCTAGGCAAAAAAAAATATGGAAGCAGGAATAACAGTTCTTTATAGGGAGAAGAATAATAAAGGAGAAAAGAAACTGCAAGTGAACTAAACCAACGTGTGCCAGAGTCAGAACCAGCTGACACCCCTGTGGGTCAGGTGCTTGCACAGTCCACTTGGAGTTGGCTCAGCCCTTCCTGCAGTCAGGGGTGGCTCTGCTGGAGCAGGGATCCGTGAAAAGGTGCAGGGTCTCTGCCCGAGAGATCCAGGGGCAGAGGCAGCTGCTGTCCTCTGGGAATCCAGTGCCAGGAGCGTCGCTGGTGTTCTCCAGTCCAGAATCTCCAGATTCTATCCGGGTAGGAATGCTTGGCTCCTCCCTCTGGGCTCCCATCTCCCAATGGGATGCTGTAGTTCTTATCAGCCATGCAGGGACATTCAATGGCTGTTATCAGCAGGTGTCTCCCCAAGGGAGGAGTGAGTGTGGAAGAGATAAGGCAAACTGCCCACTTGACAAAGACAACTGCCATGCAGATGGTAATAGAACACATCCTGCCTTGCAATCTGGAGCACTGAGCCCAGAGGAGCTGCTGCAGCCTGTTGGAGTGCAGACAGGGAATGGTGAGCTGGGCTGCAGATTTCCCTGCCCTCGTGCCTGGCCAGGCTGGCTGTGCCAGAAGGGGAGATTAGAGGGTGAGTGAACTTGTTGCACGACATGCACCATTCTCTATGCAGCAAAGGTGTGTTTAATCACATGGAACTGCTGCCAAGAATTAGCATTGAAAACTATGATTAGGCATTGCTATTATTAAAGAACAGATTTTCCCCTAAATGCTGTTCTGGAGCAAAATCCAATASCTGGAGTGAGCAGCAGAGGTTGATCAGAAATTTTCTATCAAAGGTTGGTCAGCAATTTCCCACCCAAATGGTATCACATGAAAAATGAAGCCATCAGCTACATGAGACTATTCTTAAAGTATCTGTCTGTTTTCAGCAAAACACCAGCTCTTAGAAATGCAATTATTTGGGTTTTCAACTAAAAAAAAAAACAAACAAACAACCTCTTGAAATTTCCCCAAATAAAAGTATGAAAGTTTAATCCTGGTGTAACACCCTTGGTTTGACATGATGTGACCTTGAAGAAGGGGACACAAAGAGGGGACAAACCCTGCTGCTGTTGGACACCTCATGCATGAACTGAGGGTTCAGCATCAGTCCTCAAGTGTTTGTGGAGAATCCAGCCCTGAGGTGCATCCARCCCACCCCATCCCTCCCTTTAATAATATAATAATACAAAAATAAAATAATAWTTTAATGATAATAAAAATAAAGGCAGGTTGCATTCCCTGTTACTGTTCTGGGGAGCCAGGCAGGTGCTGGTCTCACCTGGAATCCTGCTCTCTGCACAGGGCTGAAGGACTCCCTGGAGTGGTTTTCCATCAGAAATCAGGGGTTTGRTGGAATCAGATCTTTCCCTGGGAACTTGTCGATCTCGCTGCCATTTTCCCAGGAAGAAGCCTCACAGAATCACTTTGACTTTCTTGTTTCAGCAGTGTCAAAATGTTTATTCCGCTCATGTCAAAACACGAAGTTCATTTCAGGAAAGTAAAAATATTTCATTTTGACTTTATCATTTCCTTCACTTAACTTCCACTTTATGTTTCTTGAAAGTGGTTTTTAATAGGCACTGCCTGAGATCTCCTCGTGCCACCACATCCCGGGGAGGGAGTGTCACACYGGGCATTTCCATGGCCCAAACTGGTGTCACCCTGCTTTTTTAAAGTTTTCCTAAACCTTCTGATGTTTACATTTTTGTAAAGAACTTTCTCACACACTTTATATAAATAACTTCTTGTTTTGCATTCTTTTATGGAAGAGAAGAAATCTGATGGACTGTTGGTTTGTTCAGTGTCATTGGAGAGGTGGCACTGTCACCCTCTAATCTACTGTCACTTTTGGAAATCTGTAAATGTTGGAGTCAGAAATTAAAAGTTCTTTTTTTTACCTTGGAGAGCTGCATGTCCATGTCGTTCTATTTCATGTCCTAATGTGACAAAATCAGCATTTGGAGGAATTTTCATTTCACAGGATGCGCTGCACGTGTGGCTCTGCCTCCCAAAGCAGAGCAGYCACCTCACACGCTGCTGGGGCTGTCTGGGTGCTTCCTCCCTTCCCAACAGGCACCCAAAAACTGCTCTGCTGCTTGTTGGGGTCCCCGGAGCTGCTTGGGAGGGTGAAGGGGATGGGGGCTTCAGGACAGCCCCCAGGTGCCAGGCTGGGGGGCTGGCAAGGGCAGAGGGATGCATGGGATGCTGTGGGAATGAGATGGAGATCCTGCTGGCCTGGTGGGGTGGGATGGGAGGTGACACCAGCACCAGGGGAGGACACCAAGGGGGGGCTCAATCTGAAATCTGTCAGGCCTGGGACTGTGACCATTCCCAAGGATTTCTGTGCCCAGACCCTGCTGCATCAACTGCCCATCACCTCTTGTGACCATTCCCAAGGATTTCCGTGCCCAGACCCTGCAGCATCAACTGCCCATCGCCTCCTGTGACCATTCCCAAGGATTTCTGTGCCCAGACCCTGCAGCATCAACTGCCCATCACCTCCTGTGACCATTCCCAAGGATTTCGTCCGTGCCCGACTCTGCAGCTCAACTGCAATGCTACTCCTGTGACCATCCACAGGATTTCCGTGCCCAGACCGGTTGGCATCAATACTGCATCACTCTCCTGGCTCCTGCTGCCTGCTCTGGTGTTGGGGTCTGCTCTGCTCTGCGTCTGCCTGCTGTTGCCCTGGCCCTCTGTCATCCAGCCTTCTGGAAAAACGTCAGGGTGGAGCAGCAGGGTATGAGGGAAAGATCCCTGAAATTCCAGTGTCTAGGTCATGTGGAAGTTCTGCACATACTCCGGATGTAGAGGAGTATCGAGACACGTCGGAAGCACGAGACTCCTCGGGGGCTCGGAATTCTGGCAATGATGTCCCGAACACTGGTGTTGGACCTTGTTGATCCTGCAAGTGAATTGCGCAGGTTTGGTATGGAGGACTGGAAGTATCAAACTGGTTAATGGGTGGTTTAAGGGTGTACACAGGGTGAAACTGTAGATTTTAGGATTTTAAGAATTAGGGTATGGGGATAAGGATGGGAGGGAACTAGTGGCGCGCCTCTCGTCTTCTTTCTTTCTTCTTGTCTGTTCTCCATCTTCGCTGTGATGTTGGCACGCATGGGATTGGTTTGGGATAGAGGCAGCTGCTAAGCATGGGTGATTGGTAATTGGAAAGTGAAAGGTAATAAGATATGACTGTAATTTGTAGTATAAGAAGGCGAGGCGGCGTCGTGGAGGGGCGAGAGCGTTGTGGCTGGCCGTGCGGTAAGACCTCTGTTGGGGAGAAAATCTGTGTACGATAAGGATAAATAAACATACCTAAACCGAACATCCGAGAGTCCAGTCTCGTTCTCCGAACCATGGGCGTCTGGACCGACCAGCTCACACTCGGGGCAGAGACAAGCAGCTGACCCGGAAGATGGTATCCATGGAGCCTCCAGCTTCCCCATGAGGGCAGTCTGGGACCAGGGGAACGGGCTTGGGGGACAGAGGTGGCACTTGGTGCCCCAGCTCTGCCCCCTTGGCTCTGTGTGTGTTCCCTACATGGTGGGTGGGAATGGAGGTTGGCACACAGCAGGTGAGGAACACCCAAGCCTTTGCCTTGCCCAGAGGGTGCTGGCAGGGGGCTCTGTTCCTGGTGACCATTCCAAGGGACTTGGAGCTTTGGTGCACCCCAGACCCCTGCAGCACCAGCTGCTCCATGCCCCGTCCTTCCTGTCGGGATCAGATCCCTGATAATTCCAGGGTGTCACCCCAGGCGCCCCGAGCTCCCCAGAGGCACCTGGACCCTGGTGTTGGGACAGGGACTAGCTTGTGGCGCCCGCTCTGCCCGTGCCTCTGTTGTGCCCACGGGGGTGGCTGAGCCAGCAGGCTGCAAGCTTGCCAAGGGGGAAATGGCTGAGGAGGGCTCCTGCTGCTGCAAGGTGGATGAGTGATAATTTAGGCAGTGTTTGGAAGGGGGGCTAAGCCAGCCACGTGTTCCTCGGGCCGAAGATTCACCACCCCGTGGAGCATCCCAGATATGTTGCCTGCACGGCAGAAGGGCACCTTGCACCCGTAGGAAATGGTGCTGCTGCTGCATCCCCGGGGATGGGGGAGCAGGTGCAGGATGAGCCTGGACAAGGCCAGCGAGGGTGGGAATGGTGAGGATGGATGGGATGGGTGGATGGATTGGAATGGGGTTGGATGGGAAGTGGGATGGATGGAGTGGATGGGATGGGACTGGACGGGAAGGGAGGATGGGTGGGAATGGAGGATGGGATAGGATGGTGGATGGGGTGGATGGGGAATGGAATGGATGGATGGGATGGGATGTGATGGGATGGGAATGGGAGGATTGGAGGGATTGGATGGGAGTGGATGGGATGGGATGGGATGGATGGATGGTAGGATGGATGGGGGGGTGGATGGGATGGGAATGGGATGGAGTGGCGGGGTGGGATGATGGGACGGGATTGAAAGGGATGTGGGATGGATGGGATGGGATGGGGCGTGGGATGGGATCGAGTGGGATGGGATGGGGGGTGGGAAATGGATGGTGGTGGATGGGTGGATGGTAAAGTGGATCGATCGGGATGGGGGGGATGGGTTTGGATGGGAGTGATTGATGGCTGGGTGGAATGGGAATGGATGGATGGGATGGGTGATGAGGAGCAGAGCTCTGTTGAAAATAAGCAAAGAGCGACAAAGCTGTCTGAACCTGATCACCTTCTTCAACCTCGGTGGACCCTCTGTCCCCAGCCTGCCGACATCGGCTCCTGCATGAGCTCAGCTGGGCGGCTGCCCTGGGCTGGGAGCAGAGGGGCTGGGACTGCCCCAGGGAGCCACGTCAGGGCTGTGGCGGGAGCTGCTGGCTCCCTTCAGCGTCGGGGATTACCCTCTGCCTTGGATGAGCGCACCTCCTGGTCTGCTCCCTGTCCCAACAGACCGACACTCCCGATCCCCTGTGTGGGGGGACCCTTCACCCTTTCGCCATCCAGGCTAGGCTCCCGCTGGATGCGGGTCTGGGCTCTCGTTCCTATTCCTAGATGTTTTATCTATGGTCTGTTCCTCTCTTTTAGTTATTTCTATTAATTTCTGTCTCTTGTGTTGAATCTTTGCTCTCGTGATTTATTCTTATATCTGTTGTATCCCTTTGTTTCATTTTTTTTTTTTTTTTTTTGTGGTTTTTTGCTTTCTTCATTTTCTATTTTATCTTTCTCTTCTGTCGTTTTTTCTGAATTTAGTCTGACCTGCAGTCCCACGGGGCTGGAGTGGGGTCTCGCCCCAGGATGTGGATGCCACCCACATCCTTCTGCATTGTGCTGCACGAGTGCGGTGTGGCCTGTGAAGGAATCCCTTTCCTTCCTTCCCACCTCATTGTGCCATCTCCTTTCAGCAGTTTTCATCCAAAACCTCTTTAATTTTTTTTCTCTTTTCCCTCTGCTCTCCGCCTGCCTGGAGGGCTGGCCCTGCGTCGGCACAGGTGGGAACGACTCGAGGCAGGCAGGGTGAGTGAGAGCAGCTTTGGGGAGCTCGCTAACGCTCCCAAGGGTGAGCTTGCAGCGGGAGGGATGCTCCCCAATCGTCCCAGGGCTGAGGGCAGGGTAATACGAGGCAGCCGTGCTTGCAAGGAAAAGTGAAGTGGGAGGATAAGGGAACAGCCGGCAGGGAGCAGGCAGCCACGGGCAAGGGCTCTGCAGGTGGGACCCTTCTGCTCGCCTCTGGGAGCTGGCTGGGAAAGACAAATACACGCTGGAGATGAGTGGAAATGTGGAAGGGTTTTTGACAAGTAAAGGCAATAGACGAGGAAAAAATATCTCCCGGTCCAAGTGGGCAAAAGCGTGCGAGAGGGAGGAATCGGCGCCCTGGGCACGGGAAGGAGGTCATGCCGGGTGTGGTGAACCACAAGGAGGGAAATTGTTGGGATAGTGATTCCCGGAGATAAGCGCTCTGGCGGAGGAGTGGAGGAGCAAGGCATACGGCCAGGATCGAGGATTTTGCGGTCAGGCTGTCCCCTGACGGCTGCCTCGGTGCCGAGCCGGCTGACCGTCCCGGAGCAGTGCTCACCAAGCGGTGGGGCTGGGCCAGTCCAGAGGGGCTGGTGAGCCAGCAGGGCAGGGGTCAGGGAACAGCCCCCTCCCCAAACCCCCGCGTCTTGTTCCCAGCTGCCGGGCAGGGGTGCAGGGGACACATGCCCCCTCCCAAACCCCCCAGCTGCAGGCGCAGGGTCAGGTACAGAGCCCCCTTCGGCCCAAGACCCCTATCCCACTGCAGGCAGGGTCAGGGGACACAGCCCCTCCTCCAAACCCCCCAGCTGCAGGGCACGTGGTCAGGGGATCACAGCCTCCCCAAACTCCCCCAGCGTGCTGGGAATGCTGCCTGCAGGTGCCAGCTGGAGCGTCACTGTCTGTCACTCTCGGGTTGTTTGAAACAGTAGCACTTGTCAATCCACCTGTAAATTATTCATTTCTTACACTTATATTGAGGTTATTCATACATTATACTTTATTATAATTATCTCAGAGGCTTGTCACAGCGAAGCACTTCCAGTCCAGCGCTAGAGACCATAAGCTCCTTTTATGTTGCGTCGGTAAGCCTCAGGCCGTCCCTTTGGGCAGGAAGGGGGCTGCAGGATCACCGGATTGCGTCTGTGATTGCGGCGTGAAAACGAGCTGTTCACAGGAACATTCTGGGTGGCACCGAGGGTGACAAAAGCTAGGAGGATGCAGGGAATGCAGTTGAAGCGTTCCTACAGGCATGGCTGCGCGGCTCAGGACGCGGCAGGAGTGAGGCAGGAACGGTCCCGAGGTGGCGGGGAAGGGACAAAGGTGGCCACACAGCACAGCACCAGCCTTCTGTCCTCCAGGGCGCAGGTGTCTCCCAGGGATATGGTGGAGGGGATGCTGGGGGCATGGCGGTGGGCAGGGGTCACCGGCGGTGTTCCCCAGTATGGGTGCACGACGATGGGTCTGCACGCGTGGTGCCGGGCTGGGTGTGCGGCTGGAGGACGACACAGACGCTGTGGCTGCCTGCCGGGCCGGTGGTCCGGCCCTCGTCCCGTGCCGGCTGGGGATCAGCACAGGAAGCACGGCTGATGGGTCCGCGGGTGCGGCAGGATCCAGGCGCCGAGGAGACACGGATTCAGGGATGGGATCTGGGAATTGGGGGTCTGGAGTTGGATGGGATCTGGGATCGAGGTCGGATTGGACGGGATGGGATTGGGATGGGAGTCGGGAATGGGATCTGGGGTTCGGGATTGGGGATCGGGGCATCAGGGTCGGGATTGGACGGGATTCGGGAGATGGGATGGGTATTGGGATGGGATCCGGGATTGGATCGGGAATTGGGATCTTGGGATCGGATCAGGTCGGACTCTGGATCCGGGATTGGGGAATGGGATTCGGGGATCAGGTGGGAGTCGGACTTGGGAATTCTGGGATTTCCGGAGGCGGATGTGGGGGGTCAGGAATCGGAGATGGAATGGACGCCCCCCATACGTGGGCGTGTCCCCAGAGGGGCGGGGCTGCGCTAACGTGTGGCGGGGCGCCCTCGGGGTCTCCGACCTGTA
>NDFG01000187.1:194982-210155 GCA_002167245.1 Sporophila hypoxantha
ACAGAACCCAAACACCTCGGCACCAGCACCAGGACCTGTCTGGGTCTGCTGGAGGGCACAGTGAGGGTGCTCTGGCTGCTGATCCTCGGGAATTGCATCCCCCAGGGCTGAGCTGGCTTGCTGGGCTCGTGCACCAGGAGCTGCTGCTGCTTCCCGATGCAGGGCAGCGGGCGCCGCTGACTGACAGTTCTGCTTAATTAGGGAGTTGTTATTTTATCAATTCCAAAGCGCTTGAAGTTTTCTGCTCCAGCTCACGCTTTCCTCTTGTTAATGGGAAACCAACACCCTCCGTCAGAAAGGCAGCGGCGCTGATGCATTTTAAAGGGTTCTGCTTGCTCCGCTTTGACATCCAAAATATAACAATCAAGCCATCAGCTGGTGGATGCCTGTTTGATGCGGCTCTGACAGGGCTGAAAACCTTAATTTCCCAGCCTTCCTTCCCTCCTCCTCCTCCTCGTTGGTATTGCGGGCTCGGTGGCGTGGCGGCCGTGCCTGGCATGGGGGCTGCCATGCAGGGACACCCCCCTGCCAAGTGCCACCGTCCTCCTGCAGGGCAGGACAGGAATTAATTAGGCAGAGAAAGGTGTGGAAATGGTGTGTGAGTGGTGGTAGTGTGCTCAGGGTTCTCATTGCTGCTCGAGGGTTTGGGGTTTTGGGGGGCCAGGCTGTGTTCCCTCCCTGCTGCTGTGACCCCTGGGCTATGGGCCAGGTCCTGCTGGGCACCCCGAGGATCCTCCCAGGCAGCAGCTCCTGGCTCTGTGGCTCTCTCAGTGGTGCCACCCCCTGCCCTTCCCCTCTTGGACGGGGACAGTGCCTCTGGAGCCCTGCCCAGTGTGGCTGGAGAGGCTCCAAGGCAGCGCCTGGGAGCGCTGGGGATGGCTCTGCCCTCACCAGGCCGTGGGTGCTGCCCCTGGGGGTGGCACAGCAGTGAGGGGGCACTCACAGCGAGGGTGGGGTGACCTGGTTGTGGGGTGACCTGGCTCTGGGGGTGCACCAGGCTGGCTCCTGTTTGTGCTGGGTTAGCAGTGTGGGCAGTGCCCAGCCCGGGGCTGAGTGCAGGCTGGCAGCTCAGGGCTCCCCTTGGGCACTTTGGCTGGGCTCAGCTCGGCCATGGATCCCATCCTGGCCTTATAAGGAGATTTTTCCAGCAGATGCTTCCTTTGGGCTGCCCTGGGTTGGGAGAGCCCGGTCAGGAGCTGCCGGCTCCTTCATCTCGGGGAACCCCTCTGCCCCAGCTCCACACTGCTCCTGCATGAGCCAGCTGGGCTGCCCTGGGCTGGGAGCAGAGGGGCTGGGACAGCCCCAGGAGCACGCAGGGCTGGGGGAGCTGCTGGCTCCTTCACCTCGGGGAACCCCTCTGCTCCTGGATGAGCCACCCTGGCTCTCCTGTCCCCACAGGACAACACCCCCGGCATCCCCTGGTGTGGGGGGACCCTTCCACCCTTTCCCATCKCAGGCAGGGTCCCTCTGGATGCTGGGCTGGGCTCTCTGACCCTTCAGTCCCACGGGGCTGGAGTGGGGTCTCCCCACCAGGGATGGTGGAGCCCACTCACATGCCCCTGATGTGCTGCAGTGCTGGTGTGGCTGTGAGGAATCCCCTTTCCTCCTTCCCACCTCATTGTGCTCTCTCCTTTCYGAGGTTTTCATCTTCTAATTTTTTTTTCTCTTTCCCCTCTCTCCATGCCTGCCTGGAGGGGCTGGCCCTGCTGCACAGGTGGGGAAACTGAGGCAGCAGGTGAGRGAGAGCAGCTTTGGGAGCTGCTAAKGCTCCAGGGTGAGCTGGCAGCGTGGGCAGGGAGCTCACCCAGGGCTGAGGGCAGGGAGAGGCACCTGCTGCAGGAAAAGTGCAGTGGGAGGAAGGGAGCAGCACCGGCAGGGAGAGGCAGCCACGGGCAGGGCTCTGCAGGCTGGGACCCTCTGCTCTGCCCTGGGGAGCTGGGCTGGGAAAACACGGCTGGGAGAGAGTGAGAAATGTGGGAGGGTTTTGACTAAGAAAGGCAAGACGGAGGGAAAAAAACATCCCCGGCTCCAAGTGGGCAAAAGGCTGCGGAGAGAGGAGGGAACGGCGCCCTGGGGCACGGGAAGGAGGTCATGGGTGTGTGAACCACAGCGAGGGAAATTTGGGATAGATCCCTGGAGAAACGCTCTGGGGAGGAGGGAGGAGCAGGGCACCGCGCAGGATCAGGGGGTTTTGGGGTCAGGGCTGTCCTGAGGGCTGCTCTGGTGCCAGCCTGGCTGAGCCTCCCCGGAGCAGCCACACCAGGAGCGGTGGGGCTGGGCCAGCAGGGGCTTGGCCAGTGGGTCCCCAGCTGCAGGGCAGGGGTCAGGGGACACAGCCCCCTCCCCAAACCCCCCAGCTGCTGGGCAGGGGTCAGGGGACACAGCCCCCTCCCCAAACCCCCCTGCTGCCAGGCAGGGGTCAGGGGACACAGCCCCCTCCCCAAACCCCCCAGCTGCAGGGCAGGGGGCAGGGGACACAGCCCCCTCCCCAAACCCCCCTGCTGCCAGGCAGGGGGCAGGGGACACAGCCCCCTCCCCAAACCCCCCAGCTGCTGGGATGTGCCTGCAGGGCCAGCTGGAGCCGTCACTGTCACTGCGGGTTGTGAAACAGAGCACTTGTCAAGTCCCACCTGTATATTGTATTCTATTTATTACATTATATTGTATCTATTCGATTATATTATACTTTATTATATTATTAGAGCTGTCAGGCCGAGCACTTCCAGGCTYGAACCATCAGCTCCTTTAGTTGCTRGGGTAACCTCAGGCCGTCCCTTTGGGCCAGGAATGGGGCTGCAGGATCAGGATTGCGCTGTGATTGCGGCGTGAAAGAGCTGTCACAGGAACAACTGGTGGCACCGAGGGTGACAAAGAGCAGGAGGATGCAGGGAATGCAGTGACAGCGTTCCCCAGGCATGGCTGGCGGGCAGGGACAGGGCAGAGTGAGGCAGGAGGGTCCCGGAGGTGGCGGGGAAGGGACAAAGGTGGGCACACAGCACAGACAGCTCTGTCCCCAGTGCTGCAGTGTCCCCAGGGGATGGTGAGGGGGATGCTGGGGGGCAGGCAGGGGGCAGGGTCAGGGGGGTGTCCCCAGTGGGTGCCCGACGAGGGGTCTGCACCGCGTGGGTGCCGGGCTGTGTGCGGCTGGAGGAAACAGCGCTGTGCTGCTGCCGGGCCAGGGGGGTCCGGCCCCTCGGTCACCGCATGCCGGTGGGGACAGCACCGGGAAGGCACCGGCTGATGGGCCGCGGGCTGCGGGTGGGACAGGACCCGAGGAAGACCGGATCGGGATGGGATCGGGATGGGATGGGTATTGGGGTCGGGGGTCGGGATTTGGATGGGATCGGATCAGGGTCGGGATTGGGCATCGGGATCGGGATGGGATGATCGGGATGGGATCGGAGGGGTCGGATTGGATGAATCGGGATCAGGGTCGGGATTGGACGGATCGTGGGATGGGATTGTACGGATGCGAGATCGTCGAAGGGTCGGGATCGGGATTTGGGGCGGGGATCGGATTGGGATGGGATCATGGGATCGGATCGGGATTGGGATGGGATACCGGGATCGGGATCAGGGAGGATCAGGGTCGGGACTGGGATCGGGATTGGGATGCCCGATCGGGTAGGAATCGCGGATGGGATCGGGGGGCGATCGCCCCCAACGTGGGCGTGTCCCCCAGAGGGGCGGGCTGCGCTACGGGTGGGCGGGGCCACTCGGGGTCTCCCCGACCGCGCTGCGGGGGCGTGGGCCGAGCCGGGCGGGGCGTGGCCGTAGTAAAGCGGGCGTGTGTCCCCGCCGCGCGGCGCGTTGCCCGGTGGTGACGCGCGGTTATGCAAGCCGCGCCCGTGACGTCACTCGTATGGCGGGGCCGCTGCCCCCATTCATCCCCCCCGCGCGCGGAGCGTCCCGCCGAGCGCCCATCCAATCAGCGGGCGGGGGGGCGTGGCACGCCCCCCCCCGAGCCCTCCAGCCATGAGCGGCGGCGGCGGCCCGAGGGCAACAATGGGGGGCGCCCGGGGCGCACGTGGGGCCGCGGCGGGGCCGGCGGGGCCGCGGCCCGGGCCCGGGCGGGGCAGCGCGTGTGCCGGGGCTCTCCGCCGGGGCCTCTCCGCTCCGCTCCGTCCCGCCCGCCCGCTGCCCCGCCAGCCGGGGGGCACTCCCCTCCCCCGCCCTTCCCCCGCCCTCCGGGCCCTCCCCCTGTGTCACGCGGCGCCCGCATTCGGGGAACGGGCACGGCGGAGGGGGAAGGAGAGCGAGCGACGAGCGAGCGAGCGAAGGAGAGAACGAGCAGCGAGCGAGCGCGCGCCGCCCCAGCATGTGGCCCGCCCGCGCCGTGGGCGGCAGCGCGGCGGCGGCGGCGCGGGCGGGCAGGTGCGCGGCCGCTGAAGCGGAGCGGGGGGCGTTAGGGCGGAGCGCCGCCGCCGCCCTCGCCGGCGCTGTCAGGTGCGTGCCGCCCGCCAGCATGGCTCCGCCGCGCCGCCGGACCTAGCGCCGGGCCGCCCGCGGGAGACTGCGCCCGCCGCGCCGAGGGCTCCCCACTATCTCCGTCCCGCTTCTCCCCGCTTAGCTGCCCCGCCGCCCGGCCCCGGAGCCCGCCGGTCCCCGGCCGAGGATGCCGCCCGCCGCCGCTCGCTCCGCTTCATCTGTTGCTGCCTGACCGCGCCGCCAGCCCGATGGATGCGGCCGCCCCCGCGCCCTGCCCGCCCGCAGCCGCCCCGCTGCCTACTGAGCCGGGAACCGCTCCGGAGCTCCGCGGCTGGTAAAAACCAAACCAAAACCAAATCCGAACCAAAAAACACCCCTCAGCTTCGGCCCGGACTGGAGAGGCGGCCGAGGACCATGCAGCGTGTGCCCCGGCTCGGCGCTCCCGGCGCGGCGCCGGGCACAGCCGCCTCCTAGAGCCGCCGGAGCCGGGGCTCCCCCGGACTCGGGGCTCCCCCCGCCAGGACCCGCGCACCCAGCGCCTCCTCCTTCCCTTCTCCCCTCCAGCCGGGCAGGGAGCCCGCCTTCGCACTCCTCTCCCTCTCGAGATTTTGGGTTTTTTGTTGTGTGTTTGGGTTTTTTTTTTTTTTTTTTTTTTTGACATCTTTCCTTTTTTTTTTTGTCCTTTTTTTTTTTTTTTTTTTTTTTGGGTGGAAACCGCCCGTAACTCCGGGGGGAGCTGTGGGGTGGCAGCGGGGAGGCGACCATGGAAGAAAAGCTCCAGGCGCATCAGGTGGAGATCGACCCGGATTTCGAGCCGCAGAGCCGTCCCCGCTCCTGCACTTGGCCTCTCCCGCACCCCGACTTGGAGGAGGAAGATGGGGGCGCGGGGGGAACCCCGGCGCTGGCGGCCGGCGGGGACGGAGCCGAGAACGCGGCGGCGCCGGTGGAGCGCAGAGTGGCCGCCGCTCCGCCGCCGCCCCACGGCGCGGATGTGGGGCAGCTCCGCAAGGCCAAGACCTCCCGGCGCAACGCCTGGGGCAACCTCTCCTACGCCGACCTCATCACCAAAGCCATCGAGAGCTCGCCGGAGAAGCGCCTCACCCTCTCGCAGATCTACGACTGGATGGTGCGATACGTCCCCTACTTTAAGGATAAAGGAGACAGCAACAGCTCCGCCGGCTGGAAGGTACCTGACCCCCTGACCCCAAGCCCAGCGCAACTTTGTCCCGTCTCCCGGAGCTGTGCCGGAGCTCGGAGGTTTCTCCCGGGGCAGCCGGAGCTTGGTCCTGGCGGGGAGGTTTGGGGGGATCCCCGCCGTCCTCGCAGCTGGCGAGATAAGGGCTCGGTCAAGTTTTGGGGACAGCTGGCGCTTCGTGGTGTCGTGTTTTGGAGCCGGGGTGAGCTTGTCCCTGTGTCACCCGCCGGTCTCTCCGGGGCTGAGGGTCGGAGCGGTGCCGCTGTCCCCGCGGCAGGTCAGGGAGGGGGACAACGACAGCGACAGGCAGCGGGGTCGTGGGCGGCTCTCCCGGCTGAGCCAGCCCTGGGTACAGCGAGTGCCAGCCCCGGGTACAGGGGTACAGTGGGTGATAACCCCCAAGTGCTACAGTGGGTGATAACCGGGGCACAGTGGGTGATAACCCAAATTACGGGGGTACAGTGGGTGATAACCCCAGGTACGGGGCACAGTGGGTGTTAACCCAAATACAGGGGTACAGTGGGTGATAACCCAAATACAGGGGTACAGTGGGTGATAACCCCGAGCACGGGGGTACGGTGGGTGATAACCCCAAGTAGGGGGGTACAGTGGGTGCCAGCCCCAGTTATGGGGTTACAGTGGGTGATAACCCCAGGTACTGCAGCGGGTGATAACCAGGGTACAGCGAGTGATAACCGGGGCACAGTGGGTGATAACCGGGGCACAGTGGGTGATAACCCCACGGCTGCAGCTCTCCGGGTCCCGGCGTGCCGATGGCGTGGCCGGCAGGGCAGCCGGAGGGCGGGCTGTCCCCGAACAGCTGTCCCCAAKCAGCTGTCCCCAGCCTGGCTTTCACCCGGGGCGTCCCCGCTGGCTCAGCCCCCGCCTTCTCCGCGGCCGCGTCCCCCTCCCCGGGGGCAGGCAGGCAGCACAGGCTCCCCGCGGCATTCCAGGCTGGCATTCCAGGCTGGCATTCCAGGCTGGCATTCCCCGGCTCTGCGCTCGCCTGGCACTGTGGGCTCGTTAGGATTCCCTGGCGCAGGCAGCACTCCCCGCTCTGTCGCTGCGAGTGGGCATCSGTGGCACCCGGAGAGGGCGCTGGGTCTGGGGTCACCCCTGCCCCTCTGCTGTGCACTGGAAGGGCAATGAGATCGGCTGTGTCCAGATGGTGTCAGTAAAAAGGAGCCAGTTCCTCTAAGTCCTCCCCTAAGCCCTGTCACCTCCAGGGTGATTAGTGTGTTACCGGGCTCCGGGGCTCCCACACCAGCCTGTGGCCCTGGCACGCGTGTCCTGGCTCTGCTGGGGACAGCCAGCTCCAGCCCACCTCGGGGGGTCGTTTCTGGGTGCAAACTGGGCTCTTTTGGGGCAGGAAGGCTGGACTGTATGGCTGCTGTTGTGTGGAGGCTGGCACCCACTCCTGGTGCTGGGCTGGGGGCAGCTGGTGTCCCCCCGAGGGACAGGAAGGGCATCAGGGCTGTGGAGGTGGCAGGAGGTGGTGCCTGTGTGGGGCCTCCCCAACCTCCACCTGGGGTGAGACCTGGGGACAAAGGGTCTGCCAGTGCTTGCACACCGTGGGGACAGCAGGGGATGTGCACTGCTGGGGTCTGGAGACGTGTCAGGGGGCTGGGAGGGCCGGGATGGGGAGTGAAGGGATTCCCAGGCTGTCACACGTGTCACTGGGGGTTTCATGTCCTGTGGTGTGCCAGGGGGGAGGACAGGCTCAGGGTCCAGCTGCTGTTGGGCACCAGGGTCACTTTCAGGGGCTGCTTGCTCAGCTGGGCACCCCATCGTGGGGTGCTCTCCCCTTTCCTGGCCCAMCTCGGGCTTGGAGCTCCTCTGCCGTGGCTCTGCCTGGGCAGRGGGCAGGTGCCCCAGCCTGCCTTGGCCCCTGCTTTGCACTGGCATTGGAACCCCCCAGCTGGGCTGAGGACTGTCCCCTGAAGTGCCCTGGGGTGCCCTGGAGCCTCTCCTGGTGCTGCAGTGCCCAGTGCCTGGCTGGGGCTGGCAGCAGCCAGAGTGAGAAGCAGAGACCCCCTTTGCGRGGTGGGTTCATCAGACACCAGCATGTCAGGGGTTAAACACCTTCCCCACAGCCCGGGGTCCCTCCTGGCTGTCCCCTGCCCTGTCCCCTCCCCAAGGCACTGGGCAGTTTTCCCTGTGGCCCCAGGCCTGGGAGAAGCATGGCAGGGTTTCAGCTTTTCACTGCCAGAGTCAGAGGGAGGTCTCTGCTTCTTTGGCCGGTTCCTTCAGAGCCTCTTGGTGCTGGACAGAGCAGGATGGTGGGGTCTGGGAGCCCAGTGTGCCCACGGGCATGGGCTGTGCTGCTGCTCTGGCAGGGCTCTGCAGGATCATGGAGTGCTTTGGTCCTTAAAGACCATCTCACCCCAGCAGGGACACCTTCCACTAGACCAGGCTGCCCAGAGCTGTGTTCAACCTGCCCTTGAACACTTCAAATCCCACTCTTGACTTCTCCAAGCCCTCTCTGCCTTGTGCCAGCACTGGGGGGCCCTTCAGAGGGYGACCCCTCCCTGCATGCAGCTGGCAGTGGGGATGCTGGAGGTGCAGCTGGCTGTGGTGTCTGCTGTGAACATCAGGAATGCGTGCCCCAGGCTGGTGGCTGTCTCTAGAAAGGGAAGGCTCTTGGCAGGAGTTGCATTTTTGGGGTCAGGCCTCTCCTTCCCCACCAGGCTGCGCATTGCATTGCGTGGTTTCATAAAATCATAGAATCTTGGAATGGTTTTGGGTTGGAAGGGACCCTAGAGCTCATCTCCTTCCATCCCCTGCCACGGCCAGGGACACCTTCCACTATCCTGGGGTGCTCCAAGGGATGGAGCAGGGATGGGGCAGCTACATCACTCATGGTGAGGCAAACAGAGGAATGGTTTTGGGTTGGAAGGGACCCTAAAACTCATCTCCTTCCATCCCCTGCCACGGCCAGGGACACCTTCCATTATCCCAGGGTGCTCCAAGGGATGGAGCAGGGATGGGGCAGCCACATCACTCATGGTGAGGCAAACAGAGGAATGGTTTTGGGTTGGAAGGGACCCTAAAACTCGTCTCCTTCCATCTCCTACCATGGCCAGGGACACCTTCCACTATCCCGGGGTGCTCCAAGGGATGGAGCAGGAATGGGGCAGCCACATCACTCATGGTGAGGCAAACAGAGGCACAGAACCCAAACACCTCGGCACCAGCACCAGGACCTGTCTGGGTCTGCTGGAGGGCACAGTGAGGGTGCTCTGGCTGCTGATCCTCGGGAATTGCATCCCCCAGGGCTGAGCTGGCTTGCTGGGCTCGTGCACCAGGAGCTGCTGCTGCTGCTTCCCGATGCAGGGCAGCGGGCGCCGCTGACTGACAGTTCTGCTTAATTAGGGAGTTGTTATTTTATCAATTCCAAAGCGCTTGAAGTTTTCTGCTCCAGCTCACGCTTTCCTCTTGTTAATGGGAAACCAACACCCTCCGTCAGAAAGGCAGCGGCGCTGATGCATTTTAAAGGGTTCTGCTTGCTCCGCTTTGACATCCAAAATATAACAATCAAGCCATCAGCTGGTGGATGCCTGTTTGATGCGGCTCTGACAGGGCTGAAAACCTTAATTTCCCAGCCTTCCTTCCCTCCTCCTCCTCCTCGTTGGTATTGAGGGCTCGGTGGCGTGGCGGCCGTGCCTGGCATGGGGGCTGCCATGCAGGGACACCCCCCTGCCAAGTGCCACCGTCCTCCTGCAGGGCAGMACAGGAATTAATTAGGCAGAGAAAGGTGTGGAAATGGTGTGTGAGTGGTGGTAGTGTGCTCAGGGTTCTCATTGCTGCTCGAGGGTTTGGGGTTTTGGGGGGCCAGGCTGTGTTCCCTCCCTGCTGCTGTGACCCCTGGGCTATGGGCCAGGTCCTGCTGGGCACCCCGAGGATCCTCCCAGGCAGCAGCTCCTGGCTCTGTGGCTCTCTCAGTGGTGCCACCCCCTGCCCTTCCCCTCTTGGACGGGGACAGTGCCTCTGGAGCCCTGCCCAGTGTGGCTGGAGAGGCTCCAAGGCAGCGCCTGGGAGCGCTGGGGATGGCTCTGCCCTCACCAGGCCGTGGGTGCTGCCCCTGGGGGTGGCACAGCAGTGAGGGGGCACTCACAGCGAGGGTGGGGTGACCTGGTTGTGGGGTGACCTGGCTCTGGGGGTGCACCAGGCTGGCTCCTGTTTGTGCTGGGTTAGCAGTGTGGGCAGTGCCCAGCCCGGGGCTGAGTGCAGGCTGGCAGCTCAGGGCTCCCCTTGGGCACTTTGGCTGGGCTCAGCTCGGCCATGGATCCCATCCTGGCCTTATAAGGAGATTTTTCCAGCAGATGCTTCCTTTGGGCTGCCCTGGGTTGGGAGAGCCCGGTCAGGAGCTGCCGGCTCCTTCATCTCGGGGAACCCCTCTGCCCCAGCTCCACACTGCTCCTGCATGAGCCAGCTGGGCTGCCCTGGGCTGGGAGCAGAGGGGCTGGGACAGCCCCAGGAGCACGCAGGGCTGGGGGAGCTGCTGGCTCCTTCACCTCGGGGAGTGCCCCTCTGCTCTGGATGAGCCAACCTCTGGTCTCCTGTCCCACAGGACAAACACCCCCGGCATCCTGGTGTGGTGGGGGACCCTTCCACCCTTTCCCATCACAGGCAGGGTCCCTCTGGATGCTGGGCTGGGCTCTCTGACCCTTCAGTCCCACGGGGCTGGAGCGTGGGTCTCCCCACCAGGGATGGTGGAGCCACTCACATGCCCCTGATGTGCTGCAGTGCTGGTGGCTGTGAAGGAATCCCCTTTCCTCCTTCCCACTCATTGTGCTCCTCTCCTTTCGGAGGTTTTCATCTTCTAATTTTTAATTTTTTTTTCTCTTTTCCCTCTCTCCCTTCTTCTGGAATCGCTTCTCATGCAGCGCTAACTGCTGAAGTAACACAAACCTGCTAAATGGTCCGGCTTTATGATGGCATAAAAATGATACTACAGAAGCGAGTGGGGCTTTATTAAACCCCAGGGAAAGGCTCCAAATGAACAGCTTGCTCTGCTCTTAGCTTCCCCCCCGCACTTCCCCCTTTATTTTTAATAACCACTGGAATATAAACTACAGTTAAGATCCTGTGGACTAGAAGAGCGCTTGCAGCCTGGCATTCTCACCATCCTTCCTTCCCCCTGGATCCCTGTGTGCATCCCTCCCTCTGTTTCCTGCTGCTGGGGTGGGAYGAGGACCAGCATCCTGGGCTAGAAAATGGATTTTGTAATTAGAAAGCCTCGTAAATATTTATTAGGGAGGCTGTGGGTCGGGCCAGGTGTGTTTTGGGGGTGAGCTGGGGATCCTTGGCCAGGCTTCCCATCCCAGTGGGACCCTCACTGGAATGCTGCTGGCAGTGGGAGGCCCTTAAGGAGTGGGGTTGGGCACCTGTCACCTCTGGTCCTTGCAGGGAAGTGACAGGAACGGGATAAATGTCCCCTCCCCGTGCACCAGCAGCGTCTGGGCACGGTTGGACCCCCATGCCTGGGGTTCATCCCAGGCCTCACAGCCGCCGTGTCCTTGGCCACGGGGATGCTCTGGAGCTGGGTTGGGGTCTCCCCTCACTGTGGGGAGGCAGCTGCCCCCTGCCCCTGCACCCACCACGGTGGGCTCCCTGCTCCCAGCTCAGGTTGCTTTTAATTATCCTGACCCTGGCGGCTCGCAGGGAAGGTGCCTGATTAGTGCCGAGGTGAAAGGCACTTTGGGTTACGGAAGGACACGCGGAGGCTCGCCTGTCTGCCGCTGAGGCTCGTTTTGGACAGCATCTGTTCATTATTATGTGCTGCCTTGGCCGGCTGCCAGCCAGGGGAACTGAAAGCCCCGGCACAAAGCTCGCTTTCACCCGCTGCGGGAGGAGGAGGAGGAGGAGGAGGAGGAGGAGGCAGCCGGCGCTGGGCGGGGAGCCCGGGGACCCCCAAGGCAGGCGGGTTCCTTCCCTCCCAGCAGGGATGCTCCAGCACCCCGGGGCATCCCAGGCTGCTGCCTGCTGGGAGGGCTCATAGAATCATCATCGGACTGGTTTGGGCTTGAGGATCATCTTGTTCCAGCCCCTTACCATGAGCAGGGARGACTTCCACTAGGAGATGTCCCCCCCTGGGACTGCTGCTGGCCTGTGGGTGGGTGTCAGCAGCAGAATGGGGCTGGTGCTGGTGTCCACTTTGTTATCCCTCCCCTCCCCAGGACCCCCGTGCTCTCCGTGCGTCCCTCCATGCCCAGCAGGGCTGCAGTGGGGTGGCCCTTGAGCTTTTGCACTTTGTGCACCCCGAGCCCTCTCTGCAGCAGCGCTGCAGCTCCTGCTCCCTGGGCTCTGTYGGGCCGAGGAGCTTTCCCGGGATGCTGGCACTGGCATGGCTCCACTGCATCCCCTGGTGCTGCCTGCCACCTCCTGTGGGGCTGGGCAGATCCCAGGGCTGCAGGCAGCCATGCTGCCGGGCACCTGCAGCCTCCCTGGGCACGTGTGTCCCCTCATGTGTCCCCTCGTGTGTTCCCTGTGTGTGTTCCCTCATGTCTTCTTATGTGTGTTCCCTTGTGTGTTCTTATGTGTGTTCCCTCGTGTGTTCCTTCATGTTCCTCTTGTGTTCCCATGTGTGTTTCCTGTCTTCCCTCATGTGTTCCCTTGTGTGTCCCTCATGTGTTCCTCTTGTGTTCCCATGTGTGCTCCCTGTCTTCCCTTGTGTGTTCCCTTGGGTGTTCCTCATGTGTCCTTGTGTATTCTGATCATGTTTCTCTTGTGTTCCTTCATGTGTTCCTTCGTGTGTTCTTATGTGTCTCGTGTGTTCCTCGTGTGTTCCCTCATGTTCCTCTTGTAGTTCCCATGTGTGTTCCCTGGTCTTCCCTCAATGTGTGTTCTCTTACTCATGTGTTCCTCTCGCTGTTCCTCTGGTGTTCCTCGCTGGTTCCCTCAGTTTCTTCCTATGTGTTCTCTGATGTGTTCCTGTGTGCTCCATCATGTTCCTCTTGTGTTCCATGTGTGGCTCCCTGTCTTCCTTGCATGTCCCTCGTGGTTCCCTTTCCTGTGGTCCCTCCATGTGTTTCCATGTGTGTCCCCCGTTCCTCCTGTATTCCTCTTTCCCTCGCGTCTTCCTCATCGTTGTTCACCTGTGTCCCTTCGTGTGATCCCTCTGGTGTGTCCCTCATGTCTTCGTATGTGTCTTCCTTGTGTGTTCATTATGTGTGTTCCCTGTATTCCCCTCGTTGTGTTCCTTCGTGTGTTCCTCGTGTGTTCCCATGTTCCTCTTGTGTTCCCATGTGTGTTTCCTGTCTTCTCCTCATGTGTACCCTTCGTGTGTGTCTCATGTGTTCCGTCTTGTGTTCCGATATGTGTGCTCCCTGTCTTCTTGTGTGTCCCTTGGGTGCTCCCTGTCTTCCCTTGTGTGTTCCCTTGGGTGTTCCTCATGTGTTCCTTGTGTATTCTTTCATGTTCCTTCATGTGTTCCTCGTGTGTTCCCTCATGTTCCTCTTGTGTTCCCATGTGTGTTTCCTGTCTTCCCTCATGTGTTCCCTCATGTGTTCCTCGTGTGTTCCTCGTGTATTCCCTCGTGTATTCCCTCGTGTTCCCTTGTGTGTTCCCTCGTGTGTTCCCTCGTGTGTTCCTCATGTGTTCCTCTTGTGTTCCCATGTGTGCTCCCTGTCTTCCCTTGCATGTTCCCTCCTGTGTTCCCTCCTGTGTTCCCTCATGTGTTCCTATGTGTGTTCCCCGTGTCCCCTCCTGTATTCCCTCTTCCCTCGCATCTTCCCTCTCGTGTTCACTGTGTCCCTTCGTGTGATCCCTGGTGTGTTCCCTCATGTCTTCTTATGTGTCTTCCCTTGTGTGTTCTTATGTGTGTTCCCTGTCTTCCCTCGTGTGTTCCTTCGTGTGTTCTTCGTGTGTTCCCTCATGTTCCTCTTGTGTTCCCATGTGTGCTCCCTGTCTTCCCTTGTGTGTTCCCTCCCGTGTTCCCTCATGTGTTCTTATGTGTGTTCCCCGTGTCCCCTCGTGTATTCCCTCTTCCCTCGCGTCTTCCCTCTCGTGTTCACTGTGTCCCTTCATGTGTTCCCTGGTGTGTTCCCTGGTGTGTTCCCTCACATGTCCCCTCGTGTGTCCCCTCGCATGTTCCTGTGTGTGTTCCCTCATGTCTTCTTATCTGTCTTCCCTTGTGTGTTCTTATGTGTGTTCCCTGTTTTCCCTCGTGTGTTCCCTCCCGTGTTCCCTCATGTGTTCCTATGTGTGTTCCCTGTGTTCCCTCGTGTCTTCCCTCTCGTGTTCACTGTGTCCCTTCGTGTGTCCCCTCGTGTGTTCCCTGGTGTGTTCCCTCATGTCTTCTCATGTGTCTTCCCTTGTGTGTTCTTATGTGTGTTCCCTGTCTTCCCTCGTGTGTTCCTTCGTGTGTTCCTCGTGTGTTCCCTCATGTTCCTCTTGTGTTCCCATGTGTGTTCCCTGTCTTCCCTTGTGTGTTCCCTTGCGTGTTCCCTCCTGCGTTCCCTCCCGTGTCCCCTCATGTGTTCCTATGTGCGTTCCCTGTGTCTCCTCCTGTATTCCCTCTTCCCTCGCATCTTCCCTCTCGTGTTCACTGTGTCCCCTCGTGTGATCCCTGGTGTGTTCCCTCACATGTCCCCTCGCGTGTCCCCTTGTGTGTCCCCTCATGTGTTCTTTCATGTGTCCCCTCGCGTGTCCCCTCGTGTGTCCCCGTGCCCGTGCCCGGGCTGTGCCAGGCTCCCCACACTCGCTCAGCCCACGCCCTGCCGCAGGATGTCTCAGGTGTGCCAGGGCAGCACTGGAGGGACCCTCCCACACCTGGTGACCGCTGCACCTCCCTCCTGGCAGCACGGGCTGCTGGCAGTGTCCCCTGTCCTTGGGGACCTTGGGGACAGCACGTCCTTGGGGACACACCCTGCCTGTGCTGCGGGGTGCAGGCACTGGGGGCTTTGAAGGCTGTGTGGGCGCACGGGGTGCCCAAGCTGGGGCACTGAGCAGCCACCTTTAATTTACTTGGGATGGGGGCAAAAAAAAAGCTCCATGGATTCAAAACCACCCCAAAAACCCGAGAGGCAGTGTCAGGGAGGAGAAGAAAGGCAAGGAAGGGCTGTTGGCAGGCGGCTGGCGCGGTGCCAGCGCGGGGACGCTCCGGAGCAGACATGCCAGGCTGTAATTGCAGACAGGCTCGTTTCGAGAGACGAGACGGTTATTTTTAACTCGCGTTAAGGTAATGCACTCATCTCCTGCCTCTGGGTTCAAAAGTTCACCCCCCCTGTGCCCAAAACCCCCTTTGCTCACCTGCCCTGTGAGGGCAGCTCTGCTCAGGCTGGGAGTGACCCCTGGGATGCCCATCCTGGTGCCCTCAGCTGGGCAGCTGGCACTGCCCACAGCCTCGCCCTGCTCCGTGTCTCCCAGGGAGTCTGGCTCATCCCCTCTGGGACTGGGAGGAGGCTGCAGCCAGGCCAGCCCTGGGGTGTGGAGGAGACGGGCATTCCTGGGGTTGTGCCAGCTCCGTGCCCAGCCCTGGCGCTGCTGGGGCCCCCAGGGAATGTGGAGGGAATGGGTGCTGTGTGCCAGGGTGCCAGGTCCTGCTGGG
>NDFG01000188.1:10760-27125 GCA_002167245.1 Sporophila hypoxantha
CCGCTCCGCCCGCCGGGCTCCCGGCCCGCGCCTCCGCAGCTCCTTCCTCTGCCCCGAGCCCGCAGCACCGACAGCGCCAGTGGCAGCCAAAGGCCAACACTCTCCGGGCCTGCTGGCCCTCACTTTCACTGCTATTGCTTCTCCTCACTTCCATCACATCCCTGAGCCTCCCTGGTGCCTCTCTGGGAATAAAGCAGCACCAGAGTTGAAGAAGATGTAATTAAAGAACTCCTCCTCCACATACACGAGTTCATGGTACCACAAACACACTCTGGAGCTTGCACACACCCAAAGAGTAGCTCATAGCTCTGTATTTATGAAGAGGTGTGTGCACACACATTTCCAAAGGAGACCCAGGCACAGACACTTCCCTTTCTGCCATGCCCCCACTGATGTGCAAACACGCACGCTCGCTCCTATTCCTGCTCCTGCACCCAAGTCTGTGCACGCACATCTATGTGAACACTCCTGTCCAGAGATGTGCACACGCAAAGCACATCCCAACACAGATCTATTTCCACACACTTACATATACATCTTCCGTCCTTCCCTCCTCAGCTCCCCCTGATTTTCACTGATTTTTGCCACCCTGTGTGTCACCATTGGGCTGCTGGTTCCAAACCTGCCCTGTTGAAATTGCCCTCAGGAAAGTATTTGTGCCTGTCTGCACATCTCACCCTGTGTCCAGCCTGGGAGTACACAAACCATGCCAGGGCCTTGCCTGACTCCTTGTCCTTCCCCACAAGGCTCCAGCCCTGCTGCAGTTGTTCCCAGGTTTTCTGGGCAGCACCCATGGCTGATTGTGTCCTTGCCTGTGTTCCTAGTTAGTGTATGCTTGTGTTCAAGCAGGGTGTACAGGAATCCATGTGGGAGCAGAAATTCGTGCATGAATCCCTCGTGATGTGCAGGAGTCTCTGTGTGTCTGTGTCTGTGTCTGTGCCCTTTTGTGTTACTCCACAAGTGAAATGAGTTGATCGCACTGCAGACACTCTTCACTGCTCTGCCCTGAGAATCACAGAGCAGCATTTGCCGAGATTTAGAGGGAGCCTGGGTGTAATTGGACAATGATGTAGGAGACTTCAGGAGATCTGTCCAGGGAAGCGGTGCTGAAATGCAGTCCCTGCTTCCTGAGCCCTCCTTTTCCAGCTGCTCTAAATATCACACTCTGCTACTGCCGATTGTCAACCCCAATAAGGGAGGATCCACCCAAATTTGGGTTTTTTGTTTCATTCCGTTTGAAATGTTGGGAGTGTCACAGCATGGCTGGGAGTTCTCACACTCACACACACACACACACACACACACGGACCCACGGACACACAGACACACAGACACACAGATACACAGACACACAGACACACAGACAGGTCTGTCCAGGCCAGGGCACAGCTGCTCGCCCCTGAGCTGCATCACATTCGTTTCGTGGAGACAGACAACGGCTGAGACTTTCTGCCCAGGTCCTGTATCCCTGTGTGTGGGTTCCTTTCCAGTGCCCTGAAGGACAATTCGGGAGTCCCCTCATGACAGCAAAGGGAGCCTGTGAGGGAACAGATTATGGGAGCGAAGGAAACCCAGGCACTGTCAATGCTGAGCTCCACCATCCCAGCCCGATCCCTGCCCCCCAGGCCGGCCCCGCCGCTGCCGACGTGCAGAGAGCCGAGCGCCGCCCCGCAGGCACCGCGCTCGCCTCCGTTTCCTGGCAGGACTCGGCCAGAGCCCCGAGCGGCAGTGGCGTAGGGCTCAGCCCCGGGGCGGAGCCTGGCGGCGTGCCCAGAGGGAGGCGGCACGGCCGCTAGCAAGAGCCGGGGCTCAGGGGCACAGGAGGCTCGGCCGGCGCACGGCGGCATGCGCGGGCCTCGGGCCGCGGGGCTGGCCGGCGCTGGCTGTGGGTACTGATCGGTGCGTGGGGTTCGCCGGACGGGGAGTCCGGGTTCAGGAACGCTTATGTACATCGACCGCAGCTTCAGAATTCATTCTTCACCGCTCACTGTTCCTTTTCAATTTTCTTTACCCTCATGTCCGCGCCTCTGCCCTTATTTTTTCTTCCTCTGTAAAATAATGCTTCTCACGTTGTCTTTTTTGCATTCTATGTCCTCGCATCCATTCACCCATCCTTCAATCCATACCTCCAGGAAGCCAGTCTGTTTTTACATATTTCTCTCTGATTTACTGTCAAAACACTCCTTATAGCTCTTTATCCTCAACCATCAAAACACCCTTTCAGGCAAATCAACTCTCCAGACTTTTTATTAGAACACCTCCGAGGTTCGCTCTGATCTCGTCGTCCTCGTCCCATCAATGCTTGCATGATATTTTGTGTAAAAGAAACTGATTTTTTCTCTCTCCATGGCAGTGGCTTGGTCAGAGCCCAGGTAGAGGCAGGGAGCCATTCCTGGAGACCCCCGAGGGCACCAAGTATAACATCACCTGCTCACATCGCCAAAATACAGCCCACGATTGGATCCAGTGGTACAGTCAACTCCCCTGGCCAAGGACCTGAACTCCTTGGCAACCCACTATGAAAGACTCCAAAGAGCTGTCGGACAGTGCGGGCCATGTGTGGGTGGTCGCAGATCGGCGTTGGAGCGCGCTGTGGATGGCTGAGCCCCGGCGCGGGGACGCGCCGTGTATTACCGCGCGCTGGGGGCCACGGGCAGAGGGAGCCGGGGCTCGCGGCCGGGCACGGAACCGCGCGCGGGCGGGGCCGGGCGGGCCCGCAAGGGGGCGCTGCCGCTCCGGCCCGACCGGGGCCGCCGAAGCCCCGCTTCAGTCCCGGGCTGCCGGGGGCTGCCGCCAATCAGAACCGACCCGACAACCGGCACCGGCACCGGCAAATGGGACCCGGGAACCGACACCGGCAACCGACACCAAACCGGCATTGGATCCGGGCGGGCCAGCAGGGGGCGCTTGCCGCTCCGCCCGCCGGCTCCCGGCCCGCCGCGCCTCCGCAGCCTCCTTCCTCTGCCCCGAGCCCGCAGCCCCGACTAGGGCCACAGCCCGCACGGCCCCGCTATCAAACCCAACAACGCTCACAACAACGCCCACAACTGCAACTCACACATCCCACAACACAGCTTTCGGCCTCCCCTCGGCACGGCGGCTGCTGCTGCTCTCAGCCCGCTTTCAAAGCCAAAGAGCTGCTTCCTTGAGAGCACCAAGGGCTGGGAGCTGACAAAGCAGCTGCACGACAGCACACAGGGCCTAAATTCATGGAGTGCTGTCAGGTCAGTAGGTCAGTGCAGTGAGAGGGGTTTGCATTTAGGTGACAAAGAAATCTCTGTCTCTGCAGAAAATGTCTCTGTCCATACCTGCAACGTGTATGTCTAACCTGGCTGTGTCAAGGCAGGTGTACTCATAATGCCACCTGAGGATGGGAATTCTCTTCTCTAACATTTTCGTTCATCCTCAGGTTGTCCACAAACGGCCGTACGCCCTTGGATGTAATTCAGCATCTTCCTGAAATAGACAGAACATCCAGAAAGGGAAAACAATAAATCTATTGGAGTAAGAGGAGCATTTTCAAATCTCCTGAGGACACTGTGATGATCATCTTTTCCCCCAAACTGTTGGGTCCATTTCCGATTCATGTCAGGGAAGCATCTCATGTATACTAAAAACAAAATGCCCAGGATTTAACAATCCTGCAAGTGTTGGAGGGAGACACTTGAAAGATCTGAACTCCACATGAGGTTTTTCCCTCAGAACACTTGCTCTAGAGACCCCATTTCCTTTGGGGACAGGAGTTTTCACAGTCTTCAGGAACTCCTTGGCTGAGCAAGTTCGAGCTGAGGCCGCAGTCAGGCGCCTGTGGAAAAAGGCGAGCCGGGTTGGTTCTCTAGGCTCCATCAGGACATTTTCCTTTCCAAGGGAAGAACAAGGAAAAGGAAAGTGATGAAACAAAGCACACAATGACACCAATGCGGGCAGTAACTGAATTAAAGGGAAAGAGAGAGCTCGGAGCTCTCCAGCTTCTAAATTGAATGGCCATTAGGAAACCTGCTGTGGAATTGCTTCAGGCTGAGGCTTTTGTCTCAGTGACAGGAAGGGACAAGAGGGAACATGAGGATAAGGGAGTTTGAGGTGGGGTAGGGAGCAACCCCACCAGGAATGCTTGTGAAAGGCTGTGCAGCCTCCAGCCATGGGGCTCTCCAAAATCCATCTGGATCTGGAGATGAGCAGTGACCCCACAGAGAGCTGAGCACACCTCAGGGAGGGTGAGAAACCTCAGCGGGGAAAGAAGCCCCTGCGCTCGCCAAGTGCCAGCCCCGGGTGCATGCCACGAGCTGGCCATTGCACAGCTGCCGGAGGTGAGGACTGCACTGCGAGCGGAGCGGGAACCAGCCCAATTGCCATCACTGCTGCCCCGGGGGCCACGGAGTGCTCACAATGCCAATGGCTGAGGGAGCCTCGGGCTGCTGCGGGAGGAGCCAGAAACGCGCAAGGAGCATTTCAGGCACGGCAAGGGCAAGACTCAAATGGCTCGTGCCCTGCTTCCCGCCGCTGCTGCTCCCTTTGCTGCGCCGCCGAGAGCCGATTCCGGCAGCTCCGTTTCTCTCGGGGCTGGGACGGCCTTACTGCGCCGTCTGCCTCACTAGCGAACACTTGGCCCTCAGCAGCTTGGTCTCGGCAATGCAACCTGGCATATCTCATCCTCGCCGTATTCCTGGGCCACTCCTAGGGTAAGTCCTGGCTTTTTCCCAAGGCACCCCTGTCTTACTTCTTCTTCTTTCCCCAGGAAATCCTCCACAGCCTTCTCAGGGGTATGTGAGGAAATATCAGTGAATCAAGGGAAAAGGCTGAGAAATAATCTGCTTCTCTTTGTTGTTTTGCCAAGTGTTTTCCTGAAGAAGCTATTTGAATTTGTAAAGGGAAAAGGAATAGAGAGAAGTAAAACCTCAAGATCTCTTCTCTTCCTCTTCTCCTGCTTCAAATCCATCCTGCCTCTGCCTCTCTCCTCTCATCCTCCTGCAGTCACTTCAGGAGATCTCAAAGCTGTCTCTACAATCGAGCACTCTTCCCATTTTAGTGTATTCCCACATTCTGTCTAAGCGGGGGTCCCCGGGCACCTCAACAGATTTTCAATACCATTGATTATCAGGGTGTTCCATTCTGCCTCCAGGCTGAACACAGCTTGCACCAAGCTTCCCGTGCTCATGGCATGGGACACTAACCAGGGCTCCCTCTTGCCAAGCCTCAGCTTTGCGTGTGCTCAGGAGCTTTTCAGGCCTGCCAGGGATGGGGAAGCAGGATGAACCTTTCTGTGTACCTCGCTGGGCACTCGGAGCTGGAGGGCTGCTGTTTCCCATGCACACAAAGTTCAGGCATGACAGGCCGGTTCCTGGTCCTTAAGTAAGAGGGAGCAGGAGCAGGAACACAGCCCAGCTCTCCTTTTGGTGAATGCAGAGGCAGAGAGCTCAAACTGCCCTGCCAACATCTTCCTCAGGACTCTGCTACAAGGCAGGGAGCTTTCTCCCACCAGGGTTTTTCCAATGCACCTTTGATTTGCTTTCCATTGTTCTTCCCTTGGAGTGTCACCCATCACTTTCTTTCAGGCCACCAGGGGCAGGATACGGTCACCCAGGAAATGGACCAGTCCACGGTGACAGCAGGGACACCCCTTCCCACCACCACCTGCAAATACGCACACAGTGCTTTTAACGCCGTGCTGTGGTACAGCTGAGGGAAAGGCCGAGCCCCAGAGCTGATCTCCTATCAAGCAGGGCCTGGCCCCCAAAGCCCAGTGGCCGTTTCACCACCGTACCTGAACAGCACGAAGGGCAAATTCCAGTGTCCCTGGCGCTGGAGGAAGTGGAGCCTCTCTGACCTCTGCCTTGTCACCTCTGTGCTGGTGCAAAGACACGCCTCAGTAGCAGGGAGCTATTCCTTCAGCTGGGCAACAACCCAAGGGCAGGGAGGAGGATGGGTCAGGCAAAGGCTGAGCTTGGGAAAGGGACCTGATCTCAACCCTGACAACTCAGCAGAATTTGCATCCACATTGTGTGTACAGTGGTCTGATGGTTTTGAAACACCACCATCCATTCTAGCACTCTCTTAGGCAAAATATTTTGGGACTATTTTGAACTTATTTCTGCATTGTGCAGTCTCTAAGTAAAAAAAAAAAATATCCCCTGACTGCCTGGGACCTTGTCCCTTCCACACTCCCAGCCCTGGCTGGCTTTTTGGCCCCACAATGTCCTCAGCAGAGCCCAGGGCTGGTTGTGTGTCCCTGCCTTGTGAGCTCTTGGGAGCAGCCCCGTTTCATGACACACGCTAAAGCACGGATTTAGTCTGTGGTCCACGCTGGAAGAGCACAGCGCCTGGGTGTGTCCTGTGTGTGTCCCTATGGGGAGGGAATGTCCCGACCATGCCGGGGACACCGAGCAATGCCTGGCCCTGAACAGCAAGAGCAAAGAGCTTGCCCAGGCTCACAAACAGCCCGAGTGGGGCCGGCAGCCCGCCCGCTGGCAGGTGTGTGCAGGGTGGATCTTGCTTTCCCAGGCGCTGTCCGCTGGTGTGTGCGATGGGACACAGCTGTCCCTGTCCCGGCCATGCCAAGGTCTCGTGTCGCCTGGTTGCGCCGGTGCCGTGAGAAGGCGGGGGCTGAGGCCGGCCGGGGCGGCGAGCCTGTCGGCGCCCAGAGGAGGCGCACGGAGGCCGCAGCAGAAGCGCGGGGGCTCAGGGGCCACAGCGAGGCTCGGCCGGCGGCAGGCGGCAGGCATGCGGCGGCTCGGGCCGCCGGGCTGGCGGCGCTGGCCGCGCTGCTTGCCATCGGTGGCTGGGGCTGGGGTGATCCCGACAGTGTGCCGGAGGCTGCCGCCTGCCTTGGCTTTTCTCTTCACAGAAGCTTGCTCCCAGAACTGTTCTCCCTTTCATCCATCCCTTGCTTTCAATCCTAAACTTCAATTCTGTGCCAAAAACCCTGCAATAAACATCTCCTTCTTTATAACTCATAAAAATCAGTCCTTACCCTTTCTAATAATTTCGTTGTCTTTTTTGCGTTTTCCTCCACAAGATGCTCCTTTCTCCAGGCAACTGCAACCGATCCACTTGCTGTCATTCCACTCATTCATCTCTCCACAAACCATTCATGGAGGTTTCCATTCCTACGTATCTCCGACATCCTCTGGGAACTGTTTTTTCCTCCTCATCTCTCTGTGTTCCTGACAGCTTCTGCAAGGCTTTGTTTTCTGGGAATTTTCAGACAGAGCTGGGTAAAGAAAGTAGGAGTTGAAGTTTGTTCCTTTTGTCCCCGGCAGTGGCTGCCGTCAGAGCCCAGGTAGAGCAGGAGCCATTCCTGGCGACCAACCGGAAGGCACAAACATCAGCATCAAGTGCTCACACTCCAATATCCGGACCTGGCGATTTATCCACTTTTACCGTCACTCCCGGGCCGAAGACCCGAACATCGTGGCGGTCACTGTAAAAGCGGCCAAGGAGGTCGAGCCCCTAAAGGGTCGTCTGACGGCTTGTCGGCAGATCGGCGTTGGAGCGCGCGTGGCTCGCTGAGCCCCGGGCGGGGACGCGGCCCGTGTTATTACTTGCGCGCTGGGGGCCACGGGCAGAGGAGCCGGGGCTGCGGCCGGCACGAACCGCCGCGGGCGGGCCGGCGGGGCCAGCAGGGGGCGCTGCCGCTCCCCGCCGGGCTCCGGCCCCGCGCCCTCCGCCAGCTGCTTCCTCTGCCCCGAGCCCGCAGCACCGACAGCGCCAGTGGCAGCCAAAGGCCCACACGCTCCGGGCCTGCTGGCCCTCACTTTCACTGCTATTGCTTCTCCTCACTTCCATCACATCCCTGAGCCTCCCTATGCCTTGCTGGGAATAAAGCAGCACCCAGAGTCGGAGAAGATGTAATTAAACAACTCCTTCTCCACATACATGAGTTAATGGTACCACAAACACACTCTGGAGCTTGCACACACCCAAAGAGTAACTCATAGCTCTGCATTTATGAAGAGGTGTGTGCACACACATTTCCACAGGAGACCCAGGCACAGACATTTCTACTTCTGCCATGTCCCCACTGATGTGCAAACACGCACGCTCACTCCACTCACATCTACATGAACATTCCTGTCCAGAGATGTGCACACATAAAGCACATCCCAACACGGATCCATTCCAACAAATGCACTCCCTTCTTCCCTCTTCAACTCACTTTGATTGTCACTGGTTTTTGCCTCCCTATGTGTCACCACTGGGCTGCTGGTTCCAACCCTCCCCAGTTAAAGTTGCCTTTAGGAAAGTATTTCTGATTCGTTGGACATCTTACCCTTTTTTTAACCTGTGAGTGCACAAACCATTCCAGGGCCTTGCCTCACTCTTTGTCTGTCCCCATAAGGCTTCATCCCTGCTGCAGTTGTTCCCAGGTTTCCTCTGCAGCATCCATGGCTTACTGTGTTCTTGCCTGTGCTACTGGTTTGTGTGTGCTTGTGTTCTGTGTGTATCTGTGTCTCTGTGTGACTCTGAGTGTGTCTGTGTGTCTGTGTACGTGTCTATGTGTGTCTGTGTCTGACTGTGTGTGTCTGTGACTGACTGTGTGTGTGTGTGTCTGTGTCTGTGCCCTAATGTGTTACTCCAGGAGTAAAATGTCTGGATCAAACTGGAGATGCTCTCCACTGCTCTGCCCTGAGCATCACAGAGCAGCATTTGCCCAGACTCAGAAGGAGCCCAGGTGTAACTGGACAATGATGCAGCAGCCTGCAGGAGATTTGTCCAGGGAAGAGATGCTGAAATGCAGTCCCTGCTTCCAGAGCCCTTCTTTTCCAGCTGCTCTAAACACAGACACACAGACACATGGACACACAGATACACAGATCTCTCCAGGGCAGTGCACAGCTGCTCTCCCCTGAGCTGCATCACATTCGTTTCGTGGACATGGAGAAAGGCTGGGGCTTTATGCCCAGGTCCTGTATCCGTGTGTGTGGGTTTCTTTCCAGTGTCCTGAAGGACAATTCGGGAGTCCCCACATGACAGCAAAGGGAGGATGTGAGAGAACAGATTATGGGAACGAAGGAAACCCAGGCACTGTCAATGCTGATCTCCAGGATCCCAGCCCGATCCCTGCCCCCCAGGCCGGCCCCGCCGCTGCCGACGTGCATGAGAGCCTTGAGCGGCCGTCCCACTAGCAGGCAACCCTCGCGCTCGCCTCGGCCTACCGGTTCCAAGGTTGGCAAGGAACGTGAAGCCGCCTCCCATGAGCCCGCAAGGCGGACAGCTGGCGCAAGGGAACTTCAGCCCCTTACCACTCTCTCTACAGCGGGGCGGAGCTGGCGGCGGCGAAAGAGGAGGCGGCACGGCAAGCCAGCAGAGCCGGGGCTGGCAGGGGCACAGCGAGGCTCGGTTCCGCGCAGTATGGCGGATGCGGCGGGCTCGGGCCGCGGGCTGGCGGCGAGACCTGACTGGCTGTGGAACATACGGTGGCGTGGCGTTCGTTGCCAGGACTGTCCGGTTTCCGCTGGCCGCTATGTGTGAGATTCGGCGCTCAGCTCACAATTCATTCTCTTACTTTTCTATGCCCTCTTTTTGATTCTTGTTTAAACTCTATGCCCTCTCCTCTGCCTGGATATTTTCTCTTCTGTTAAAATCAATTTGCACTACTCCACGTTTGCCCTTTTGTTCTTCTATATCTTCATCTTAAAAAACCGCTTTCCTTAGCAAAAATCCCGAGCCACACACGGCCAATACCATACCATTACCATTGTATCTCCATAACACGGTATCCATCATGCTCTCCATCACTCGGCTTCCAGGTTAATCGCCATTGGCCGATCCTATATTGGCCTTGCATTGGGCCATCATCCTATTGAATTCATGCCATCCATTCTCTTCCATTTTAAATCCATCGTCTAAGCCTACTTTCTGGTTTCCATTGAACCTTTTCCTTATGCATTTTAACATTTCTCAAATATCTTCCTCCATAGGGTGTTCTTCAATTCTTCAATTGCAAACACTCGTCACCTGACCAAACCTCATGTGCTCCCATGACTCTATTTTCATCAAATATATTATTAACCAATGTTATCAGCTACACTGATCGTGTTGTCTATCGTGCCATCCCAAGTGTATCCCCACCTCATGCATGGTATTTCGAACCTTTGGTAAATTAGAAAAACTGGATAAATTTCTTTTTTGTGTCTACTCTATTGCTAGTGAGTTCTGTCGTGTACGCAGATGCCCAGGTAGAGTCCTAAGTGAGGGCTCTTATTCTCTTCTGGAGTTAGCACGATTGCACGCAGAAGTCTGAGCACTGCTTAGCAGGCATCAAACAAATACACCAAGTTGATACATATTCTCTAAAATACCAGATCAGGTGACAGGCAATCCAGTGTTACCAAAAGGTCAGCTCCCGGGCCGAGGCCCGAAACTACCTGGTACTCACAGTGAAAGACTCCAAAAAGCTGCCGGACTATTGACGGACAGCTGTTCGGTGTCGGCCAGACTCGGCGTTGGAGCGCGCTGTTGGCTGCTGAGCCCCGGCGACGGGGCACGCTAGCGTGGTATGTACTAGCGCGCTGGGAGGCTCTACGGGCAGAGGAGCCGGGGCTGCGGCCGGGCACGAACCGCCGCGGGCGGGGCCGGGCGGGGCCAGCAGGGGGCGCTGCCGCTCCGCCCGCCGGGGCCGCCGAGCCCCGCTCGTCCCGGGCTGCCGGGGCGCTGCCGCCACCAGAACCGACACCGGCACCGGCAATGGGACCAGGACTGACACCGGCACCGGCAATTGCACCCGGACCGGCACCGGCAATGGACACCGGCACCGGCAATGGGACCAGGCCCGAGACCGGGACCTGCACTGACACCAGCATCGTCATTGACACCGATACTCACACAGGCTCAGAGAACGGCACCTCCACCTTGGAGTCACCGACCTCCCTCAGCCCCTCTTCTCAGCACTGCCTTAATGAGCTTTTTCCTCAGCTGCCTGAACTCCCGAGCACCAATCCCATCCAGTCCCAAGGTCTTGTGAGCCTCGAAGAGGCTTAGCAAATCTTTAACTTGCTCTGTCTGGATTGCAGGGGTTCCATGCTGCTTGCCCTCCTTGTTTCCCAGATCAGGAGGCCAGTTGTCCTGATGATAATCAATCCTTGTCTTGAAGACTGAGGCAAGGAAGGTGTTAAGCACCTCAGCCGTTCCCTTGTCTTTGGTGAATACATTCCCCACAAGAGTGGACAGAGCACAGAAGCAAAAAACTACTGCTGAGACATTTGTCATGTGGGTAATTGTGTAAGAGAAAGAGAAAAGGAAGGGGCATCAGACTCACCTCGTTTCCAAACTCAGAACGAGCCTGGGTGCACTTGAACAATGATGCAGCAGCTTGCAGGAGATTTGTCCATGGAAGAGGCATTGAAATGCAGTCCCTGCTTCGTGAACCCTCCTTAACTAGCTGCTGTAAACACACACACACAGACACACAGAGACATGGACACACAGACACCCACACACAGGACTCTCCAGGCCAGTGCACAGCTGCTCTCCCCTGAGCTGCATCACATTCGTTTCATGGATACAGAAAATGGTGAAAACATGGTGAAGCTTTATGCCCAGGTCCTGTATCCATGTGTCTGTGGGTTTCTTTCCAGTGCCCTGAAGGACAATTCGGGAGTCCCCAATGACAGCAAAGGGAGCATGTGAAGGAACAGTTTATGGGAGCGAAGGACACCCAGGCACTGTCAATGCTGAGCTCCAGGATCCCAGCCCGATCCCTGCCCCCCAGGCCGGCCCCGCCGCTGCCGACGTGCAGAGAGCCGAGCGCCGCCCCGCAGGCACCGCGCTCGCAACAAAGAGAGAGATTGAGCCTTTTCCCAAAGGTGCTTGAACTCCTAGCACAATCCCAAGAAGTCTCAGTTGGGAGCCCACTGAGTGGTTTAGGAAATCTTTAACTTCCCCCCATCTAGAGTAACAGGGGTTTCACACTGCTTGCCTTCCTCTCTTCCAGAAGGAGTGCCAGGTGTCTGATGATAAGCAATCCTTATCATTGAAGACATGAGGCAAGAATGTTGTAAAGGCACCTCAGACGTCCAGTGAATCTCCTTGTCATTGGTGAATACTATTACCCCATGAGAGTGACTGAGAGCACCTAGAAGAAAACAACGCGCCTACCTTGAGACATTTGTCATAGAAGAAAAGAGAAATGGGAAGGGGCTTCATTCCTCACCATGGATTTCATACTCAGAAAGAAGCCCGAGGTGAGTTGAATCATGATGCAGGCAGCCCTGCAGGATGATTTTTCCATGGAATAGGCACTGAAATGCAGTCCCTGCTTTCTGAGACCTCTCCTTTTGCCAGCTGTCTAAAAAACATCACACTCTGTACGCTTTTTTATCATTGCGCCCAAGTTCCCAATATGAAGAGGTTTTCAGCCAAATTTGTTAAATTGTATGCGTCAATTCCGGTTGTGAAAATGCTGGAGTGCCCACAGCCTGGTTGGGAGTGCTCACTATAAACACATCAGACACACGGATCACACGGACACACGAGATACAGGCTAGGCCTCTCACAATGGCCAGTGACACGAGCTCCCTGTGCTGCATCATATTCGTTTGTGGAACGAAAAAAGGCTGAGACTTTATGCCACCGTCCTGTATCCATGTGTGTGGGTTTCTTTCAGTGCCCTGAAGGACAATTCGGGAGTCCCCAACTTACAGAAAGAGGGAGGATATGTACAGGAACAGCATTATGGGAGCGAAGGAAACCCAGGCACTGTCAATGCTGATCTCAGGATCCAGCCCGATCCCTGCCCCCCAGGCCGGCCCCGCCGCTGCCGACGTGCAGAGAGCCGAGCGCCGCCCGCAGGCACCGCGCGCTCGCCTACGTTTTCCCTGGCAGGACTCGGCCAGAAGCCAGAGCGGCAGCGGGCGCAGGCTCAGCCCGGGGCGGAGCGGCGGCGGCCAGAGGAGGCAGGCACGGCGCAGCAGATGCCGGGGCTCAGGGGCACAGCGAGGGCTCGGCCGGCGCAGCGGGCGGCATGCGGCGGGCTCGGGCGCGGGAGCTGGCGGCGCCTGGCCGCGCTGCTCTCATCGGGCGTGGGGCGTTGCGAAGGGGGCGATCCGGGTGGGTGATCCGCGCAGGTCCCCGCAGGCTGCTGTCCCTGCCTGGCTTCTTCAATAGCCTTGTTCCATCCAGAGCTATATCTGTTTTTCTCTCTCTTTCTCCACATCCCATAGTCCCCAGACAATTCTCCTCATCTATTCGTACGTCCAACCTACAGAGGCATTCCCATCCCTCTCCTTTTTATTACTTATGAAAGTCAGTCCTTACCCCTTCAAACTCCTTTTCGTTTTTGTTGCTTTTTCCGACATCCTTCCTTCTCCAGTGACTGCACGCTTCTTCCTGGCATTTACAGCTTTCATCTTCCAAAAGAGTAATTCGAGATTTTCTGTCTCTTAATTCCTGATCTCGGGTACTTTTTTGTTCATCATCTCTGTAAATTCCTCACTGTATCTCAGGTTTTTCTGTGAAGTGGGCATGTGAGGATTCTAGATCTGAATCATTTTTTCACCGGGCAGTGGCTTCAGGCAGAGCCAGGTAGCAGCAAGGCAGCCTTCCTGGAGACCATCCGAGGGCGCCGGCCTCACATCACCTGCACACATTACAAAACAGATAGGACGGATATTCTCCAGTGTTCTACCGTCAACTCCCGGGTCGAGCCCCCGAATTCTGGCACTCAGCCGTAAAGAGCTCCAAAAGCCTGCCGGACAAATCGCAGAATGCTGTGGTGTCAGCGAGGAACGGGAGTTGAGGCTCGCGTTGGCTGCTTGAGCCCCGGCGCGGGACGCGCCGTTGGTATTACTGCGCGCGGGGGCCCGGGCAGAGGAGCCCGGGGCTGCGGCCGGGCAGAACCGCCGCCGCGGCGGGGCCGGGGGCGGGCCAGCAGGGGCGCTGACCGCTCCGCCCGCCGGGGCGCCGAGCCCCGCTCGTCCCGGGCTGCCGCACACAGAACCGACACCGGCACCTAGGGACCACGGGACCGGACCGACGACTCGCCACACGACACAGACAGCCATAATTGGACATAACGTGGCAACCCACAACGGCATGCTTCCCCATCTTGGAGTCCGCACTCCACCTCATCCAGCCCTCCTTCTGCAGCACTGGTTTGCCCCAGCTGCCTGATTCCCGAGCACCAACTACCCATCCCAATCCCTAAGTCTTGTGAGACCTGAAGAGGCTTTGCTAATCTGTAACTTTCTCTGTCTGCATTACAAGGCGTTCCCTGTCCTCCCAGATCAGGAGGCTCAGTTGTCCTGATGATAAGCAATTCGCGACTCTGTGAAAATGAGGCCAGAAAAAGGTGTTCAAGCATCTCAGGGCTTTCTTTGTCTTTGGTGAATATATCCCCCATGAGAGTGGACTGGGCACAAGAAGAAAAACAACCTGCTGACACATTTTTCATGTGGTAATTTACGTAAGAGAAAGAGAAAAGAGGACGGGCACCAACTCACCCTGGTTTTCAGACTCAGAATGAGCCTGGGTGCAGATGAAAATGATGTAGCAGGCCTGCAAGGAGATTTATTCCAGGGAAAGAGGCATTGGAAATGCAGTCCCCGCTTCCACAGCCTTCCATTTCTAGCATGCTCTAAGTGTCACACTCTGCTACCTGCCAAATTGCCAACTCAAAACAAAGGATTGGTTTTTCACACCAATGTGGATTTTAAGTTAATTCCGTTTGAAAAAGGTGGGAGTGCCTAAGCATGGATGGGAGTGCTCAACACACACACACACACACTACACACACACGCACACAAAGACAAACAGACGCAGAAAAAGCAGGGAGACATGGAACACAGACACACAGATCAGGTCTCTCCAGGCCAGCTGCCTCTCCGCTGAGCGGCATCACCATTCGTTTCATGGACATGGAGAAAGACTGGGACTTTAATGCCCATGGTCCTGTATTCATGTTGTGTGTGGGTTTTCTTTCCAGTGCCTGAAGGACAAATTCGGGATCCCCAACATGACAGCAAAAGAGTACTGTGAGGAACAGATTACGGGAGCGAAGGAAACCTCAGGCACGTGTCCAATGCTGATTCTCCAAGGCATCCCAGCCCCGATCCCTGCCGCCCACAGGCCGCTCCGCCGCTGCCGACGTGCAGAGAGCCGAGCGGCCGCCCCGCAGGCACCGCGCTCGCCTTCGCTCCGTTCCCTGGCAGGAACTCGGCCCAAGAGCCCGAAGCGCAAGCGGCGCAAGGGCTCACGCCCCGGGGCGGACCTGGCTGGCGGCCCAGAGGAGGCGGGCAACGGCCGCAGCATGACGCCGGGGCTTCAGGGGCACAGCGAGGCTCGGCTCCGGGCGCAGCGGCGCATGCCGGCGGGCTCGGGGCCGCGGGGCTGGGCGGCCGCTGGCCGCCAGCTGCTGCTCAATCGGTGCAGCGGGTTTGCACTCAGAGCGGGCAGCGGGCTGCTGGATATCCCCGCAGGGGAGACTGGCACCGATTTTTTCCCTCTCCCTCCCCAACTCCTTCCTATCCTCCAGGTTCTCTGCCATCTCTCCAGCCCAGCACAGTCCTTCATCATTTGTGTTGGTAAAGCCTGCTTGCCTGTATTTGTTCGCTGCTTTTCATTGCACCTATAACTTGGCCCTAATACATCCAGCTTTTTTTTTTTTTTTGCCCATGAATACAAACATTCTGTTCTCACGTCTTCATTTCCTCATCATCTGTGCATGTTGGCAGACCTGACTTTGCCAATCTGCAGCAAGAATTTTCTGAATTCCTCATATTCCCTTTCAGTCCGTCTCCCGCCTTTGCCACTGTTCCCCGACTACGTCCTGGCAAAAGAAACCTCAGAATCTTTGGTTTGGATGATCATTTGTTTTTTCTCCCTCCTTTCCCAGCAGTGGCTGCGGACACAGACCAAGTGCAGCAGACATCCGTTGGGCAGAGACCACCGAGGGCCACCGGCCTGAAACCTCAACTGCCAGTAACCCCCCAAAATTGCTGCCGACTCTACCCACTGGTAAATCGCAATTCCACACTCAAGCACCACAGCGGATAGCAACGGCTGTCGTGGGCACAAAAACCCGTGCTGGAGCCAGAGGGGAGCCTGACGGTGTCGGCAGATCGGCGTTGACGCGCGCTTGTGGCTCGCCTGAGCCCGGCGCGGGGACGCGGCCGTGTAATTACAGCTGCGGCGCTGGGGGGCCACGGGCAAGAGGAGCCGGGGCTGCGGCCGGCACGAAACCGCCGCGGCGCGGGGGCCCGGGCGGGGCCAGCAGGGGCGCTGCGCTCCCGCCCGCCGGGGCCGCGAGCCGCCCGCTCGTCCCGCGGCTGCCGGGGCGCTGCCGCCACCAAACCGACACCGGCAATGGGACGGCACCGGGCACGGACACTGCCATCAAACAACGGATAAACCCCCATCGGCACCAACACAAGT
>NDFG01000188.1:27962-71032 GCA_002167245.1 Sporophila hypoxantha
CAACAGCCATGGGACCAGGACCGACACCGGCATCAACAACAGAACCGTCATTGGCAGCTCCAGTTTGGAGTCTCCGACCTCCCTCAGCCCCTCTTCTCAGCACTGCCTTAATGAGCTTTTTCCCCAGCTGCCTGATCTCCCCAGCACCAATCCCATCCAATCCCAATGTTTTCAGAGTCTCTAAGAGGCTTATCTAATCTTTGAGTTCCTCCGTCTGGATTACAGGGGTTCCATGCTGCCTGCCCTCCCTCTCTCCCAGRTSWGGAGGCCAGTTGTCCTGATGATAATCAATCCTACTCTTGAACACTGAGGCACAGAAGGTGTTATGCACGTCAGGCATTCCCTTGTCTTTGGTGAATATATTCCCCATGAGAGTGGACTGAGTACAGAAGAAAACAATCTTGGCAAAGACATTTGTCATGTTGGTAATTTTGTAGCAGAAAGAGAATGGGAAGGGGCTTCAAACTAACCTGGTTTCCATACTCAGAAGGAGCCTTTGTGCAGCTGAGAATGATGCAGCAGCCTGCCGGAGATCTGTCCAGGGTACAGGTGCTGAAATGCAGTCCCTGCTTCCTGAGTCCTACTTTTTCAGTTGCTCTAAACATCACACTCTGCTACTGCTAATTGCCAGACCCAATAAGGGAGGATTCAACCAAGTTTTTATTATTAGTGTAATTCCGTTTGATCTGTTGTGAGTGGCTCAGCATGGCTGGGAGTGCTTACCCAAACACAGACACACGGACACACAGAAACATGGACACAGGGACACTCAGACGCACAGACACGTAGATACACAGACACACAGACACATGGACACAAGAACACACAGACAGGTCTCTCCAGGCCAGCTCACTGCTGCTCTCCCCTGTGCTGCATCAGATTCATTTCGCGGACATGGGAAAAGCTGAGGCTTTATGCCCACGTCCAGTATCCATGTGTGTGGGTTTCCTTTCAGTGCCCTGAAGGACAATTCAGGAGTCCCCACATTACAGCAAAGGGAGCCTGTGAGGGAACAGATGATGGGAGCGAAGGAAACCCAGGCACTGTCAATGCTGATCTCCACCATCCCAGCCCGATCCCTGCCCCCCAGGCCGGCCCCGCCGCTGCCGACGTGCAGAGAGCCGAGCGCCGCCCCGCAGGCACCGCGCTCGCCTCGCCTCCGTTTCCCTGGCAGGAACTGCGGCAGAGCCCAGCGGCAAGCGGCGCAGGGCTTCAGCCCCGGGGCCGGAGCTGGCGGCGGCCCAGAGGAGGCGACGGCCGCGCAAGAGCCGGGCTCAGGGGCACAGCGAAGGCTCGGCCGGGCGCAGCGGCGGCATGACGGGGGCTAGGGCCGGCGGGGGCTGGCGGCGCTGGCCCGCGCTGCTGCTCATCGGTGCGTGGGGAAACAGCAAGTTGTGGGGTGGTCGGGGGCTGAGTTGAGATCCGCTCGGCTAACATTCATCTCTCGCCTGTCTTTCTCCTTCTCAGTCCTTGTTTGCTCCTCTGTCCCTCTCCTGCTCCCGTCATAGGTTTTTGGGTTTTTTTTTGCCTCAAGTGAAATCCTTCCAGGAATAATGCCTTATGCTACTACCAAATCTAACATCATTCCATCCATTACCATCCAATATCCATCCATCCAATTCCATCCATCATCCATCCATCCATCCCATCCATCCATCAATCCTTCCCTCCATCCCTCCATCCCTCGCATGCAAATCTAACTTTTCCTCAAGCCTTTTTCGCTCTTAAAAATTTCAATTGCCTTTTAAAGCACCGTCATCGATGTCTTGTCCCCTGCCAAACCCCTCAGAGAAATATTCTCTCAATACTTTAATTATCAGAACATTCATCCAGTTAACCCTGCTCTTGTCTACTCTCCAATCTCCGACTGCATGGCTATTTGCTGATCAAGATAAAAGTGATTGTGTTTTCTCTCCATGGCAGTGGCTGTGGTCAGAGCCCGGTAGAGCAGGAGCCAACACTGGAGACCACGAGGGAAGCCGGCATCAACATCAACCTGTTCACATCCCAAGAACCAACAAGCCAATTACATCTAACTGGTACCATCAGCTCCCGGCCCGAAAGGACCCTGAACTCTTCATGAGCACCCAATAGACCCAAAAAGCTGCCGGGACAATGCAGGATGCTGTTGGTGTCGGAACGGCGTTGAGCGCGGCTGTGGCTGCTGAGCCCCGGCGCGGGGACGCGGCGGTGTATATGCGCGCTGGGGGCCACGGGCAGAGGAGCCGGGGCTGCGGCCCGGGCACGAACCGCCGCGGGCGGGGCCGGGCGGGGCCAGCAAGGGGGCGCTGCCGGTTCCGCCCGGCCGGGCCTCCCGGCCCGCGCCTCCGCAGCTCCTTCCTCTGCCCCGAGCCCGCAGCACCGACAGCGCCAGTGGCAGCCAAAGGCCCGCACGCTCCGGGCCTGCTGGCCCTCACTTTCACTGCCATTGCTTCTCCTCACTTCCATCACATCCCTGAGCCTCCCTGGCGCCTTTCTGGGATTAAAGCAGCACCCAGAGTAGGAGAAGAAGTAATTAAAGAACTCTTTCTCCACATACAGGAGTTCATGGTATCACAAACACACTCTGGAGCTTGCACACACCCAAAGAGTAACTCATAGCTCTGCATTTATGAAGAGGTGTGTGCACASACATTTCCAAAGGAGACCCAGGCAYAGACAYTTCTCCTTCTTATTTGTCCCAACTGATGTGCAAACACGCACGYTCGCTCCTWTTCCTGCTCCTGCAYCCAAGTCTGTGCATGCACATCTATGTGAACACTCCTGTCCAGTCATGTGCACACATAAAGCACATCCCAACACAGATCTATTCCCACACACTTACATATACATCTTCCCTTCTTCCCTCCTCAGCTCACCCTGATTGTCACTGGTTTTTGCCTCCCCTTGTGTCATCCTTTAGCTGCTGGTTCTGACCCTGCCCTGCTAAAATTGCCTGGAGGAAAATATTTGTRATTCGGTGGGTATCTTACCCTGTGTTCAGCCTGTGAATACACAAACCATGCCATGGCCTTGCCTGACTCCTTGTCCTTCCCCACAAGGCTCCAGCCCTGCTGCAGTTGTTCCCAGGTTACSTCAGCAGCGTCCATGGCTGATTGTGTCCTTGCCTGTGCTCCTGGCTTTTGTGTGTTTGTGTCCAAGCAGGGTCCACAGGAATCCATGTGGGAGCAGAAATTTGTGCATGAATCCTCCCCGATTTTGTGCAGGAACCCATGTGTATGTGTGTATGTCTCTGTGTAAGTGTTTGTCTTTTTCTGCCTGTGTCTCTGTGTGCCTGTCTGTGTGTGTGTGTCCTACTGTGATACTCAACCAGTGAAATGCGTTGATCACATGGAGATGCTCTCCACTGCTCTGCCCTCAGCATCGCAGAGCAGCATTTGCCCAGACTCAGAAGGAGCCCAGGTGTAATTGGACAATGATGCAGCAGCCTGCAGGAGATTTGTCCAGGGAAGAGATGCTGTAATGCAGTCCCTGCTTCCTGAGCCCTCCTTTTGCAGCTGCTCTAAACACAAACACACAGACACATGGAYACACAGATACACAGATCTTTCCAGGGCAGTGCACAACTGCTCACCCCTGAGCTGCATCATATTCGTTTCGGGGACATGGAGAAAGGCTGGGACTTTATGCCCAGGTCCTGTATCCGTGTGTGTGGGTTTCTTTCCAGTGCCCTGCAGCGGACAATTCGGGAGCCCCACATGAAGAGCAAAGGGAGGATAATGTGAGGAACAGTTATGGGAGCGAAGGGAAACCCAGGCACTGTCAATGCTGATCTCCAGGGATCCCAGCCCGATCCCTGCCCCCAGGCCGGCCCCGCCGCTGACCGGACGTGCAGAGAGCGAGCGCGCCCCGCAGGCACGCGCTCGCCTCGCCTCCGTTCCCTGCAGGACTCGGCCAGAGCCGAGCGGCAGCGGCGCAGGGCTCAGCCCCGGGCGGAGCTGGCGGCGGCCCAGAGGGGCGGCACGGCCGCAGCAGAGGCGGGCTCAGGGGCACAGCGAGGCTCGGCCGGCGCAGAGGGCGGCATGCGGCGCGGCTCGGGCCGCGGGGCTGGCGGCGCTGGCCGCGCTGCTGTCATCGGTGCGGTGGGGGGCGGCGAAGGGGCCGCGGTTTGGGGTTGGGTGATCCGAGATGCCCGCAGGCTGCGCGTCCTATCTGGCTTTCTTCCAGACCTTTTCTTGACAGCTGTTCTCTCTTTATTCCTCCCTCTTCTCCATGCCGTAGTCCCTCAGAAATCTCCTGATTGTTACTCTACGGACAACCCGCACAAGCATCCATTCCTCTCCTTCTGTATTACTTACAAAGTCAGTATTTACCCCTTCTAACTATTCTTTTGTATTTTGTACTTTGTTCCACTCCCCCAAATCCCAAGTGACTGCACCATTCATGTCTCCCCCAACCAGCAATGGACACTTCCTTTCCTACTTACCTTGCAATCCCCTCGCTGCTGTTTTCTCTCATTACCTCTGTGCGTTCCTGACTGTTTCTGCGGGCTTTTGATCTGTGCAGTGAGGCATTTTAGGATTTCAGTCTTGTCCTTTTTCTGTCTCCGACAGTGGCTGTGGCCAGAGCCCAGGTAGAGCAGGAGCCATTCCTGGAGACCACCAGAGGCACCCGCATCAACATCACCTGCTCTCACTCCAACAAACGGTTGGGCGATTACATCCATTTTTCTACCGTCAGCTCCCGGGCCAAAGGCCTTGAATTCTCAGCCTCACTGCTAGCGGCTCCAAGCCACTGCCGGACAATGCAGGATCGCTGACGGTGTCGGCAGATCGGCGTTGGAGCGCGCTGTGGCTCGCTGAGCCCCGGCGCGGGGACGCGGCCGTGTATTACTGCGCGCTGGGGCCACGGGCAGAGGAGCGGGGCTGCGGCCGGGCACGAACCGCCGCGGGCGGGGCCGGGCGGGGCCAGCAGGGGGCGCTGCCGCCACCAGAACCGACACCGGCACGGCAATGGGACCGGGTCCCACACCATAACCGGCAACGGCAGCTCCTGCTTGGAGTCTCCGACCTCCTCAGCCCCTCTTCTCAGCACTGCCTTAATGAGCTTTTATCCCGGCTGCCTGATCTCCCCAGCACCAATCTCATCCAATCCCAACGTCTTGTGAGCCTCTAAGTGGCCTAGTAAATGTTTAATTCCTCCTCTGGATTACAGGGGTTCCATGCTGCTTGCCCACCCTGTCTTCCAGATGTGGAGGCCAGTTGTCCTGATGATAATCAATCCTACTCTTGAACACTGAGGCACAGAAGGTGTTATGCACGTCAGGCATTCCTTGTCTTTGGTGAATATATTCCCCATGAGAGTGGACTGAGTACAGAAGAAAAATATCTCGGCAGAGACATTTGTCATGTTGGTAATTTTCTAGCAGAAAGAGAATGGGAAGGGGCTTCAGACTCACCCTGGTTTCCATACTCAGAAGGAGCCTTTGTGCAGCTGAGAATGATGCAGCAGCCTGCCGGAGATCTGTCCAGGGTACAGGTGCTGAAATGCAGTCCCTCTTTCCTGATCCCAACTTTTCCAGTTGCTCTAAACACACTCTTGCTATTGCCAATTCCAGCCCCAAGGATGGTTTCACCCAAGTTTTGTATTTTTTATGCCTGTAATTATATTATTATATAGCGGCTCGGCACTCCCTATGAGCAGTGTCCTCACCAAGACGGCACACCCACAGTAGAAACATGAACACGGAGCACACAGACGCACAGACATGTAGATACACGGACACACAGACACTGACAAACGAACACACGGACAGGTCTCTCCAGGCCAGCTCACTGCTGTTTCCCGTGTGCTGCATCTCACATTCATTTCGTGCACATGGAGAAAGTCTGGGGCTTTATGCCCAGGTCCTGTATCCATGTGTGTGTGGGTTTCCTTCCAGTGCCCTGAGGGACAATTCGGGAGTCCCCACATGACAGCAAAGGGACGATGTGACAGAACAGATTATGGAGCGAGACATCCATCAGCGCGTCAATGCTGTATCTCCAGGATCATAGCCGATGCTCTCGCCCCAGCCCGCGCCTGGCGCTGCCGACGTGCAGAGAGCCGAGCGCCGCCCCGCAGGCACCGCGCTCGCCTCGCCTCCGTTCCTGGCAGGACTCGGCCAGAGCCCGAGCGGCAGCGGCGCAGGGCTCAGCCCCGGGGCGAGCTGGGCGCGGCCCAGAGGAGGCGCACGGCCGCAGCAGAGCCGGGGCTCAGGGGCACAGCGAGGCTCGGCCGGCGCAGCGGCGGCATGCGGCGGGCTCGGCCGCGGGGCTGCGGCGCTGGCGCGCTGTGTCATCGGTCGTGGGGCGGCGGGGGCGGTGGGTCAGAGGCAGGGCTATGTCTGGGTCTGCCTGGGATGAGCATTGGCTCGGCATTTGTCTCTGGCACTCCTGCTCCTCCGTGCTTCTTTTTCAATCACTGCCTCAACCCTCTTCTCCTCAATGAATCCGTTCTCTCTCCTCTTTCTTGATTGACTACTCCATTTCTTTAGTCATTCATTGATTCATTCAATCATCTACCCATCATGCATTTCAGCAATCTCTTTTCCTCATTCTAGTCTCCCCTTTCTGCAGTCTGAAACTTCTCCAAAATAGACTATATTCTTGTTTCCAAGTAATTCCTCTCGGAGAAAATGTCTCTCCTTGCTTTATTCTCAGAATGTCTCAGCTACCTGTTATCTGTCCTCTGCCTCTTTCCCTCTTCACGTTCACGACTTTTGCTGCTGATGAAAAGTGATTGTTCTTTTCTCCATGGCAGTGGCCTTGGTCAGAGCCCAGGTAGAGCAGGAGCCAACACTGGAGACAACCGAGGGCACCGGCATCAACATCACCTGCTCACATCCCAAGAAAAAGAGCACCGATTACATCTACTGGTACCGACAGCTCCCAGGCAAAGGCCCCGAATTCTTCGTGAGCACCCTCAAAGACTCCAAAGAGCTGCCGGGCAGAGCAGGATCGCTGTCGGTGTCGGCAGATCGGCGTTGGAGCGCGCTGTGGCTSGCTGAGCCCCGGCGCGGGGACGCGGCCGTGTATTACTGCGCGCTGGGGGCCACGGGCAGAGGAGCCGGGGCTGCGGCCGGGCACGAACCGCCGCGGGCGGGGCCGGGCGGGGCCAGCAGGGGGCGCTGCCGCTCCGCCCGCCGGGGCCGCCSAGCCCCGCTCGTCCCGCTCGACGCCGCAAGTGGCTTTGAATGCAGATTGTTGCAGGAGTGAATGAAGATTTCTGCAGAAGTGAATGCAGATTTTTTCAGGAATGACATGAGTCACACGAGCACGTGTGTGTTTGTGCGTCCCTCCTCACAAGGGAACTTCTGCTCACAGCAGGGAMTCCCTCTGCTGCTCTGCCCACAAGCTCCGCAAAGCAGCCAGGASCAGGAGATTCAGTGCAACTGAACAAATCAAACCTGGTAGAGATCTGGCCACAGCAGAGACACTGAAATGCAACCTGCTGGATCTTCAGCCATCTCTCTCTCCTGCACCTGCAAAGCTCATTTTTCCTGCTGATTTTAGGTCCCAACAAGGATGTCTTCATAACAGTTTGGATGCTTAGCTTAATTTGGTCTGAGAGTATTTGGAGTGCAATCCCATAGCTGGAACTCTTGYCTCTGTTCYTMACCAGCACAAGACACAGCTCTTGTSCCAASTGYYAGAGAGTACACAAGGATGGGGTTTGCCTTATGAGTTCCTTCTTGGAGGCAAGGGAGCATTACTGGCTCACTGTCAGCATGGTATCCAGCAGAACAATCCAGCAGAACCCCCCTGGCTGTTTTTTGCCAATCTGCTTAACAACTGGGCAGCTCCCAGCACATACTGGTGCATGAGGTTGTTCKTCTCCAGCTGCAGGACACTGCCCTTGTGTCCAAAAGGGGAAACAAGAGTACCTTACTGCCCTCCCACAGGCACCAGCTTCTTCCCACTGTAGCTTTCAAAGTKCTCCCATTGGCTGGGCAGTCTGTCACAAACATCTGCACCTTGCACTGAAATCACTGGTCCTGTGGGTCGTCAGGGACCCGTGAGCCTGGGCACCTTCTGGGCTGTCCTAGATTGCCAAGCAATGTGTTTCCTCTTTGCCATCACTTAGAGATGGGGCAGGGTATCTTCTGTTCATTGGGCAGTTTTCTTTATCTCTTCCACAACCAATCCTCCCTCCAGGAGATCTCTTCTGTTCATGGCCAGTGAGGGTCTCTGCATGGCTCATAAAATTCCATCATCCCATTGGGATGATGCCCCGCCCAGGGGGAGGAGCCAAGCATTCCTACCTGGATACAATCTGAGATTCTGGGACAGCAGAACAGCCTTTCCACTGGATTTCCCAGAGGACCCAGTGGAAGGAGTGCCTCTTCCACTGGATCTTCAGAGGAAGACCATACCCTTTTACAGGATCCCTGCTCCAGCAGAACCACACCTGACACTCCAGGAGGACTGCAGCCACAATTCCAATGGGACTGCTACCAACACCCAGACCCACAGGGTGTCAGGCCATATTCTGACTCTGTCAGTGTTGGTTTGGTTTACTGCATTGTTAATTTTATTTTTATTTTCTTCCCTAATAAAGAGCTGTTATTCCTGCTCCCATATCTTTGCTTGAGAGCCCCTTAATTTAAAATTTATAACAATTTGGAGGGAGAGGGTTTACATTTTYCATTTCAGGGGAGGCTCCTGCCTTCCTTAGCAGACACCTGGCTTTCCAAACCGAGACATGAGCACCACTGCGTCCTCAAAGAACAGTGGCTGCTTTGGCCAGGGGATGTTCACCACCAGGGTAGATTTCAGCTGAGGGTCTTTGATTTACAGGGCCACTCTCACCTTGCAGCCTTGGCTGATAAAAAATACATTGCTGCAGAATCAGATGCCCAGTAGTGAAGACCTCTCTCTCTATTTTAGTCAGAGTATGCACCAGAATGAGAAGGAGCAAAAGTTCAGGATTTGCCAGGAGGTTGGAGAGGGAGAGGGAGAGAGGTGCTGCTSAGGAGCTGCTCTTTGGCACTTCTCTGCTCACCAGATCCACACACCAGAGTTTTGTCTCCTGTCTCTGTCCCCATCTCAGTCCCTTTGCTTTTCACTGCACCAACAGTGGCTGGAAGGCTCCAAGTCTTGCCCTTACACCTTGCACAGGTACAGAACTGCACTGTGGATGGGGCTGCAGGTTCCTCCTCCTTACCATGCCCTCAGTTTGATCTCCCCCAGCCAGCACTAAGCCAACTCATTGGAACCAGGACTCCATCACCCTATTTTAGAAATTTATATGTTCACCATTAAAACACCCTTTCCCACCAATCAGCTTCCTTCCTTGTCTCCTGAGTTGTCATGTGTGGAGAAACGCTGAACAACTGCTCTCAAAATATCACAGGCTAAACTAAGAGAAACCCAAAACTCTTTGAACAGAACATGACACCTGTGTTCCCAGAGCCCCGAATGCTCTGAGGACGGTCTGAGGAGCTGTTGTGCTTTCAGAAGCCTGCTCACCATCAAGGAGCACACAAAAGCAGACACACTCTGCAGCAAGRCAGAGATGTTACCTCACACAGTAAATGCTGTGAACAGAGAAGGAAGCCCAAGGAAAAGTACAGGAAGCCACTGAGACTGTCCACTCTGCTGTGGAGACAAGAAAAGGCAAAAGAGCCTCATTCCAGCCCTCCACATYACAGAGGTGTGACACATTCACTGCACTCTCTCTRCAGGGTGGTGCCTTTTCATTGTGCTACCAAGAGTGTTCTGCTGTGTGCTGAGTCTCGTGAAKGAAAAGGACTCTTGAGCTGGGGAAAATGATCTTCACCATGGCTGTGCCAGCGTGTGTCCTGCTAATCCAGTCAGGTGGGTRTATTCGTGTCCTTCCTGCTGTCTCTCATGGTTTTTAGTAAGTCATTTGGAGGTGTCTACCAACAACATCATGAGGTCAGGGAGAAATATGGAAGGGGGATGGATGTAGATATCTGAACTTTCCATTTCTTTGGAAAGACAGCAAAGATTGGGGCAGTTTTAAATGCAGAGCAAGTGAGAGAAGGAAGCAAACTCTGCAGACACATTTATGCCTGTGTTGCAGGTCTTGTTGGAGGTGATCCCCCAAAGCAATTCTTCTCTGAGGTGCTAGTCAAATCTGGACAGCAAGTGGTTCTTCCTTGCCAGTCCAACACTAAGGAGAGTGACACCAATCTGAACTTCTTCTGGTACCGCCAGTTCCCAGGARATACTCTGACATTTCTCCTGCAAGCACATAAAACCACAGGGGATGGCAAGTTCCGCAGTGGCCGATTCTCTATGGTGGTCTACAAAAATAACACAGGCCCCTTGGAAATAGCAGGAGTCTCTGTTCAGGACACTGCRATTTATTACTGCGCTCTGAGGCTCCACCTTGAGCTAAGGCAAATTTCCGTCCGTACAAAATCTGTGTCACCAACAGCACAGGAGGGGTGAGGCTCTCCATTCTCCAGCCTCAGCTGTGCTTTCATGCCTAAAATGATCCTCTCCTTCTTAGATCAGCCTTTCCAACTTCTCCCATCCCAGCTCCTGCCTATTTTTCTCAAAGTCCTCATCTATGCAGAGGTATTCAGAGCAGGGACTCAGACAGGCAGGACCATGGGACTCTTTGCAGATGAGCTGAAACATTATTTTTCTTACTTCCTCATAAAGAACATCCCACGAGAAAACAATTACATATCTGGATATAACATCCAATTGCAGTGTCAATCCTTACTGCACTTCCAGGGAGCTGACACTGCAGAATCCAGTGCTTCTGGGGCATCCTGTCCAAAGCCTTGACCAAGCTGCGGGCAGAGCCAGGGGATCCACATCTCTGCTTTGCTCCTGGCCAGCCCTAGCCCTTGACACAAGAACCCAATGGACCACAGAACCTCATCTTGCTCCTCTATGCAGAGCAGCCAAAGAAGACAAAAGCAGATTTTACCTTAATGCCTTCAGCACTGCACAGGGAATCCTTCTCCGTGCTGCACATGGTTAAATGATCAGATCCTCCCACACCCCAGCCAGCATTAAATCTGCTACTTTGAAAAATACCAATGAAGAGAAAACCAACTAAAACTTTGAAATACCTAAGCAACCAACAGCACTGCAGGCAAGAGGTTCTGTATATTTAATACAGTGCCTTGAGATAATCAGATAATGAAAACTGATTGAAGACAAAAATGAAGATGATGATGATGATGAGAGCTTCCTCTGGATTGGGCTCACTATTTGGTAGAGTTGGAAACTCAAAGACAAGTTGGTTTAGGCATCCCAGGGCCAAAGTAGAACTCAGCTTGGCCTATTCTATGAGGAGAACTCCTGGAGCCATGGCTGTCCTGTTGCCCACAAGAGGTTTTCCCACCAGGAAACCTTAACTGCAGTACACTGGGCATCACCATACTGCTGGGACCTGAGGRACACTGTCTTGTGTCCTGGCTAGAACAACAGAAAAAGACACCGAGGGTGCCCTGGAAATTGACTGGTTTCTCTTTATCAACCCTCAGCTTTTCGGTTCTCAAGTCAGGTAAATGCCAAAGGAGTAACAGGACTCTGACTGTGGCATAGCATGGGGTGAAGGTGGGTCAGGCAGAGGCAACAAGGATACAGGCAGGAAAACGTGGAGAAAGTTGGGGTTTGTGAATCCACAGCAGTYCTGATTTGCAGACTTTAATGTTTCAGGGATTATTTCCCACCCTAGGAAGGATGACAAGGAGACTTTGGTCCTGAGAGCYCAAGCAGGTCTGTACAGCCCTAACATCTCCCTACMATCATGTCCCCCTGTTCCTCTCCTGTTTCCCCTAAGTGGAAGTCACAGCAGACACAGCCSGCYGTCACTCGTCATCYACAGGACAGCAGCACAGACCAGCAAGAAAAACCGGCAAGATTTGGTCGCACAACGTGGGAAGAAGAATGATCCAGGGCTTCTGGGGAGCTCTGCGGTGAGGAGGGAAGCGGTGTAGAACAAGGGGGCAGAAGTAGARGGAGTCGTTTCCACACTTTGCCCACAAGCAATCCCCGTGTCCCGGGCCCGGGGCGGGTGTGTCGTGGGCGGGCAGAGGCGCGGCGCTGCCCCGGCGAGGCGGGGCCGGGCGGCAGCGGCCGAGCGCGGCTCCGCTCGCCTCCTGTGCGCGCTGCCGCGGCGCCGACAGCGATGTTGGCCGGCCGGGGCCGGGGCTGTGGCCTTGGCCTTGGCCTTGTGCCGGCAGTGAGAGAGCCGGCGGCGGAGGGCAGCCAGCCCGGCCGGGGCAACGAGGAACAGAGACAGCGACAGGCAGAGACAGGAGCACGAACAGGGGACAGGAACAAGGGCAGAGGCTGGGGAAAGGACAGGAGCAGAGGGAGGGCAGGGAACATGAGCAAAGGGCCGGGGCAGACCCAGGGACAGGGCTGTGGCCGGGGCTGGCGGCTGTGGCCTGTGCCGGAGCCGGGGCACCGGGGACACCGGGACAGCGCCCTGCACGATCCCTGCGCTCTCGCTCCGCAGGGCTCTGGCACAAGCGGAGGCTGGCTGCAGGAGGCCGGCGGAGGGCAGCGAGAGCCCGGGGACTCCCGTCACCCTCTCCTGCCGCGGATCGGCTTCACCTTTAGGATTTTGCAATTTATTGGTACGTACAGTCACCGGGGGCATCCCAGAGTGGGTGTCTTTCATCCACTACTCGGGCAATGTAAAGAGGTACGGAGCAGCCGTGCAGGGTCAGGCCACAGTCTCACGGGACAATTCCCAGTCTCAGTCGTCTCTGGTTTTGGGGGCTCTGCAGCCCAGCGACTCTGCCCGCTACTTCTGTGCCATTCCCACAGAGACAGGAAACCCAGCTGAGCTGTAACACAAACCTCCCGGGGCCTGGCATGGGGTGTGTTAGATGGACAGAAGGTCAGAGCCACCAGGAGCCTGGAGTTGATGGGTCTCAGGTGTGTTACCAAGGAGTCAGATCAAAGGCAGGTGTTCCTGGCTTTAACTGCACACTGCCAGGATTACAGTTTATTGCCAAATTAAAACAGAGTGGAATTGTGAGTGACAACAACAACAAAAAGCATTAAAACACCTTGGCCCTGCTGAAGCTTTGCTTCATCCCAGGTTTGCCTTCAATCCTGCATTTCTGATTTCTCTCCCTCTTCTGTCCAAAAGGCAGAGGGCCAGTGGGAAAGGGGTCAATTCCTACACTTCTCATATGGCTCCTTCAGAATCAACCTGCTCTAGCCTGGCTTCTCCACAGGCTCCACTTCCCTCAGGCCACAACCAAACAGTTTGTGAGTTCCTCCAAGCATGGAGACTCCWCAAGGGGCCTGGACAACCTGCACTGGTGCTTGGTTATGCTCACACTGTGAGGCTGCACTGTGGTGCCATATACCATAACTCCAAAAGCCCCTTTCCTCCTTCTTTCTCTGAGTTTTATTTCTGAAAATGATGTATTACTGTATGGAATAATCCTTTTTTAATTTGGCAACACCTGTCCTGGTTGTTTCTCCTTTCAGCATTTTGTCCATTGCAAGCCTACTCACTGTTGGGGCAGTATGCAAATCAGAGAAGGCCTTGATGTTCTGTCAGCTCTATTGAGCAACASCTAAAACATCCCCCTGCCAGTGCCATCAGCAGTACTATAAAAAAAAAATTTAACTTTATCCCACTGAAAATTAGTACAGCTTTTTGAGCCGTCTCAGGTTCCATTTCTCCAGCCTGCTGAGGTCCCTCTGGGTGGCAGCACAACCCTGCTGTGTAGCAGCCCCTCGTACTACTCCTGTTTCATTAAAGAATTTGCTGGGGTTCATATTTATTTCCATCTTCCTWAAGATGGCTAAAGATGCTAAAAGAGACCCAACACTGACCCCGGGGCTGCCTTGCTAGATACTGAYTTCCAACTAGACCTCATGCCACTGACCACAACTCTTAGGGATCCTCTGTCTCTCCACTGTTCTGCCCWGATCACCATCTACTCATTCAGTTGRGACTTTATCAGCTTCTCTTAGGAGGACCTAAATTGGAAGGCCAGTGTTGAAAGCCTTCCTGAARGCAAGGTAAACAATGCACAYTGCTCTCCCCTCATCTACAAAGCCAATCATTTCAGCATGGAAGTTCATTATCAACTCTGTCAAGTGGGAGTTCTCCTTGGTGAGTCCTGCAAACATTCTTGTGCTTCATGTGCCTGGAAATTATTTCCAGGATTAGGTGCTCCATMAGCATCTCAGGGCTTGAGGGAAGCTCCCTGGGTCCTCTTTCTTGTCCTTCTTGCAGATAGTGACATTTGCTTTCCTCCAGCAGTCCTCGGGTACCTCCCCAAAACAACATTATCATTCAAAGGTTATTGAGAGCCTCCTTTCCCCAGACTATTCCTCTCACWTTAATTCGCAAAGACCCTCCCTGATCTAGGACGTTTTGTCCGAGGGGGCGCTGGATCTCTCTGAAGCTAGAAGGYATTGCATGAATCCCTCAGAACAGAGAACTGTTTTATTAACATCCCGGGAAAGGCGTTAGGAAGTTAGGAAATACTACATTTGGGGTGATGCTGGAAAAAAACCCACAATGTCACAGCCTCAGGGGGACTCTGCTCAGGACACACAAGATGMACAGATGCCCACCCTGACGATATTCTATACTGTTGCAGTATTTGGAATTTTGGCAGGGTTTTCTTAGAACTGCTGCGGCGTCAACACCTTTGAAGGAGCTCCCAGAGGAAGAAACCAGGAGAGCGATGGAGGCGCGCCGATAGCCCCGGGACAGCAGCCTTCATCTCCCGGGGCGCCTCGGCTGCTCTGCCTACGCAGCAGGGCCCCTAGCCGAGCCCCCGTTCTCCTGAGTCCCCCCCTCCCCTGGGACACCCGGGGCCCGGGGCGGGTGTGTCGGGTTGTGTTCGGGGCGCGGGCAGAGGCGCCGGCGCTGCCCCGGCGAGGCGGGGCGCGGCAGCGGCCCGAGCGCGGCTCCGCTCGCCTCCTGTGCGCGGCTGCCGCGGCGCGGCAGCGATGTTGGCGGCCGGGGCGGGGCTGCTGGCCTTGGCCTTGGCCTTGTGGCCGGCAGGTGGAGCCGGGCGGGGAGGCAGCCAGCCCGGCCGGGAACGAGGGACAGAGCAGCGACAGGCAGGGACAGGAGCACGACAGGGACACGAACAAGGGCAGAGGTGGGAAGACACGAGCAGAGGGAGGCAGGGAACACGGCAAAGGCCGGGGCAGACCAGGGACAGGGCCTGTGGCCGGCTGCTGCGGCTGTGGCTGTGCCGGGCCGGGGCACCGGGACACCGGACAGCGCCCTCGCTCCGCGGTCGCGCCCTGCCCATCCCTGCGCTCTCGCTCCGCAGGGCTCTGGGCACAGCCGAGGCTGCAGGAGGCCGGCGGAGGCAGCGAGCAGCCCGGGACTCGTCACCCTCTCCTGCCGGGATCAGGATTCACCTTCAAGAATCATTACATTCGATGGTACCGTCAGTCACCCGGAGGAAGCCTCGCGTGGGTGTCTTATTAGTTTTGATCCGACAGTTCTTATTGACCAGTCAGTGCAGGGGCGGGCCAAGATCTCTCGGACGATTCCCGGTCGAGGCTTTATCTCTCCCTGCGGCCCTGCAGCCCCCGGATCTCTGCCCGGTATTCTGCACGGTTCACAGGGACAGGAAACCCAGCCTGGCTTTAACACAAACCAGCTCGGGTCTGCTCAGCACCTGAAATTTGGAGATGGTGAATTCCAAAAAGTGGTTCAGGGCTGTTCCTAAGAAATCAGCTGCCATCCCCACGCAGCACCAGCGATCCTGGCCTTTCTCAAGAGCTCCTTTCCCAGCACTGAGGCTTTTTCTTCTCCTGACTCCCCAATTGCAATGTTCCACTCTGTAGAGGAGGTTCAAGGTTTTTCTGTCATCAGTCAGCCTGGTGACTGCCTGCTCCAGTCTCACTCAGAGTTCCTTGGTCCCCTTCTTAAGTGGAACATGCAAAGCACCTGCAGAGTCCTGGTTGCTTTGCTGCAGGGCAGGGTCCGGGAGGGCTTAGAGAGGAAGAGCAGCTGGAGAAATGTCATCACTGGGAGCCAGTAGGGTGCAGGGCCAGAGTGCAGGGAGGAGGGTGAGGAGCACTTTGGATAAGGGGTTGCCCTGGCCAAGCCGAGCTGAGATCCTGGGGTGTCCCATGTGGCACCAGCAGCAAGCAGAGCCAGGGCCAGGGAAGACAAAGCTGACAGCCTCCCTGGTCACCTCCAAAGTCCCAGCCTGTGAGACTCCCTGAGAGAAAGGCCGGGTTGGCCCCTCAGAACCACGTACACCAGCCAACACAGCATTTCCTGCCAACAAATGGTCTGTTACTGCAGCACACAGTAAAGACACCCAGGAGGCACCAAGAGCTTCAAGTCTGCTCCTGGTGCCCCACCTCTCCCCTCAGTGCTGTCATAGGCAGAGGGAGGGACCAGCAGGGCCTGGGCCTTGAGAGCAGGCCTAGCAGTGCCCAGGCCAGGGCAGGTGTGGGCAGAGCTGCTGTTGCAGGCACAGAGAAGCTGCAGAGAGGCCACTGAGAGCGGGCCTGCCATGTGGAGTGCCCTGTGCGTGGGCTTCTTGCCCATTGTAGGTAAGTGCAGGCAGGCTGCTGCCCCAGGAGCTGAGCGTGGCCCTGGGCCCTGCAGGGCTCTGCTGGAGCTGTGCTGAGCGCTTGCAGCCGGAGCTGTGCCCCGCCTCCAGCTGCCCAGCCGTGGCCTGTGGAGCACGGTGGGAGAGCAGCCCTGCTCCTCTTGTGCCTCTAGCTCGGCACCTCCATGCCAGCTGCCTCTCTCAGCGCTGGCACACGCAAGGCACCTCCCTGCTGCCACTCGAGATCTTCGGGCCCAGCGCTTGGCCCTGGCACTGGACACTGCTCCTGGGGCACTGCGGCCCCTCTGGCACAGAGCAGCTGGGCCATGGCAGCACAGGCGCACAAGCCCCACTGGCCCGGGACGGCCCTTTGTCTTTTGCTCTGCTCACCAGAGCAGTTCAGGGACAGGACAGTGGGGTCTCACCATCTCCATCTTGGCATGGCAACGGAATTTATTGCTTGTTGGTGAAATCCTTCCTGCTCTTTGGGGAAAATCAGAAAAAAGCTTTCCTGTCAGACAGGGAAAAAGATGAGGAAAATGAGTGGCTCTCCTTGGAGCCTTGCTAGCTGCACCAGCTCTCCCGATGACGTGTGTCAGCTGGCTTCACAGAGGACGATTTTTGTCCTCCCACAGGTCCTGTGCCAGTCCACCAGCCCCACCAGCATTGCCCTGACCTTTGCTGAATCTTGAGTGACTGGGGCTCGTTCTTTGCTCTCAGCGCGACAGTCATGGCCAGGTGACCTTGGAGCAGAACCCCAGGGAAGACTGTGTGAGAGGGAGATGAATTCACCGTCCACTGCAGTTTGAGAGAGATGCTATGAGCAGCTACCTCATGTACTGGTACCGTCAGGGCCAGGGGGGGCTCTCTCAAAATTATCTACAGGGAGGTGATTATCTATGGAGAAGTTTCCAAGAACACTTTGTGGGATCAGTGGAGAGCTTCAGTATCACACTGCAGCTCCTGGCAGCAACCCCAGGTGATGCAGCAACGTATTAATGGGAGCAGAACCACCCTGGAGCAGCTCTGCAGCAGAGTGAACCAAAAGCCAGCAGATAGGGAATACAGATCTCTCAGCATTTCTTTCTGGCAGCTGATCCCCAGGGCTCTTGTCAGGCAATGGCAGGTGCAGAAACGTCCTCATGTCTGGGTGGCACTAAAACACTTGTCCTTCTTGCAGATAGTGACATTTTGCTTTCCTCCAGCAGTCCTCGGTACCTCCCCAAAACAACATTATCATTCAAAGGTTATTGAGAGCCTCCTTTCCCCAGACTATTCCTCTCATCATTAATTCGCAAAGACCCTCCCTGATCTAGGACGTTTTGTCCGAGGGGCGCTGGATCTCTCTGAAGCTAGAAGGTATTGCATGAATCCCTCAGAACAGAGAACTGTTTTATTAACATCCCGGGAAAGGGATTAGGAAGTTAGGAAATAACTACATTTGGGGTGATGCTGGAAAAAAACCCACAATGTCAACAGCCTCAGGGGACTTCTGCTCAGGACACACAAGATGCACAGATGCCCACCCTGACGATATTCTATACTGTTGCAGTATTTGGAATTTTGGCAGGGTTTTCTTAGAACTACTGCGGCATCAACACCTTTGAAGGAGCTCCCAGAGGAAGAAACCAGAGAGCGATGGAGGCGCGCCGATAGCCCCGGGACAGCAGCCTTCATCTCCCCGGGCGCCTCGGCTGCTCTGCCTACGCAGCAGGGCCCCTAGCCGACCCCCGTTCTCCTGAGTCCCCCCCTCCCTGGGACACCCGGGGCCCGGGGCGGGTGTGTCGGGCGGGCAGAGCGCCGGCGCTGCCCCGGCGAGGCGGGGCCGGCGGCAGCGGCCCGAGCGCGGCTCCGCTCGCCTCCTGTGCGGCTGCCGCGGCGCCGGCCAGCGATGTTGGCCGGGCCGGGGCCGGGGCTGCTGGCCTTGGCCTTGGCCTTGTGGCCGGCAGGTGAGGAGCCGGGCGGGAGGGCAGCCAGCCCGGCCGGGCAACGAGGGACACGACAGCGACGGGCAGGGACAGGAGCAGAACAGGGACACGAACAAGGCAGAGGCTGGGAAAAGACAGCGAGCAGAGGAGGCAGGGAACACGGCAAAGGGCTGGGGCAGACCCAGGGACAGGGGCCTGTGGCCGCGGGGCTGGCGGCTGTGCGTGTGCCGGGCCGGGGCACCGGGACACCGGGACAGCGCCCTCCGCTCCGCGGTCGCGCCCTGCCGATCCCTGCGCTTCTCGCTCCGCAGGGCTCTGGGCACACCGGAGGCTGCAGGAGGCCGGGCGGAGCGCAGCGAGCGCCCGGGGACTCCGTCACCCTCTCCTGCCGCGGATCAGGATTCACCTTCAAGAATCATTACATTCGATGGTACCGTCAGTCACCCGGAGGAAGCCTCGCGTGGGTGTCCTTTATTAGTTTTGATCCGACAGTTTCTTATTTTGACCAGTCAGTGCAGGGGCGGGCCAAGATCTCTCGGGACGATTCCCGGTCCGAGGYTTATCTCTCCCTGCTGGCCCTGCAGCCCCGCGACTCTGCCCGGTATTTCTGCACGGTTCACACGGGGACAGGAAACCCAGCCTGGCTTTAACACAAACCAGCTCGGGTCTGGCTCAGCACCTGAAATTTGGAGATGGTGAATTCCAAAGTGGTTCAKGGCTGTTCCTAAGAAATCAGCTGCCATCCCCACGCAGCACCAGCGATCCTGGCCTTTCCTCAAGAGCTCCTTTCCCAGCACTGAGGCTTTYCTTCTCCTGACTCCCAATTGMAATGTTCCACTCTGTAGAGGAGGTTCAAGGTTTTTCTGTCATACAGTCAGCCTGGTGACTGCCTGGCTCCAGTCTCACTCAGAGTTCCTTGGTCCCCTTCTTAAGTGGAACATGCAAAGCACCTGCAGAGTCCTGGGTTGCCTTTGCTGCAGGGCAGGGTTCCGGGAGGGCTTAGAGAGGAAGAGGCAGCTGGAGAAATGTCATCACTGGGGAGCCAGTAGGGTGCAGGGCCAGAGTGCAGGGAGGAGGGTGAGGAGCACTTTGGATAAGGGGTGCCCTGGCCAAGCCAAGCTGAGATCCTGGGGTGTCCCATGTGGCACCAGCAGCYMAGCAGAGCCAGGGCCAGGGGAAGGACAAGCTGACAGCCTCCCTGGTCACCTCCAAAGTCCCAGCCTGTGAGACTCCCTGAGAGAAAGGCCAGGGYTGGCCCCTCAGAASCACGTCACCTTTAGCCCAACACAGCATTTCCTGCCCAACAAATGGTCTGTTACTGCAGCACACAGTRAGARACACCCAGGAGGGCACCAAGAGCTTCAAGTYCTGCTCCTGGTGCCCCACCTCTCCCCCTCAGTGCTGTCATAGGCAGAGGGAGGGACCAGCAGGGCCTGGGCCTGAGAGCAGTGCCAGAGGCCCAGGCAGGGCAGGTGTGGGCAGAGCTGCTGTGCAGGCACAGAGAAGCTGCAGAGAGGCCACTGAGAGCGGGCCTGGCCATGTGGAGTGCCCTGTGCGTGGGCTTCTTGCCCATTGTAGGTAAGTGCAGGCMAGGGCTGCTGGCCCCAGGAGCTGAGCGTGGCCCTGGGCCCTGCAGGGCTCTGGGGAGCTGTGCTGAGCGCTTGCAGCCGGAGCTGTGCCCCGCTCAGCATGGTGTAATGCCCACCGTGGCCTGTGGAGCACGGGGAGAGCAGCCCTGCTCCTCTTGTGCCTCTGAGCTCGGCACCTCCATGCCAGCTGCCTGCTCTGCAGCTGGGCACACGCAGGGCACCTCCCTGCTGCACTCAGATCTCGGGGCCCAGCGCTTGGCCCTGGCACTGGACACTGCTCCTGGGGCACTGCGGCCCCTCTTGCACAGAGCAGCTGGGGCCATGGCAGCACAGGGCACAAGCCCCACTGCCTGGAACGGCCGCTTTGTCTTTGCTCTGCTCATCGCAGAGCATGGTTCAGGGACAGGACAGTGGGTGTCTCACCATCCCAACTTGGCATGGGCAACGGAATTTATTGCCTTGTGGTGTAAATCCTTCCTGCTTCTTTGGGAAAATCAGAAAAAGCTTCCTGTCAGACAGGGAAAAAGATGAGGAAAATGAGTGTGCTCCTTCCTTGTGAGCTGCTAGCTGCACCAGCTCTCCCGATGTGTGTCAGCTGGCTTCCAGGAGAGAGGAATTTTGTCCTCCCACAGGTCCTGTGCCAGTCCACAGCCCCACCAGCATTGCCGACTTTTGCTGAATCTTGGAGTGACTGGGGCTCGTTCTTGCTGCTTCAGCAGCAGTCACTGGCCAGGTGCACTGTGGAGCAGACACCGCGGCAAGGGAAATGACGTTGAGAGGGAGATGAATGTTCACCTTCCACTGCTCTCGAGAAGAGATGCAATAATGAGCAGCTACCTCATGTACTGGTACCGTCAGGGCCCAGGGGGGCTCTCTCAAATTTATCTACAGGGAGGGTGATATCTATGGAGAAGGTTTCCAAGAACACTTTGTGGGATCAGTGGAGAGCTTCAGTATCACACTGCAGCTCCTGGCAGCAACCCCAGGTGATGCAGCAACGTATTAMTGTGGAGCAGAACCACCCTGGAGCAGCTCTGCAGCAGAGTGAACCAAAAGCCAGCAGATAGGGAATACAGATCTCTCAGCATTTCTTTCTGGCAGCTGCTCCCCAGGGCTCTTGTCAGGCAATGGCAGGTGCAGGAMAYGTCCCTCWKGCTGGGTGGCACTAAAAGGCACTGGAGGAAGGGCTGCTAGAAGGGCTGGTACCATTGATTGTATCATTGATGGTGCAGGAGGATCTGTGCTGGGAACTGCAGAGGCTGCAGTTTGGGCAAGTGCAGGTTTAGTTCACGTTGCCAGGGCTCCTGTCCAGCATGGCCTCATTTCTCCTCTGTACTTCTCCTTGGCTCCCAGCCCTTTTTCCTTTTTCCTTGTCTGGAGTAGAGACACYCCAGCTTTCATTAAGTGGACACCTCTAAGAGGCATTGTGCACATACAGTTTGATTTTGGTGACAAATAGAGTCTTTAGCCAGAGTAGTACCTGGGAGCACTRCTAGATCATCCTTGGGACAATATCTTTCTCCAACATCTGACAGRAGCCACCTCCGGAGGCTGRGAATTTCTGTCCTCTTCCCACTTCCCTTCTCATTTCCCAGAGCACTGCACAATATCATCATGGGGAGCTCTTATGGGAACATCCACAGGGTTAGGTCCCACAGCCACAGGAACAGGGTGGAGGGAAATGTGGTGTCCCCTTCCTTGTGAGCCTTGCTAGCTGCCGCCAGCTCTGCCCATCTGTGTCAGCTGGCTTCCAAGAGGAGGATTTTGTCCTCCCACAGGTCCAGTGCCAGTCCACAGCCCCACCAGCAWYSCCCTGACCTTTGCTGRATCTTGGAGTGACTGTGGCTCGTTCTTGCTCTCTGCAGCAGTCACTGGCCACGTGACCTTGGAGCAGAACCCCAGGGAAGTGACCGTGCGAGAGGGAGATGAAGTCAACTTTGAGTGCAGCATGGAGGGAGGTGATATGAGATACTACTACATGTACTTGTATCGTCAGGGCCCACGAGGCTTGGAATGGATTTGCTGGGACGATTATTTCTATGGAGAATGTTTCCAAGATCGCTTTATGGCAAGGAAGGAAAGCTCCCATAACAGATTCTCACCGCAGATTCACCAGGACAGTGAAGATACCTCTGGAGAAGTTTTCCAAGATCTCTTTCAGGAAAGTTCATACAGTGTCAGGACCACACTGCAGCTCCTGGCAGCAACCCCAGGTGATGCAGCAACGTATTACTGTGKAGCACAGACCACCTTGGAGCAGCTCTGCAGCAGAGTGAACCAAAAACCMRCAGATGGRGAAGACAGATMTCTCAGCATTTCTTTCTGGCAGCTGCTCCCCAGGGCTCTTGTCAGGCAATGGCAGGTGCAGGAAATGTCCYTCATGCTGGGTGGCACTAAAAGGCACTGGAGGGAGGGCTGCYAGAAGGGCTGGTACCATTGATGGTGCAGGAGGATCTGTGCTGGGAACTGCAGAGGCTGCAGTTTGGGCAAGTGCAGGTTTAGTGCACATTGCCAGGGCTCCTGTCCAGCACGGCCTCATTTCTCCTCTGTGCCTTGCCTTGGCTCCCAGCCCTTTTTCCTCAGGGACAGTCAGCATGGCTTTGGGAAGTGGGGATTTGGCTTAGCCACACTGACAGCATTCTACAGTGAGCCAAAGGGTCCTTGCTGGTTAAGAAGAGAGTGGATGTTGTACATGCTTCATTCAGTTGAGCTCATAGCACTGACTTCCCTGGAAACCTTCTGGACAAATCCTTTCATTATGGCCATGGTTCAGTGACATGGATTGTGCAAGGGTACATATTCCTCCTCCCAGCCTCTCCTCCTGGGCTATGGGAAACAAAATTCTTGAAGGCTGATCTGGCTGCTGAAGCCTGAGGTGAATAAAGCATTCAGGACCTCAGCCCTGTCCCATATCCTGTGTCACCTGGTCCCCATCCCATTCAGACATCGGGCCACGATCCCAGTCGTTTCTCATGCATCCTTCGGTCTATGTGTCTCGATCTTCTCTTCTTTGCTCATGGGTATGGATATTTCTTTTTCTCATAGTCTTCAGTTCATTCTGTTCTGGTGACTCTGGGGACGCAAGTGGTCCCCTGCTGGCTCCAAGCCTGGGAAGGACATGGACAGAGGGGAACAAATGCAATGAAGGGCCATGAACACCAGGGAGGGAACAGCTGACATATAAGGAGAGCCTGGCAAATTTCAAGGCGCGTTGCCCACGGGTCCCTTTGGCAGAAGGCGCTGTCCAAGCGCGCAGCGCTGCTTTGCGGGCGCGCCCGGGCGCGGCCGGCGTTGCCTGTCCCGCCCGCGGGGCCGCGGCCCCGGGGCCGGGCGGGTGTGTCGGGGCGGGCAGAGGCGCCGGCGCTGCCCCGGCGAGGCGGGGCCGGCGGCAGCGGCCGAGCGCGGCTCCGCTCGCCTCCTGTGCGGCTGCCGCGGCGCCGGCAGCGATGTTGGCCGGGCCGGGGCCGGGCTGCTGGCCTTGGCCTTGGCTGTGGCCGCAGGTGAGAGCCGGCGGGGAGGGCAGCCAGCCGGCCGGGGCAACGAGGGACAGAGACAGCGACAGGCAAGGCAGGGACAGGGCAAGGATGAGCAGAGACATGGGCAGATGCAGATGGGGACAGGAAGGTTTTGTCACCGTGCGGGTTTTGTCACCGTGCTGGCGGCCGGGGCACCGGGACACCGGGCAGCGCCCTCGCTCCGCGGTCGCGCCCTGCCCGATCCCTGCGCTCTCGCTCCGCAGGGCTCTGGGCACAGCCGAGGCTGCAGGAGGCCGGCGGAGGGCAGCGAGCGCCCGGGGACTCCGTCACCCTCTCCTGCCACGGCTCCGGATTCACCTTCGAGAATCATTATGTTCGGTGGTACCGTCAGGCACCCAGAGGCAGATTCGAATGGGTGTCCTGGATAAGCCATTACTCATCACAGATTCAGTTTGGGTCAGCAGTSGAAGGTCGAGCCACAGCCTCCAGGGACAATTCCCGGTCTGTGGCATCTCTCAGCCTGCATCTCCTCCGTGTCGGGGACACCGCCTGCTACTTCTGTGCTGTTCGCACAGAGACACAACTCCAGCTGAGGTTGAACACAAACCACCTGTCAGCATCCCAGCTCTCTGCCTTGGAGCTGGAAGGGCCCTGTGTTGCCCAGATGTTCAGGGTTGCCGTAGACACAGCACAGAGTTTTCAAATATTTGATTCYAACAGGGACATCCTACCTTTTGCTCTCCCCAAATGAGCTCTAACCTTTGTGTTTATCTTCTTGGCATGTGTCATGCCAACTCACTTCTCATTCCCCCTAACTGCTTCGGCTTTGAAGCAATTTTCCTGTTTCCCTTGGTTTCCAGTATTACAATCCAAATGGTCGGGTGTGTGAATAGTCCTGCTGTGGTTTTGGGCACAGCTCATCTCCACTCAGTCCAGCCCGTGGGTTTTGCTGCCTGAGGGGTGAGCAGAGGAAATGGGGAATTCTAGAAGGTCATTTGGGAGCTCAGTGGGAGAATGGGGAAGGCTGTGTGTGTCTCTCCCAGATCTGAGGTTCTACAGGGAGACAGAGTTGTTGAGCAGATGGGTTTGCAGCTGCTGGATTCTGGACATCACAAGCAGAACCACGGGGACATGGTGGAGCAGACTGATTGCTTAAGCTGTTGCTTTTTGTTTACCCTTGTCTCCTGGGGCTGCAGGTGGCCTTTCTCAGGTGAAGATAGAGGCCTCAGGCCCTACAGTAGGGAAGATCTCGGAGTCTGTCTGGCTCACCTGCCACATCTCTGGTGTAGCCATCACCGATAGCAACTACGCGTGGGACTGGATCCGGCAGACTCCTGGCAAAGAGCTGCAGCACCTGGTCATGCAGTATCCTTTCACAGGACTCCAGCACATCGCTGCATCCTTCCAGAGCCAAGTCAACAGCTCTGCAGACCCCTCCAGGAACCAGCTGTGGCTGCAACTGCTCTCGCCAGCAGCTGCAGACACAGCCACCTATTTCTGCAGTGTGAGGGAACTTGAAAAGGGCACAGTGCTTGAAACGCAGGCAGTGCCAGGGCAGAATTGGAAGGAGGGGCTTTAATCTAGYCAGATCTTTTGTGGTTGCTGCAAGGCAAGGCTCTTCCCAGACTTCTCAAGACTAGTCTGGGCTGTCTTTTGCAGAAACAGATGCAGAGGTGCTACAGCAATAACAACAGCAGTCTCCCACAAGCAAGCCCCAAACCATTAACGTGTTGTTAACTCCTTCCTTCCTTCTCAACATCTCCCACAGGCAGACAGAACCAGGGAAAGAGGGTGTTTTGGTTTGGTTTTTTATTAAGAATGTGATGGTTTTGGTTTCAGTAGGGCTAATTTTCTTCATAGCAGGAATAGAACTGTGTTTTGAATCTGTGCTGGAAAGAGTGTTGGTAATTCAGGGATGTTTGAGTTATTGCTAAGCAGTGCTTACATGGAGTCAAGGCCTCTTTTGCTCCTCATTCCAGCCACCAGTGTATAGGTACACAAATTTGGGAGGGAACACAGSTGGTTCAGCTCTGGCTGCCAAGAATTTATGGTATAGAAGTTGAATATCATGAAGGATTTGATCAATGCACAACATCTCCTTCACTCTTTGGTCCTCACTCCTAAGATTTCAATACCTCTACACAACAAAGAATAATCMGTTTGTCTACTTTCTCCTCTTACCTAAAACACCATGAAGACTTTCTAAGATACTAAATGACCCTAGGAACCAATTCTAAGAGACCAGAGGGCACATTCCTCCTGCTTCTGAGCACTGAAACAAAGGGGAAGAAGGGGACAGCTTTCAGCAAGTCAGGAGAATTTTCAGAAATGCTTTGATATAACATGAAAAGTACTGATTCTTTTGCTGCTTCCTATCCAGCTTAACACTCTCAGACTTTTCAGAGGTGTCATGTAATCCCCAAGTTCTCATTTACAACTCAACCTCTCTTATATCCATTCTTGAAAGCCATAAGGCGTGTTTTTTTCATGTGTACGTGTGGTCTGAAACCACTGCGAGCGTGTCATGTGACTGCCTTGCTGATAATCCTGAAATCCTGTGTATTGAGACAGAGACGTGTTTTTACAAGGAATAGATCACTGGGTGTAACAGGGCTCGGAACGTACCACAGTGAGTAGTAAAGCAGCATAGGTGAACCGTACAAAAAACAAGGAAAGAGGGGAAAGTGAGATATTTTGGAGAAAGAAAGGAGATGTGCTGACTATACATCGACTATGGAGACAAAATAGAATATTCTTTCTTGTAAGTGCCTTTTATCCGCTGGAAAGAGTAAAAGAGAGTTCAAGGGGATTCTAAAAGTGTGGAAGAAAGAGAGATAGTGGAAAAGTTCTAGTACTCCATTCAAAGCTATTTTGAAATAATTTGAAGATCATTGAACAATGCAATTAAATATTTATTCATTTTCCAGTTTGAAAGCAAATGTATCTCTGGATATCCGACCAGTGACTTGACGCCATGGAGAATGTAGGAAGAAAATATCTGGCTGAATTAGAAAAAAATATATTTGCTTTCTATCTCTGATTTACAACATTTTGAACCCGATGATGAGAAAGAGGAGGTGTATTGGAATAGAATTCTTAGCTGGAGGGACAGATAGAGCTTATAGTTTGGGACCAGGGAACGATTCTCTACGAGTTCATATTCGTGCAAGGTAAGTGACATATTCTGTTATTTCTAAAACTTTCAGTTGAAAATTGAGGTGTAGGTGGACCAGAGGAGTTTAATGGTTTGGTTCATTGAAAAATTTTCAGCTGCAAATAGATCCTTGACAGTGCAACTTGCTCTCACAGCCAGCCTTTCTCAGCAAACCTCAGCTTGGATCGTTGCTGCAGGAACGTTCGCGCAGGAAGCAACTGGGCTCCACTCGCACAAGCACCAGTATTCCATGATCCCCATAACACCAGCAGGGCACTGCTTAGCCTGTGGTAACTTATTTCCCACGTTGGGGCAGCACGTTGCTGGCCCATAAAATTCACTGTCCAGGTGCTCCATTTCTCCAGTGGTGCTTTGCACTGACCTGACTTGTGGCAGGGAAATGCGAGAGCTCAGTGAAGAGCTCCCAGAATGAGGTTTTTGAAGACGAGATCTAGTAACCCTGGTTGGAGAAGTTTCTAGTTGGACACTGCCGACCTACACTGACGAGTGTCCCCAGGTAATGGCATTTTCCACTGCCCTGGGGACAGGAGCAGGAAAGGAAGGTGAAATAGCGCTTGGGGCTGTAATATCTCAACAAGGTGCGTCATAGCGCAAGGAGCTCTGGAAGTGACAAGAAATGTGTGGCTGGCCAGGTTGTGTGGGGTTGCTGAAAACAGCAAGTGGGAGTAGGGCTTATAAGCAGAGCCTTAGGTTATTTCCTATCGTTCTTTGAATGTCATGATGTACGAAAAAGGTACATGTGTCATCCCAGAGCAGAAGTTACCATTGCTGAAGAAGACGTATCTGTTGCATGCTGTTGTGATGATGTTTTTTCGTTTTCTAGCTAAGTGACATGGCATATTGTCCGAGAGCTGCACAGAGATTCTGGGTATTGATCTTTGATGTACAGGTGCTGGGCCTTAAAGATACAGACTCCTTTTGAGGTCTGCTAAGAGAATAGTCAAGAAGTTCGAAGCCAGTAAGTTCCGAGGATGTGAGCAACCTCCCCTTTTGGCCTTGTTGAATACCTTGGGAAGATACTAAAATTGCATTAAGTTGTTTTACAGCACAAATCGTTTCCATTTGTGGCCAATATCATAAATGACGATACGAATAGACAAACTCATTATAGTGCCACTCCAGGCATATTCACTAAAGGCCTCAGATTAGAGAACATGAGAAGGTTTGTCCTTGGTACTGTTTTGGTTTATTCCAGATAAATAGTCATTAAGAATGCTAAATGCCCGCATACTTTCTGGAATATGAGGGCTCCTCCTTTGACTTTTTAAGAATGAGAGCTGAAGTGAGAAGTACAACTTTTTGTTCAAATAGTATTTTCCAGGACATTAAACCACAGAAGTCCCTTCCAGAAGCAAGCGTGGTAGGTCGAATTCATGGGCTGTAAGCTCTGTCAGGAATGCTAAATTAGTGGGGATCAGGAGAGGCCTCTGGGGTCAGATAAAACAAATCTTCTGCTCTCTGAACTATACAGTTGCACTGTGTACATTATGCTTGCTGAAGATCCTGCCCAGGAGCTATGGCAGAGAAGCATGCGCTGTTTGTGGGTTCTGGCTGTTTTGCAAAGGCCTGGAGAGGAGAGGCACAATGAAAGCCTTTCCAGAGCGTCTTCTCAGAGAACACAAGAATGCACAGGACTGACAGGCTCTGGCCAATCATGGTGCAACAGCTGGGAAGGAAATGTGTAGAGGAAGAAGAGCAAAGTGAGCCCTTTTTGATTTACCCATTTTAACTGTGAGTTGCTGCTGCTCTTGTCTTTGGGAATGGAACTCAACTGACCGTGGAGCCAAGTAGGTATCCTTTATACATTACTATTTTCTGAGTTGCTACTCTYTAATTTCCCTCCTTTGCAAATATTTTATTCCCCCAAAATTTATGCAGWTGCTCATTCATGTTTTTCAGTCACTAATTTTACTTTCTATGTGTAATCTTTTGCATGCAGCTAGACAATTTATATGTAAAAATATTCTTATTCAACTTCTCAGTGTTGCCAAAGAACTTGAACTCCACAAAAGAAGTTCTGTCTGCTATCATTCAGAATTTCTTTGGGACATACATCTACCCACTTATTCAGGCTTCTTAATAAGATTGCCATAGTCATTGTTGGGTTTAAAGTCASACTTGGACTGTCTAAAGAGCAAAAAAGTGTCTGTGGAAGTGGGCATACAAGTTCCTGAGACTATTTTGTCAGAGTTAAAAATACAACACTGATAGCAGAGAAGGGTACWAAAGCATGAGATAAAATCTTATGCAACATTTCTGTACTAGTTTRATCTTAATAAGTTGTTAAGAAGTTGGATTCAACTGAACTGGTCAAACCAAGTTAATGTGTTTGATTTCTGTTGGGCGTCTGGGAGGGAGAGTTAAAAGAAAAAATAGTATTCACTTCTGTCTCATGAATATGCAAGGCAATCCAGGTAGAACAGTTATGTTTTGGAATYAAATGGCTGAGAGAGCAGAATAAGTGGCGTCTTGGAGTGGCATTCTTAAAGTTCCCCTCTWGTTTGTAGGTCCATTATAAAATCAAGGGTTCACTTAGAAGCACAAGCTTTGGMAAAAGGTAGTTGYGACCCTGTGGGATTAAATCTCCTAYTAAATATGCCCCCCATACCCATTTCTGTCTTTAATTTGATCTTTTGGAAGAAGCAGCAAGAAATAAAGACCACAAAAAGTGATTSCTAATGCCACAAATTAGTCACASATGGAGTACATGAGTTTTGGGTCACTCAGCACCTGGGCAAGCCTGCAGTAAAATCAATCCTGTCCAAACCCTGCTTTACTTTTCAGACATTTCAAAAAGTTTTTTTGATTCAAGTCATTGTGATGGTCGAAATATCAAAGAAGAAAGGCAGATGCGGCAACAGCAAATGGGAAACAGCTTTCGTTTGGCAAGAACTAAAGAAATAGCTTGGAGATGCCTCTCCAGAGGTGGTCTATGAACAGAGCCCATCCATTTTGAATGTCACAGGGTTGTACAATGCAATTAAAGTGGTCAGGGTGACAAAAGACACAGAGGTGACTGCAACTGGCCAAATTCAACAACCGCAACGATAACGCCAGCGGTAACAGTTTGGTGGCACAGCTGTCACTTATTTCTGGAGACAGTGGCCTGTGGGGCTTGGTGTCCTCCTTCTGGACAGCACTGCCATGGGCAGCCAGCAGAAATAAGAAAGACATTTGGGATTTCAGCAGGGAGAGCTGAAAGATGATTCTAAAATAAATGCTTTTTCAACCGTTTCATTACTTTGAGGTACTTTTCTGGGGAGAAGAGGAAATACACAATCTATTTCTTTAAAATGTGAATTTCCTCATAATGGAATATTCTAGCCTATAAAGGGAAACTCGCTGCAGCACAAGCTGGAACAGCCTTTCTAAAACCAACAAAAGTTAAAGGTGGGGTGTGTTGTGAGGGTTTTTTAATTAAATGGAATATTTGGTGGGACTGTTTTTTTAGTCTTGAAGGTCATTCAAATAGTAAAACAAAACAATGCAGGAATTCTCTGTCTCCTGCAACTGCCTGGAGAAATTGATTCCTCAAATTAATGTGGGAATTAATCCCGACCAGCCAAGGCCCGCTCTGAACTTTCCTCCAATGTTCTATGAGAGATGTCATCTCAACATTTTTTATATCCTGTATAAATGGTGTATATAGTTTAAAATGCCTTTTCTTTATCATGCTACAGAAGAGGAGGCTGAAGAACCAGTAACAGAGGCCAATGACAAGGTTTGCAACAGCACAAACACCTCAGCACAAGGTGAGTTACCCAAACACAATGTGAAATTACTTTGCTCTCTGGGGGATAAAGGCATGGAAATGTATTTTCTTCAGGGCAGAGGACTCAGAACACAACACATTCAGCACACAAAAGCTGCTGTCCCAAGGTTGATCCCCTGTTGTTGCCATGTTCTCTCTCAGCTGTTCCTTTGATGCTCTTCCTTTCCCTGAAACTGTCACCTATGGATTTTCCACTTTCTGCCAAGATCACAGCACCAAAACCTAGACCATGATCTCTCCCCTCTTTTCTGGTCACTGAGCAGATGCTGGAGGGCAGAGAGTGAACATGCTGTCCATGGCTGTGTTGGGTTTGAGAGTCCTGCTGGCAAAGAGCATCGCCTTCAATGCCCTCATGAGCATCAAGTTGTTTCTTTTCTGAGGTAAGGGAGCTCACAGCTCTCAAACACTGGTTCAGAGGCCCAATTGCATTAAATGTACTTTAAACCACGCTTTGCTCTTCCAGACATGGGGAATGAACCCAAAGAAGAGCAGGAAAGAACGTGAACCAGCAGCACAAGGGAGTTGAACAAGCAGGGCCAGAGCTGCTGACAGAGACCAGCCAGGACACAAGGCAGCACCTTCCCCTGAAGACATGCAACACTGTTCACTCTTGCCTGGCCAGCTGATTTGCACTGAAGAGTTTTAAATGCTTTTGCTGTTTCCTCTCCTCTGAACACTGAGGAGAGTGCATTTATCCTCATCCTCCTGCTAACTAGATCCCCCCACTCTTCTGGCATTTGCCCACCAGTGTCCAACCTGCCTCAGTAGCTTTGAAAACTCCAGTGCTCACTGCAGATAGATGGCCTTTTAAAAGCACCTTTCCCAGGCATGTTGTGTTACTGCCTGAGGAACTGGAGTAGCACTGCTGAGGCAATTCCAGCCCAGGAGCTGCCGTTTGTAGGCTTGGATTTTGATAGATTTAATAACAAAATAGTGTGTATTGCTGATAAGAAGAGCTTTGTAGAATCTGGAGGGATTTAATTCAACCAGACAATGCCAATTTCTTGATTAACCTGTATTTCTTCTGCCAAATGTATTGCACTTGTATTTTAGATTCCTGCAGTAGTGACAAAAATAAAGATGTACTAGGATAAAATGCTGTGGGTTTTCTGTGTTTTTTCTTCTGAAGCTGGGATGGAATTGCTGAAATCCAACTGCCCTAAATGCCGTAAACTGGGATCAGAAACACAGCTTTGATATTGTAGATTTCCTGTTGRCTGAATTTGTCTTTTGCAGACTTTGTGCAGGGAAGTGTCACTCTGGCACACTCAGGAGCCTCAGTGAGGAGAGTCCTTGCTGAAGGCATGAGGGAGGAAAATGCTCCTGTCAGCAGAGAAGAAACCCTGCTGTTGTTTTGCACTCAGGGATAGGAGGAAGGGGCCAACAGAAAATAATCTGGGGTGGTTTGATGGAGTGATAGTTTCCATAGCAACTTGGTTCTTGCCTCACAGAGCCCAGCCCACACCTTCCCCAGCTCATGCCCCTCTCCCAAGCTACAGGCAGGATGCTGTGGTCACCATTTCTGACTCAGTCACACCAGGCAGCATGAACCCTCCCCTGCTTTTGAAAACACAAGGTAACCACATCCTGAAGGGGAAATAAGGCTTTGCTCCCCCTGCCTGAGCTCCTGCAGCCCTCGAGAGAGCCTCTGCACAGGACACAGCAAGGGCTGCTGCACTGAGCTTGCTCAGCTCACACCCTCAGGCCCTGCAGACACCCAGAGAAGAGCCCCAGCCCTTGCAGAAGCTCTGTGAAATTTGCATGGCAAATCCAAATCCAGTGAAATGCTCAGTTAGTGCATTCTACCACCAGAACATCAATCAGGGGGAGCCCTTCACCAACATTTCTATACTGATTTTCCAATGATACCCAGAACCTTTTTCTCAAGCACTCCACACCTTTTCCCAATCTCTCAGGCAGATTTCTATTTTGAGAATATTCCCTCAGACAAAGCCAGTGGATTCAGATGCACAGGAGGGAAATGTCATTAAAATACCCTCTGTTACGAGAAGCACATTTGCATGTGGCATTATCCTGACATCTGAAAAAACAATATTGTCCTGATTCCAAAATAATGGAGGATGATTATAAGCCTGTCTCTTATACACATCTAGATGTGTATAAGAGACAGAAATAACATCGAAGGTGAAGGGATCAATAAAAACCAAATACTACAAACTGTGGAACTTGGGCAGCAATGAGCATTGAACCAATGAATTTCCCTGGGTTTTGACTGTAGAACTACAAGAAAACTCCAGTGAAAACTTTGTGGGATGGAAGCATTTTTTCTGCACAACCCATGAAATGTGCRGATGAAATTATTTCTGCTGCACCTCCTAGCCAGAATAAAGTAATGCCTTGATTCTCTAACATGGAGTGTGGTAGTTGACATCTGTCCTGCTCATCAAGCCAAAATGGTGAGAGCTCTCTCCAGTGGCAGACAACATTAAAAGCATCCTGAAAGAATAAASCTYTCTCCAAGAGGTTACATGGGAAAACATAWTGAAGAACACCATGAGAATGGGCAACACKAAACACCTTTTTGTACCACTGAACCCTCCAGTTTTCTTTTACCACATTAAAAATGCAATGTAATAATCATAGTCCTGCATCTGCTAGGCATAAYCTGACCTATCTGTTTTGTRTCCCAAAATCCTATARRCTTCCTGACAAAATTAGATCTAACATAAACAGAAACTCAAAAAGAGTATGGTTAATTACCTGACTATTAAGCAAGTTCTCTCTCTGGCTTATATTTCAGTCAGCAGATATGGTCTGAACTGAAGTATTGGGAACCTGATCTTCCCCCTGTAAAATGATTCAGAACTGGGGAGTGCAGAGCTCCTGGGAATGTCTCTATTTCCAAAGGACAGCTTTGAAAATAGATGTCAATTCTGGGATTTCTRTAGGGAGAGCCTTAGGTGATTCCTGGCTATGCCAAAGCCTCCCACAATCAGGGAAATTCCTCTTTTGTGACCGGTATTGAAACATAAACTGCAAGGAGACAGAGTAGAGACACCCCAGCCTGGATTACGTGGGCACCTCTACCAGGCATTGTGCACACACGGTTTTATTTTGACAACAAATAGAGTCTCTGGCCATGGGGTTCCACCTGCCTGGGAGCACTGCTAGATCATCCTTGGGACAAAATCTTTACATTTACACTTGACAGGAGCCACCTCCAGAGGCTGAGAGCTTCTGTCCTCTTCCCATTCCCCTTCTCAGTGCCCACAGCCCTGCACAATATCATCCTGAGGAGCTCATATGGGAACATCCACAGGGTCAGGTCCCACAACCACAGGAACAGCCCCAGCAGCATTGGCACCAGTGGCTCCATACCTGATACAACTAATGCTGAGATCAGATTGGTCTGCAGCCCACTCGGGGCAGATCTGTTCCTGTCTCTTATACACATCTAGATGTGTATAAGAGACAGGCCCTGTGCGTGGGCTTCTTGCCCATTGTAGGTAAGTGCAGGCAAGGGCTGCTGGCCCCAGGAGCTGAGCGTGGCCCTGGGCCCTGCAGGGCTCTGGGGAGCTGTGCTGAGCGCTTCTCTTATACACATCTAGATGTGTATAAGAGACAGAGCCCCTTCTCAGTGCCCACAGCCCTGCACAATATCATCCTGAGGAGCTCATATGGGAACATACACAGCTGTCTCTTATACACATCTAGATGTGTATAAGAGACAGGGGCAGGTGTGGGCAGAGCTGCTGTGCAGGCACAGAGAAGCTGCAGAGAGGCCACTGAGAGCGGGCCTGGCCATGTGGAGTGCCCTGTGCGTGGGCTTCTTGCCCATTGTAGGTAAGTGCAGGCAAGGGCTGCTGGCCCCAGGAGCTGAGCGTGGCCCTGGGCCCTGCAGGGCTCTGGGGAGCTGTGCTGAGCGCTTGCAGCCGCAGCTGTGCCCCGGCTCCAGCTGCCCAGCCGTGCCTGTGGAGCACGGGGAGAGCAGCCCTGCTCCTCTTGTGCCTCTGAGCTCGGCACCTCCATGCCAGCTGCCTGCTCTGCAGCCTGGGCACACGCAGGGCACCTCCCTGCTGCACTCAGATCTCGGGGCCCAGCGCTTGGCCCTGGCACTGGACACTGCTCCTGGGGCACTGYGGCCCCTCTGGCACAGAGCAGCTGGGCCATGGCAGCACAGGGCACAAGCCCCACTGCCAGGGACGGCCCTTTGTCTTTGCTCTGCTCACTGAGAGCAGGCTCAGGAACAGGACAGTGGGTGTCTCACAATCCTGTCTGGGCAAGGACGAAGGGATTTATTGCCTGCTTGATGTAAATCCTTCCTGCTTCTTTGGGGAAAATTAGACAAAGCTTCCTGTCTGACTGGGAAAAGGATGAAGGGAAATGWGGTGTCTGCTTCCTTRTGASCCTTGCTAGCATCYACCAGCTSTGCCCATCTGTGTCAGCTGGCTTCMAAGAGGASGATTTTGTCCTCCCACAGGTCCWGTGCCAGTCCAAAGCCCCACCAGCATTGCCCTGMCCTTTGCTGAATCTTGGAGTGACTGTGGCTCGTTCTTGCTCTCTGCAGCAGTCACTGGCCAGGTGACCTTGGAGCAGAACCCCAGGGAAGTGACCGTGCGAGAGGGAGATGAAGTCAACTTTGAGTGCAGCATGAAGGGAGGYTCTRTGAGCAWCTACRAMATGTACTGGTACCKTCAGGGCCCACAGGGCTGGGAATGGATTTCCMGGRGTSGTTWTGCCTAYGSAGAAGGTTTCCAAGRTCGCTTTAAGGCAAGGAGGGACAGCTCCGRTTACAGATTCCCAYTGCAGATCCTGGCAGCAGAGCMAGRSGATGCRGCAACGTATTACTGTGGAGCAAGCAAGCATCACCCTGGAGCAGCTCTGCAGCAGAGTGAACCAAAAACCAGCAGATGGGGAAGACAGATCTCTCAGCATTTCTTTCTGGCAGCTGCTGCCCAGGGCTCTTGTCAGGCAATGACAGGTGCAGGAAACGTCCCTCTGGCTTGGTGGCACTAAAAGACACTGGAGGGAGGGCTGCTAGAAGGGCTGGTGCTATCAACGGTACAGGAGGGTCTGTGCTGGGAACTGCAGAGGCTGCAGTTTGGGCAAGTGCAGGTTTAGTGCAGGTTGCCTGAGCTTCTGTCCAGCACAGCCTCATTTCTCCTCTGTGCCTTGCCTTGGCTCCCAGCCCTTTTTCCTCAGGGACAGTCAGCATGGCTTTGGGAAGTGGGGATTGGGCTTAGTCACATTTGCAGCTTTCTACAGTGAGCCAAAGGGTCTTGCTGGGGGAGGAGAGAGTGGATGTTGTGCATTCTGCATTCAGTTGAGCTCACAGCACTGACTTCCCTGGAAACCTTCTGGACAAATCCTTTCATTATGGCCTAGAGAATGGCTCAGTGACATGGATTGTGCAAGGGTACATATTCCTCTTCCCAGCCTCTCCTCCTGGGCTGTGGGAAACAAAATTCTTGAAGGCTGATCTGGCTGCTGAAGCCTGAGGTGAMTAAAGCATTCAGGACCTCAGCCCTGTCCCATATCCTGTGTCRCCTGGTCCCCAYCCCATTCAGCACTGGGCCCACGTTTGCCCAGCCTCGTKTCTCMRTGCAGCCTCCTGCCATGTTGTCCTGASTCCTTGCTCATGGGGAGGAATCCTCTTCAGCTCAGCACTGCTGGGACTGGGGACCAATGTGTCCCCTGCTGGGCTCCCAAGCCTGGGAAGGACATGGACAGAGGGGAACAAATGCAGTGAAGGGCCATGAACACAAGGGAGGGAACAGCTGACATATAAGGAGAGCCTGGGACATCTGGGTTGGTTTAGCGTGGAGAAGAAAATGTTGAGGGGGATGTGACACTGAGTTGAAACACCTGAGACTCTGCAAGTTCCATTCTTGAGGACCTTCAGAACTGAACAGGACAAGGCTGTGGGCACCTCCTGCCCCTGACCCCATCAGGCAGCTCGGCCCCACACAGCTGCTCACTCAGTCCCCCTCACTGCTGTGGGGGAGAGGAACAAAAGGGTGGAGTGAGAAAATGTCTGTTTTGACAGAGAGTTGAGAAATCATGGCAAAACCAACAAAAAACAAACAACATCAAGAATTAATTCCTGACTTCCCACTGGCACAGTGGAGCTACAGAGCTGGCTCCTCTTCTGCTCCTCTTTTTTAATTCCTCTTCTGGCTCTCCAGAAAGAACAGCATCAGGTCTGATGACCACACAGAGCCTTTATGAGAGAGCTTGGGGGCCTGTACCTGTGTCTGCAGCCTTACAGAACAACAACACACCCTAGGTTCTGACAGAAGAACACACAAACAGCAAAGAACAGAAATACAGGAAACAAATCCATGCAGAATAGCTCTCCTCATTCCTCTGTATGCCTGTAGTATACCAAACCCAAATTTCCTTTGTATCATTTGCAGATTTCCCCGGTTCCTTTTCAGCTTTGAAACTTAGAGCCTGAAGAAGACACAGTGTTATTTCTGGAAGTCCTCAGTGACAAAAGCTGTGAATGGGTAACTGTAATATTCTCCTGCTTACAAGAAAGAGCAGCGCCTGAGACGGGGAGTTCTGACCATAGGGCTGGTTTGTCCTGATCACCCACCTCCAGGCAGCTCTTCCCAGCTCAGGATACCCCATAACAGGAGAAAATCAGTACATGATTTAATCTTCAATGAAACCAGACACTGAACTATGTCCAACTGGGGAATCAGTCAGAATTCCAGAGAAATTCCAGACATTGCATGGAGCCTGAGTTTTAAAGAATGCACCTTCCTGCACTACTGACCACTCATCTGCACCATCTGCACCATCTGCGTGTCACCAGGGTGTAGAGATCCAGCATAGGGCAAGCACTCAGTGATCATGTGAGCAAGACTCACTGGTCACATCTGACCTGCATTTCTCTGCAGCAGGATGTGCCATGGACTAGGTGAGGGCACAGCTGTGCGCTTAGCTGAAGTATAAAAGAATAAATTCCTTTCCTGACTGTATGCTCAGAGGCCTTGGGTCCCTGATCAGATAAAAACAACTGACATGACAAACTGGGGAGTCAAGATGTGTCCCCAGTACTCGACCTTGGCCTCAGCAGTGCCGAGGAGAGAGAAGCCATCGCCTCCCTCAGCTGCGGGCAGCGTTTTGCCCACGGCAGCCCCGGATGCCAGTGACCTTCTGTGCTACACGGAGGGCGAATTTCAGGGCGCGTTGCCCACGGGTGCCTTTGGCAGAAGGCGCTGTCCAAGCGCGCAGCGCTGCTTTGCGGGCGCGGCCCGGGCGCGGCCGGGCGCTGCCTGTCCCGCCCGGCGGGCGCCGCGGCCCCGGGGCCCGGGGCGCCGGTGTGTGTCGGGGCGGGCAAGAAGGCGCCGGCGCTGCCCCGGCGAGGCGGGGCCGGGCGGCAGCGGCCCTGAGCGCGGCTCCGCTCCGCCTTCCTGTGCGCGCTGCGCGGCGCCGCGCAGCGATGTTGGCCGGGCCGTCGGCGCCGGGCTCGCTGGGCCTTGCCCTGTGGCCTTGCTGGCAGGCGGCAGGTGAGAGCCGAGGTCTGGGGAGGGCAGCCATGCCTCGGCAGGGGGCAAGAAGGGACAAGCGCGAAACTACGCCGACAGGCAAGGGGACAGGGAGCAGGGACCTCGAAAGACAGGCAGGGCTGGAGAGAAACGGACAGGGAGAGGGAGGGCAGGGAAACACGGGGCAAAGCCGGCAGTATCCCCAAGGGACAGGAGCCTGCTGGCGCGGGCTGGCGGCTGTGGCTCGTGCCGGGCCGGGGCACGGGACACGCCCGGGACAGGCGCGCCCTCGCTCCGCGGTCGCGCCCTGCCCGATCCCTGCGCTCTCGCTCCGCAGGGCTCTGGGCACAGCCGAGGCTGCAGGAGGCCGGCGGAGGGCAGCGAGCGCCCGGGGACTCCGTCGCCCTCTCCTGCCGCGGATCCGGCTTCACCTTCGAGGATTCTTATATTTTCTGGTACCGTCAGGCACCCGGAGGCAGCCTGGAGTGGGTGTCCTTTATCAGCGGCCCCACGGGTACTACAAAGGACTACGGGGCAGCAGTGATGGGCCGCGCCGAGATTTCCCGGGACAATTCCCGATCCGAGGCTTATCTCTCTTTGCGGTCCTTGCAAGCTCAGGACTCTGCCCGGTATTTCTGTGCCGTCCCACGGGGACAGGAAATGCGGATGAGCTTCAACACAAACCTCCCGGGGCCCGGCAGAGGCTGCCTTTGATGTCGGGAACCTGAGAGTTGCCAGGGGCTGGAGCCAATGGGTGTCAAGGCTGTTTCCAAGAAATCAGGTGCAAGCGCTGTGCACCACAGGTATTCCTGACCTTTCCTGCACACTGCAGGGCTTCTGATTTATTGCCAATTTGATTTAGAGTAGAATTGTGAGCAATTAGAAAATGCCTTGCTCCCACTTTATCCCTGATTGCTGCCAGGCTCATTCTCAAAGCTGCAACCCCAAACAGCTTCTGCTTCTCTACGCTAAACAGGTCCAGCTCTGACAGCCTTTTAAACTTGGAGAGATGCTCCACATCAACAGTTGAAAAACAAAGCGGAGTCTGCAGTGCAGGAGAAATAAGGACATTCTGCCCTACTTCTCCAACAATAGGCAGGTTTTTAGCCATTTCTAGGAAAACTGGTCTCTCTCTCACAGAATGATTCCTTGGAAAGACAAAGGCCATCACTCCAAATGTCCCCTTTCCTCCTCTCCATGAGCTTGATTTCTGAGAACCAAGTATCACAGAATGGAATACTCCCTTGCTTAGTTGGCGAAAGTGGTGCTGCTGTGTCCCATCCCTGCTTACTGCCCAACCCAGGGCACTCACTGGAGAGACAGTGGGAGAAACACAACCGGCCTCTGAGCAAGATTTAAAGTGGTTCAGGGCTGTTCCTAAGAAATCAGCTGCCATCCCCACGCAGCACCAGTGATCCTGGCCTTTCGTCAAGAGCTCCTTTCCCAGCACTGAGGCTTTCCTTCTCCTGACTCCCAATTGCAATGTTCCACTCTGTAGAGGAGGTTCAAGGTTTTTCTGTCATGCAGTCAGCCTGGTGACTGCCTGGCTCCAGTCTCACTCAGAGTTCCTTGGTCCCCTTCTTAAGTGGAACATGCAAAGCACCTGCAGAGTCCTGGGTTGCCTTTGCTGCAGGGCAGGGKTCCGGGAGGGCTTAGAGAGGAAGAGGCAGCTGGAGAAATGTCATCACTGGGGAGCCAGTAGGGTGCAGGGCCAGAGTGCAGGGAGGAGGGTGAGGAGCACTTTGGATAAGGGGTGCCCTGGCCAAGCCAAGCTGAGATCCTGGGGTGTCCCATGTGGCACCAGCAGCCGAGCCCTGGCAATGTGCACTAAACCTGCACTTGCCCAAACTGCAGCCTCTGCAGTTCCCAGCACAGATCCTCCTGCACCATCAATGGTACCAGCCCTTCTGGCAGCCCTCCCTCCAGTGCTTTTAGTGCCACCAAGCATGAGGGACGTTTCCTGCACCTGCCATTGCCTGACAAAGAGCCCTGGGAGCAGCTGCCAGAAAGAAATGCTGAGAGATGTGTCTTCCCCATCTGCTGGTTTTTTGGTTCACTCTGCTGCAGAGCTGCTCCAGGGTGGTTCCTGCTCCACAGTAATACGTTGCTGCATCCCCTTGCTCTGCTGCCAGGATCTGCAGTGGGAATCTGTAACCGGAGCTGTCCCTCCTTGCCTTAAAGCGATCTTGGAAACCTTCTTCGTTGGCATAACACACTCCTGGAAATTCATATCCACCTGTGGGCCCTGACGGTACCAGTACATGTAGTAGCTGCTCATAGAACCTCCCTTCATGCTGCACTCAAAGGTGAATTCATCTCCCTCTCGCACGGTCACTTCCCTGGGGTTCTGCTCCAAGGTCACCTGGCAGTGACTGCTGCAGAGAGCAAGAACGAGCCACAGTCACTCCAAGATTCAGCAAAGGGCAGGGCAATGCTGGTGGGCTTTGGATGGCACTGGACCTGTGGGAGACAAAATCCTCCTCTTTGAAGCCAGCTGACACAGATGGGCAGAGCTGGTGGATGCTAGCAAGGCTCATAAGGAAGCAGACACCTCATTTCCCTTCATCCTTTTCCCAGTCAGACAGGAAGCTTTGTCTAATTTTCCCCAAAAAGCAGAAGGATTACATCAAGCAGGCAATAAACCCTTCGTCCTTGCCCAGACAGGATGGTGAGGCACCCACTGTCCTGTCCTGAACCTGCTCTGGGTGAGCAGAGCAAAGACAAAGGCCGTCCCTGGCAGTGGGGCTTGTGCCCTGTGCTGCCATGGCCCAGCTGCTCTGTGCCAGAGGGGCCGCAGTGCCCCAGGAGCAGTGTCCAGTGCCAGGGCACAAGCGCTGGGCCCCGAGATCTGAGTGCAGCAGGGAGGTGCCCTGCGTGTGCCAGGCTGCAGAGCAGGCAGCTGGCAATGGAGGTGCCGAGCTCAGAGGCACAAGAGGAGCAGGGCTGCTCTCCCCGTGCTCCACAGGCACGGCTGGGCAGCTGGAGCCGGGCACAGCTCCGGCTGCAAGCGCTCAGCACAGCTCCCCAGAGCCCTGCAGGGCCCAGGGCCACGCTCAGCTCCTGGGGCCAGCAGCCCTTGCCTGCACTTACCTACAATGGGCAAGAAGCCCACGCACAGGGCACTCCACATGGCCAGGCCCGCTCTCAGTGGCCTCTCTGCAGCTTCTCTGTGCCTGCACAGCAGCTCTGCCCCACCTGCCCTGCTGGCCTCTGGCACTGCTCTCAGGCCCAGGCCCTGCTGGTCCCTCCCTCTGCCTATGACAGCACTGAGGGGAGAGGTGGGGCACCCGGAGCAGAACTTGAAGCTCTTGGTGCCCTCCTGGGTGTCTCTAACCTGGGTGGTTCCCATCTTTCTGTTAAGCCCTCTCCATACTCACACTTTGTGTGATCCTGTGAAAGAGCCTCAGGCTTGCTTTGGAGTGGCTCAGTGGGAACAATAAATTGGGAAATTGCATTCTTAAACCACAACAGGCTCATTTTGGCATCAGTGTGGGACATGAAGGGTTGAGATAAGAACAGATCTGCCAGAGTGGGCTGCAGACCAATCTGATCTCAGCATTAGTTGTATCAGGTATGGAGCCACTGTGCAATGCTGCTGGGGCTGTTCCTGTGGCTGTGGGACCTGACCCTGTGTATGTTCCCATATGAGCTCCTCAGGATGATATTGTGCAGGGCTGTGGGCAACAGAGAAGGGGACTGGGAGAGGACAGAAACTCTCAGACCATGGAGGTGGCTCCTGTCAAGTGTTAGGGAAAGATATTGTCCCAAGGAAGGTCTAGTAGTGCTCCCAGGCAGGTGGAACTCCATGGCCAGAGAACTCTATTTGTCATCAAAATAAAACTGTGTGTGCACATACTTGTAGAGGTATCCACTTAATGAGGGCTGGGGTGTCTCTACTCCAGACAAGGAAAAAGATAAAAGGGCTGAGAGCGAAGTAGAGGTGCAGAGGAAAAAAGGAGCTGTGCTGGACAGGACCCTTGGCAACGTGAACTAAACCCGCACTTCCCCAAACTGCAGCCTCGCAGTTCCCAGGACAGATCCTCCTGCACCATCAATGGCACCAGCCCTTCTAGCAGCCTCCTTCCAGTGCCTTTTAGTGCCACCCAGCTTGAGGGACATGTCCTGCACCTGCCATTGCCTGACAAGAGCCCTGGGAGCAGCTCCAGAAAGAAAATGCTGAGAGTTCTGTCTTCCCCATCTGCTGGTTTTTGTTCCCTCTGCTGCAGAGCTGCTCCATGGTGGTCTGTGCTCCACAGTAATACGTTGCTGCATCCCCTAGCTCTGCTTGCCAGATCTGCAGTGTGAAGCTGTTATGGGAACTGTCCTTCTTGCCTTAAAGCGATCTGGAAACCTCTATAGGTATCATCATTGTCCTCAAAAATCCATTCGAAGAGAGACCCCGTGGGCCCTGACGGTACCAGTACATGAGGTAGTAGCTGCTCATATCACCTCCCTTCATTCTGCACTCAAAGGTGACTTTCATCTCCCTCTTGCACGGTGACTTCCCTGGGGTTTCTGGCTCCAAGGTCACCTGCACAGTGACTGCTGCAGAGAGCAAGAACAAGCCACAGTCACTCCAAGAATGCAGCAAAAGGTCAGGGCAATGCTGGTGGGGCTTTGAGTTGCACTGGACCTGTGGGGGGATAAAATCCTCATCTTTGGAGCAGCTGACACAGATGGGCAGAGCTGTTGGAAAGCTAGCAAGGCTCACAAGGAAGGAGACACCACATTTCCCTCACCCAGTCACAAAGGAATCTTTTTTCTGATTTTCCTAAAGAAGCAGGAAGGATTTGCACCATGGGGGAAAATCCCTTCGTCCTTGCCAAGACAGGATTGGTAGGCACCTGTCACTATCGGACAACGAAAGAACGAAAGCACACACAGTTCTCAAGGTGAAGGAAGAAAGAGAAGTTTATTCTCTGACTCCAACATTTATAGTTTTCCAAAAGTGACAGCGGATTGGAGGGTGACGGGTGACACCTCTCCAATGACACTGGTTAAACCAACAGTCCATCAACTTTCTCCTCTCCATAAAAGAAGACAAAACAATCAGTTATGTACAGAAAGTGTCTGAGAAAATTTCACCACAAGAATGTCAATATCCGAAGGCCCGAAAATCTTTAAAAACCAGGGTGACAAGCCCACTGTCCTGTCCCTGAAACCTGCTCTGGGTGAGCAGAGCAAAAGACAAAGGGCCGT
>NDFG01000188.1:71057-83993 GCA_002167245.1 Sporophila hypoxantha
CCGAGACTCTTAGCCGGGCTTGACAACTGGGACGCTTGCGTTTTTCAAACTCGGAGTCACTTTCACCGACGCTGAAGTCGGCAACTTTCTCTATCGCGTCCTCTCGCAATTACAGCATACAAAACCTCGCACGCCATGTGTTTCAATTCCGCGTACTGCGGAGGCTGGGTACCTCTCCCTACCCGAGTGTAGTTTGACCACTGATGCTCTCAATGTGTCCGTCCATTTATTGAGTGTGTCTCACGAAAGCCGCCAGTGAGGGACTGTGAGGCTGGGAGGGGAAACTATTGTTACACTACAAATCGCATGAGTGCCATTTCTCAGGCTACATCTCTAGCTAATGAAGGATTAGTTCTGACAGACAGGAATTTGTCCAGGGAGTCAGGTGCTTGTGACGCCTCAACTGATGAAGATGCAACAACAGTCGCACATCCTTCTGCCTGCAGCCAGGCAAGACCCTTTCTCACTGTAGGAAGCTGCAAAATGTGACTAAGCCAATCCCCACTTCCCAAAGCCATGCCTGACTGTCCTGGAAGGAAAAGGGCTAGGAGCCAAGGCAAGGCACAGAAGGAGAAATGAGGGCTGTAGCTGACCAGGAAGCCACCTGGCAATGTGCACTACAACCTGCGACTATTGACCCAAACTGCGCAGCTCTGCAGCTTCCCAGCACAAGATCCTATCCTAGACACCATCAAATTGGTACCAGCCTTCTTGAGCAGCCCTCCCTCCAGTGCCTTTTAGTGTCCACCCCAGGCCACTGCTGAGGAACTTTCATGCATCCTGCACCATTGCCTGCAAGAGCCCTGGGGAGCAGCTGCCAGACACAAGAAAATGCTGAGAGAATTGTGTCTTTCCCCATCGTTGCTGGTTTTTTGTTCACTCTGCTTGAGCAGAGCTGCAATCATCAAGGTTGTGCTGCTTTCTGTATCCACCAGTAATTTACGCTTGCTGCATCGTACTGCTTGCTCTGCGCTCAGGCTCTGCAATCGGGGAATCTGTAACCGGAGCTGTCCCTCCCCTTGCCTTAAAGCGAACTTGGAACCTTCTTCGTTGGCAAATAAACCACTCCTGGAAATCCATTTCGCCCTGTGGGCCCTGACGGTACCAGTACATGTGTAGGTGCTCATAACCTCCCTTCATGCTGCACTCAAGGTGATTCATCTCCCTCTGCGCACGTCACTTCCCTGGGGTTCTGCTCCAAGGTCACCTGGCAGTGACTGCTGCAGAGAGCAAGAAACGAGCCCAGTCAACTCCAAGATTCAGCAAAGGACAGAGGCAATTGCTGGTTGGGGCTTTGGACTGCACAAGACCTGTAAATATCTCCTCTTTGAAGCCAGCTGACACAGATGGGCAGAGCTGGTGATGCTAGCAAGGCTCATACAGGAAAGCAGACACCTCATTTCCCTTCATCCTTTTCCCAGTCAGACAGGAAGCTTTTGTCTATATTTCCCCAAAGAAGCAGGAAGGATTACATCAAGCAGGCAATAAACCCTTCGTCCTTGCCCAGACAGGATGTGAGCACCCACTGTCCGTTCTCGACCTGCTCTTGTGAGCAGAGCAAAGACAAAGGGCCGTCCCTGGCAGTGGGGCTTGTGCCCTGTGCTCGCACTGGCCCAGCTGCTCTGTGCCAGAGGCCGCTCGCCCGGAGCCCCAGAAGTGTCCAGTGCAGGGCCAAGCGCTGTGGCCCCGAGATCTGAGTGCAGCAGGAGTGCCCTGCGTGTGCCCAGGCTGCAGAGGAGGCCGCTGGCATGGAGGTGCCGAGCTCAGAGGCACAAGAGGAGCAGGGCTGCTCTCCCCGTGCTCCACAGGCACGGCTGGCAGCTGCAGCCGGGGCACAGCTCCGGCTGCAAGCGCTCAGCACAGCCCCCCAGAGCCCTGCAGGGCCCAGGGCCACGCTCAGCTCCTGGGGCCAGCAGCCCTTGCCTGCACTTACCTACAATGGGCAAGAAGCCCACGCAAGGGCACTCCACATGGCCAGGCCCGCTCTCAGTGGCCTCTCTGCAGCTTTCTCTGTGCCTGCCACAGCACTCTGCCCCACCTGCCCTGCCTGGCCTCTGGCACTTGCTCTCAGGCCCAGGCCCTGCTGGTCCCTCCTCTCTCCTATGACAGCACTGAGGGGGAGAGGTGGGGCACCCGGAGCAGAACTTGAAGCTCTTGGTGCCCCCTCACTGCGGTGCTCTTACTGTGTGCTGCGAGATAACAGACCAAGTGTGTGTTTGTTGGAAATATGCAGTGTGCTTGGGCTAATAGGTGACGTGGCTCTGAGGGGGCCAACCCTTGTGCCTCTTCTGCTCAAGGTAGCTCTCCCCAGCGACTGGGACTTTGTGAGGATAGACCAGGAGGCTGTTCAGCTTTGTCCTCCCCTGGCCTCCCCCGCCCTCCGAAACCGCCGCCTTACTCGCCCCCCGCGCTGGCTCTGCTCTGTCCAGCACAGCCTCATTTCTCCTCTGTGCCTTGCCTTGGCTCCCAGCCCTTTTTCCTCAGGGACAGTCAGCATGGCTTTGGGAAGTGGGGATTKGGCTTAGTCACATTTGCAGCTTTCTACAGTGAGACAAAGGGTCTTGCTGGGTGAGGAGAGAGTGGATGTTGTGCATTCTTCATTCAGTTGAGCTCACAGCACTGACTTCCCTGGAAACCTTCTGGACAAATCCTTTCATTATGGCCTAGAGAATGGCTCAGTGACATGGATTGTGCAAGGGTACATATTCCTCCTCCCAGCCTCTCCTCCTGGGCTGTGGAAAACAAAATTCCTGTAGGCTGATCTGGCTGCTGAAGCCTGAGGTGAATAAAGCATTCAGGACCTCAGCCCTGTCCCATATCCTGTGTCRCCTGGTCCCCATCCCATTCAGCACTGGGCCCACRTTTKCCCAGCCTCRTTTCTCAGTGCAGCCTCCKGCCATGTTGTCCTGACTCCTTGCTCATGGGGAGGAATCCTCTTCAGCTCAGCACTGCTGGGACTGGGGACCAATGTGTCCCCTGCTGGGCTCCCAAGCCTGGGAAGGACATGGACAGAGGGGAACAAATGCAATGAAGGGCCATGAACACAAGGGAGGGAACAGCTGACATATAAGGAGAGCCTGGGAGATGTGGGTGCATTTAGTACAGACAAGAAATTGCCGACAGGGGAATTTGTCACACAAATCCCTTGCAGTCCTCCAGCACTGGCCTCTGGTTTGTGCAAGGGAGGAAGTAAGAGCTTCTACTCATCTTTTCCAAATTGAATTTCTTTCCATCTACTCTGCCCAGGACTGCAGCCACCATCAACAAGCCGTGASCAGCAACAGAGTGATCCAGCTCCAGGAAGCAGCCAATAGACCAGTGAAATGAGAATGCTTSTTCTTCCCCTTCTTTCCAAAGTCATGTGTTTAGGTAAATTATTAAAAAGTAACTTCTCTTGGTAATATTGCTCTGAGCATTCTCCTGTGGCAAGGAAYTTAGAGGCAACAAAATGGAGAAAAATTCCCTGAGAGAAAGAAGAGGAAAAATCCTAATGTGCACCAACTGTTAACGTTGAAAAGATCCCTGATCATTGCAGGAGGATTAGGAAAATGCTCCACAATTGCAGGCTGCCACTAATTATATGATTAAGATAACTATCAAATTAAAAGCCAACTTCAGTAAATGATAAAAACAGCAAATAGAGTCAATTAAAGCACCATCAGCTGAACCAAAATTAATCCTGAACAATTCTTAGACATGGACTGATTTTTCCTCTGGCATGCAAATATGCTTTGAGRAGAGTAATGCTTGAAGGTCTAGAAAACTTAGAAAATATAGAATGAAAATAACTTGAAAATTTGTAAGCTGGAGAGATGCTTCCCAGAAAACCTTTCAAGTGATTTACCCTTAACTGTCATGTGTTAAAAGACAAACACGTTAAGCGGCAGAATTCTTTCTCTGAGGCACTCTAACACAATATTCCTTCAAAGTGTGAGAGCAATATTCTAGGTAGATGAACAATAACTGTCCCTTCTGCCAAAAAACCAAGGATGTAATGTTATTTTTAGTGTAGAGAATCCTCTGGAACAGAGTTAGATATTCAGAAGTAGAGCAGTGCAGAGGGAGAGGAAAACAAAAGGCAGCACTACAAAACATGAAAGAGGAGACATCACTGGCACTGAAACCCCCCAGATGTTTTTGTAGAACTGCTAGCACAGTGTGAACTACATACCACGTGATTCAAAACAACTGAACCACCACACACAAGCTGTCTCACTCCTTCTCTTGAAAGAGGAAAACATGGTGGCTTTACCTCATCTATTTTTCCTTAGACAACTCTSTGCACATAAACAAATTTCATTTACCAGAATTACTGAAACAGCACAACACCCCACCTAATTTTCCAAGACCAATTTCTTCACCATTCAACCTGAGATCTTGGCTCTTGCAAACAGGTCATTTTAGACATTTGATCATCAYGACCAGTTAAACAACTCAGCAGGAACCTTCTGTATAACCAGTTATGAGTTTATTCACAAGCCCTTTTTCATCATTTTGGACGTCTGACACAAAGCTTGACTTACTGCTTTGTCAAGAGAAACCATTCGTGAGGTTCAAAGAGCCAATCTCTGAATGTGAGCAGCTCTCCTAGACCCCTCCTCTGTCCAGGACCATAACCCATGGGATTCCTCCCAGAAGATCTCAGATTCTGCTCTCCTGAAGCKCCAGTCCTGTTTTAGCATTGCTCTCTTCTCCCAGGACCCTGAGCTCAAWCAGTGCATGGTAGCTGCAGCCAAGTCTGCCCCAACCCTAATTCTTCCTCAGTGGCACACAGAGGTCCAGCTCACCAGCCATTTCTGTTAGTAAGTTCACATCAGTACATGCCAGAAATCTCCTGTGTGTGCCCAGCTGTGCTGTCCTGCCATCAGACACCATACACACTTCAAGCACCCCATGAGGACTGGAGCCCTGGGATGTCCCATTTGTCCCACGAAAGCCTCACCAATTTCTTCCCATTCCTCTCATGTTTTCAACCCATATTTCTGTCTCAGGAATGGCTTCAATTCCCTATCCATTCATGGTTTTGTCTTTTGTGTTCAGAATGGTCACTGCCTGCCCTGGCTCAGGAAGTATCGTAACTGGTGAGGGGCAGCAGGGATCCCCTGAGAGTTGGGGCCAGGGGCTGCTGCTTCCTTCCAGAGGGGCTGCTCAACTCAGGAGCCACACGGCAAGGGCATCTGACTGGAGACACTGTTGCCCTGTGCTTTTTGCCTGTTTTTCTTTCTTTTCCTTTGGCACTTTGAGTAGGGATTGCCAGCTTGATTCTCCGCTCCTTTGTCGCTTGGGAGCCCAGAGCCGGTGTGTGCTACACCAGGAGCTGGGAGGCAGGAGCACACTGGGCCACGCCCTCTGCTGATCCCAGCATCAGCCATTGCCAGTGAGCTGTCCAAAGGAGCAATCCCCCGCCCAGCCCTGCTGTTGTCTGCCACTGCTTCAGGGATTTTTGCGACCCTATAACCTGACACCCCTTGTCTGCCCAGACACCCATGGCTCCTGCCACAGCTTCAGAGTTTCCCCTACACTTGGKTTACCACTCTGAATGTTCTCACCTCGGCCATTGCAGCCTGCTGCTCCAAGGTTCCTGCTTGAGCTAGTTTCACTATCCAGAGGGGCACYGGGATCAGGTGCTCCTGTGGGATTGTAAAGGGAGCCCCTTCTCCATCTCTCCTGCCTGTCCACCCACCATTACCCACATGCAGAGAGGCAGCCGAGCTCGCGCCACAGCGCCCCCTTCTGGCGCGGGGGAATCACCGCACCCGCCCTGCCTGGCCAGGAGCCACCAGCGCCCCTGCTGGCTGTGCCCGGAACTGCACGGAAGGGGAAAGCACCTGCGGCCGAGAGAGGCTGGGCCTGGATGTCTGATTCTGTTTCGTGCTGCTGCTGTTGTTTGTTTGGGTTGTTATACATACACATACTGGTAAAGAACTGTTATTCGTTTTCCTGTATGTTTGCCAGAAAGCCCCTTTATTTCAAAGTTATATTAATTTGGAGGGAAGCGATCATATTCTCCATTCAGAGGGAGGTTCCTGCCTTCCTTGGCAGGCACTTGTCTTTCAAACTAGGACAGCCACCATCACTTATGTTAGGCAGCACAGCCAGCAGATGGAACAGCCGCAGACAAACTCAGAGTACATTTATTTCCATGACTATTGAGATGATTTCCCAATATTACCGGGTGGAACATGCCTGGGCCTGTCTGGCCCTTGCTGCTTGGCCAAAGGCGGCAGCTGTGGTGTTTTCACCTCAGAGCTACCTTTGGCTAGCTGTATGCTGCAGCTAGGCACTTGGAACAAGTCCAGGCAGGCAGGAACTCAGACTTGACCTCTGATGGAGAAGCTTTAGGTGAGGCAAAGAGGAAAAGGAGACGATTCGGCTAGAGGGTCTGAATCCAGAGTTTATTCCTGGGCACGCAGGCGTCTGAATGTTGCGACAGCTCCAACTGAATACCGACCGCATGGTCCTGTGTCTTTTTATGCTCAGGGAAACGGGGAGGGAAGGGGTAGGTGTGCCACCAACCAGGTAGGAGGGGGGAAGGCTCAGGGGACAAATGACACTTAGATGGCCCAATTGTCCCCAGGGCTGAGGGGCATCTTTTGAACTTCACCTATCAGACGACGGCCTTGCTGGGATGTTAAGATTGACGGACAGCACTTAGCAAGGGGGCAAGGAGGAGGGGAAGGGAGAGGTTGGCACACCTGAGGGACTGGGATAGCGGAAAGAGGATATTGCTTCACACTGCAACACATGACCTTGCTAACCTGGGGGAATCCCTGAGCAACAGCCAGGCAGAGGCAAGGAGAGACACTGGCATTACACTTGGTCCATCCTAGAGAATCCCCGGATGCAAGTTCACCCTGGGCTGTCCAGGGTAATTCCCAGCTGGAAGGTCACTTCAGCAATTTATGACCCTCCTGCATCTTCTGCTTTAAAGCCATTCCTCCCAATACCCCCAGAGCCAACCTGCTACATGCCAGAACTCCATTCACACTACCACTTGTACCTACAAGAAGACAAGTAGGGGGATTAGACTGCATTGTAAGAAATGCTCTGAAATAACACCAGAAGTACTGATTATTTTTCTGTTTTCKATCCACCTTAACTCCATCAGACCTTTCATAGGTGGCACGTAATACCCAAGTTCTCATATACAATTAAACCCCTCTGATATTATTTGAGATGCTTCCTTGAAAGCCATATGGTGTTTCTTTATGTGCTGTGTTGGATCTCAAACCGCAAAAGAAGTCATGTGACTGCCTGTATAAACAAATATTCTGTGTAGTGGAACAGAGAGAGTTTTTGTTATGAAATATATGACTGTGTTTGGGGCTGGGTTACCACAATGATATAAACAGCATAGGGACCTGTACAWAAACAAAAAGAGGGAAAGAAGGTGAGAAATTTTGGGAAAGAAAGGAGATGGGTGACTCTAAAGATTAAGAAGAGAAGAAAAACATTCTTCCTATATTTCTTTTTGTCATGGATATATAAAAGAGCTCATGAAAGTTCTAAAAGGTGGTAGAAAGAGAGAAGTTGAAAATTCTATACTCAATCAAGCTTTTTGGAATCACTGAAGAATTCAATGAACCTTTTTTCCCCTTTCCAGTTTTGGAAGTAAATCGACCTCTGGATCCTCTCATGGACTTGCACCCATGGATAATTAGGACTAATAGCTTTTCATCACCTCTTTCTACAACATTTTTGAACATCATGAGGAAAGAGTGAGTTATTGGAATAAGTCTTAGCAGTGTGAAGACTGATAAGCTTATATTTGGACCAGGGACGATTCTCACAGTTCTACCAAGTAAGTGACATTTCTTTATTTCTAAAACTTCATTTAAAATTAATGTGGGGGAGAACAAGGGAATTTAAACCTTTGGGTTCATTGAAAGGATTTTCAGCTGTAATAATCCCTTGAATGCACTCGCTCCCCAGCCAGCCTTTCCAGCCAAACCCTCAGCTTGGATCTGCTCAGGAACGTTTCCCAGGAACAACTGGGCTCACTCYGCACAGCACCATTATTCCATGATCCCCAAACACCAGCAGGGCACTGCTTAGCCTGTGGTAACTTATTCCCACTTTGGGCAGCACTCTGGCCCAAATTCACTGTCCAGTGTCCAGTTCTCCAGTGGGCTTGCACTGACTGACTTGGGGCAGGAATGCAGAGCTCAGTGAAGAGCTCCCAGTATGAGGAGTTTTGAGACAGATCTGTAACTCCTGSTTGGAGAAGTTCTGGTTGGACACTGCCACCACACTGACAGTGTCCCCAGGTAAGGCATTCCACTGCCCTGGGGACAGAGCAGGAAGGAGGTGAAATACCTGGGACTTAATCTCACAAGGCCTCATAGCCAAGATCTCCTGGAATGAAGAAAAATTGGTTGCCAGGTTGTGTGTTCTGAAAGACGCAATGTGGGGAGTAGGATTATAAGAAGCCTAGTTATTCCAATCTTTCTTTGGAGAATCTGTGATGAACAATAAAGGTGGGTCACCCAAGCTTTTCTAGGGAAATGTCAGTGTTGGGTGCAAGGCGTTTTGATATTGGTCTCTGTGATCCTAAAGTATCAGGTGCATTTGCTTTCAGAAGGATAGCATGTCTTTAAAGCTCAGCAGAATGTCCTCTATCCCTGTTTTATCATCCCTAAAACCTCCATGATTCCCTTCCAGAAAAACGTGACTAGCCATTGGGTGCTGCTAATATCTCTCCATGTCTGTAGGATATGTGCATGGGAATAAATGTGTATTTGGGAACAAATCTCATTGCACTTCCAGTATCAAAGGGACAAAGGAATGTAAATTTACCATTCTGCAGAAAGACTCTCCTTTCCATGCTCTTCAATTATTTTCTTTCTAGCTAATGACAGGATACTTTCACAGCTGCACAGAGACTCTGGAATTATGTTTGCTAGTAAAAGACATTGAACCTAAAGTCTCAAAGTCCCTTTTGAGTCTGCTGAAATACTTATTATGTTTGAATGCCAAAGTTTCCAGGATGTGGAGCAACCTCCTCCTTTGGGTTCTGGGGTTTCCTTTCTGAGCTACTACTTAAGTATGCACTTTAAGGAGTTTGCAGCACAGATACTTTACTATTCAATCTTCTGCCAGTCCCTAAATCAAAATACATAAAATAGCAACCATTAGTGCCACTGGGACCTCCAGGGCTTATTCTGTTGAGGGCTCAGTTTAAGGATAGAGAAGGTTTCCTTTTGGCCGGGTTGCATTATTCCAGATTAAACATTCATTAATAATGCTAAGGCCCATTACTTTCTGGAATAGAGGCTCACCCTGTGACTTATCAGATAAACAAAGTGGAGAAGAACAATTTTGTTCAAATAAATTTAACATAAATTAAAAAGACACCCTTCCAGAAGCAAGCAGTGGTAGGAATTCATGGCTGTACTGTCAGGAATATGCAAACTAGTGGGACCGGTGAGCCTTCTGGGTCAGAGTAAAACAAATCTTTGCTCTCTAACTACAGTTGCACTGTGGTACATTATTGCTTGCTGAAGATCTCCCAGGAGCTATGCAAGAGAAGCAGCCTCTTTGTTTCTGGCTGTTTGCAATGCCTGGAGAGGAGACCACAATAAAAAGCCTTCAAGGTCTTCTCAGAGAACACAGAATGCACATGACTGACAGGCTCGGCCTAAGCCTGGTACAACAGCTGGGAAGGAAATGTTGGATTTGTGGTGTTGGTGCTTGAGTGTGGACAATTGGGGGTGTAGTTCTGCCTGTTTGATCAGGAGAGCTGACCCATAAAGTTTGGGCCATGAGCATGAATTTGGCTTTCACCTCAGTTCCTCTGCAGTGGCATAGGCTGATGGGGAAAGGGTGTAAAATCAGAGCTCCTTGATCAAACTTCCATCAGTAACCCCTGGATGAACAAAATGTTAGAGCTGGGGATCTCTTGACCCACCTCAAGGCGAGACACCATGCAATAGGAAAAGCCTCATGCACCTCTCTTACCCAAGAGACCCCTCAGGATGCTCCTGACAAAGCAGACACGTCAATCTTTGTGATGTGTCGACCCAGCTTTTCATAAGCTGAGCCCTTTCTGGCAAGGAAGCGCTGGAGGTATTCCTTCCATTCCATGGCTTTAGTCTAATTCAAATTGCTAATTCATGAGTTAAATCCTCGACATGGTTGAGATGCACCCTTGATCTCCACATTGTGACAGCTGGACCTGAGATGCAAATATATTTCTTCTTAAAAACAAATCATGCGATACCACAATGATTGTTGGCAACCTAAATTCTTTTGAACCAAGAGGTTTTCTAGTAAGAGCAGCCGGTGCAGTTTAAAGGCAATCTTCTTGTTCTTATTGGATCTAATGCCAAGGAATAATGACATAAATTGACAGTAAATTAGAATTTACAAATTTCACACATGAGTAATGGTGAATTTGGTCACTCATCACCCAGGGCAGCCTGTAGAAATCAATCCTTCCAAACCTTGCTTTCTTTCAGACATTTCAAAATTTTATCCCAAGGCATGTGATGAAATCAAAGGAAACTTGAAGGAGTGGCAGCACTGAAGCAGCTTGTTTGGCAAGGAACTCCCCTACAAAGACATCACTTGAATGCCTCTCAGACTGCTATGAACAGAGCCCATCCATTTACGTTCACAGGTTGTACAAGCAAGTAAAGTCAGTTACAAAAGACACAGACGACCTGCACTGCCAGATTCGATGACCGGCACGATAACAGCACAGCCAGGTACAGTTGTGGCACAGCTGTCACTTATTTCTGGAACAGTGCCTGTGGGTTTGTCCTCTCTGACAGCACTGCATGGGCAGCAGCAGAAATAAGAAAAACATTTGGGATTCTTTCAGCAGGAGAGCTGAAAGAGATTTTAAAAATAATGCTTTTCAACGTTAATACTTTTAGTACTTTTCTGGGAAAAGGAAGACACAACCTATTTCTTTAAAATGTAATTTCTCATAGAATATTCTACCTGTATAGCTGTAAACTCACGCAGCACAACTGGGAACACCTTTCTAAAACCAACAAAAAATAAGTGAATGTGTTGTGACGTTTTTAATAAATGGATGTATATCATTTTCGCGTACTTTTTTAGCCTAACATCATTCAAATTAGTAAAACAAAACAGTGCAGGACTTCTGTGCTCCTGCAACTGCCGACAAATTCTCCTCATGTAAGCCGAATTAATTGCCGTGACCCACAAGCCCACTTGTCTAAACTGGTCCTTTCCAAGGGTCGTGAGATATTTGCAAGCGCAACAGGTTATATCCTGTATAAATGGAGTAGATAGGAAATGCCGTTGCTTGGATTCAGGCGACAGAAGAAGGAAGAAACCGGACAGGGAACCAAACAGAACCAGAACCGAGTCAGAGGCCACTGAGAGGGTTTGCAACAGCACAAACACCTCAGCACAAGGTGAGTTAGCCAAACACAATGTGAAGTTACATTGCTCTCTGGGGGATAAAGGCATGGAAATGTATTTTCTCCAGGGCACAGGACTCAGAACACAACACATTCAGCACACACAAGCTGCTGTCCCAAGGTTGCTCCCCTGTTGTTGCCATGTTCTCTCTCAGCTGTTCCTTTGCTGCTCTTCCTTTCCCTGAAACTGTCACCTGTGCATTTTCCACTTTCTGCCAAGATCACAGCACCAAAACCTAGACCATGATCTCTCCCCTCTTTTCTGGTCACTGAGCAGATGCTGGAGGGCAGAGAGGGAACATGCTGTCCATGGCTTTGTTGGGTTTGAGAGTCCTGCTGGCAAAGAGCATCGCCTTCAATGCCCTCATGAGCATCAAGTTGTTTCTTTTCTGAGGTAAGGGAGCTCACAGCTCTCAAACACTGGTTCAGAGGCCCAATTGCATTAAATGTACTTTAAWCCTCCCTTTGCTCTTCCAGACATGGGGAATGAAAGCAAGAGAGACCCAAAGAAGAGCAGGAAAGAACGTGAMCCAGCAGCACAAGGGGGTTGAACAAGCAGGGCCAGAGCTGCTGACAGAGACCAGCCAGGACACAAGGCAGCACCTTCCCCTGAAGACATGCAACACTGTTCACTCCTGCCTGGCCAGCTGATTTACACTGAAGAGTTTTAAATGCTTTTGCTGTTTCCTCTCCTCTGACAACTGAGGAGAGTGGATTTATCCTCATCCTCCTGCTACTTCAGTATATCCTCCCACTCTTCTGGCATTTGTACACCAGTGTCCAACCTGCCTCAGTAGCTTTGAAAACTCCAGTGCTCACTGCAGATAGATGGCCTTTTAAAAGCACCTTTCCCAGGCATGTTGTGCTACTGCCTGTGGAACTGGAGTAGCACTGCTGAGGCAATTCCAGCCCAGGAGCTGCCACTTCTAGCTTAGGGTTTTAGTTTGCTTCAATAGCAAAAAGTGTGTATTACAGAAAAGAAAACCTGTATAAGATCTGAAGTTATTTCATTCAACCAGACAATGCCAATTTCTTGATTAACCTGTATTTCTTCTGCCAAATGTATTGCACTTGTATTTTAGGTTCCTGCAATAGTGGCAAAAATAAAGTTGTGTGAGGACAAAATGCTGTGGGTTTTCTGTGCTTTTTCTTCAGAAGCTGGGATGGAAATTGCTGAAATCCAACTGCCCTAAAGCCCACTGGGATCAGAAACAGAGCTTTAAGATTGTAGATATCCTGTTGGCTGAATTTGTCTTTTGCAGCCTTTGTGCAGGGAAGTGTCTCTCTGGCACATTCAGGAGCCTCAGTGAGGAGAGTCCTTGCTGAAGGCACGAGGGAGGAAAATGCTCCTGTCAGCAGAGAAGAAACCCTGCTGTTGTTTTGCACTCAGGGATAGGAGGAACGGGCCACCAAAGCAAATCATTTGGGGTGGTTTGATGGAGTGATATTTTCCATAGCAACTTGGTTCTTGCCTAACAGAGCCCAGCCCACACCTTCCCCAGCTCATGCCCCTCTCCCAAGCTACAGGCAGGATGCTGTGGTC
>NDFG01000188.1:91511-101544 GCA_002167245.1 Sporophila hypoxantha
GCAAAAACAACCTGTATTTATGCAAATTAGTGTGGATATATGAAATAAATTTTTATCGTGATTTACACATCTCGGCCAGGAAAAGCGAGAGGGAATATTCAAAAGTTAATGCCTTGGATTGCTCTAAACACGTATAAAAAAAATAAAAAAAAACTCTGTTGGTGAGAGTTTTTGTTTTTCCCCACAGTTTTCAGTGACAAGACCAGCCACATGTGAACTTCAATAAAACTTCAAAGTAATTGAAGGAAAATTTTCACCTCAAGCACATTCTTTTTCCTGCCCCTTAGTGAGCACACACCAGAGTTTGGTATCTGACATCTGCCCTCTAAAGTAACTCGAAATGGTGATGAGCTCTCTCCCAGTGGCAGAGAGATGTTGTCACAGACACATTTTATACAAAATCCTTCATTAGGATTTTTTCTCTCCTGAGAAGCTGAGAGGCCTCAGAAATGAAATGTAAACAATTGTTATTCTGCTGCTGTTGGAATGCAACAGTGTGGCATCTTTGATTGGTCCATGTTGGTTGTTTCTAATTAATGGCAATCACAGTGCTAGCTGGCTCAGACTCTCTTGAGAGTCATGAGCCTTTGTTATTCATTCCTTTCTATTCTTTCAGCCTTCTGATGAATCCTTCTCTATTCCTTTAGTATAGTTTTAGGATATCGTTTTCTTTTAATATCATATATCATTAAAATTATAAATCAGCCTTCTGAAACCATGGAGTCAAGATTCTTCATCTCTCACCTTGTCCTGGACCCTAGCGAAACACCACCACAGAGATGCATTAAAGCATCCTTAGAGAATAAAGCTCTCTCCAAGAGGTTACACAGGGAAAACATTCTGAAGAACTCCATGGCAATGGCCAATACTAATACCTTTTTGTACCACTGAATCCTTCCGCTGTCTTATACAGCATTTAGAAAGTACAATCTAATAATCACATTACTGCATCTGCTGGGTATAATCTAACCTGTTTTCATGTCCTGAAATACTAAAAAGTTCCTGGTAAAGTTAGATCTATTGATGTAAACTGAACTTCTTTCTCTGGTCTCTCCTGCTACCTTCTGGCCAAAGTGTTCATTGTTCTCCACAACACTTTCAAATTCATGAAATCCAGCAAAATAGCTCAAACAGGAGATAAAAAGAAAAAAAACAACCAACCAAAGAAACCACCCACACCCCACAAGAAGTTGTTGTGCCCGGTCATGCCACAAATTAAACTTCTTTGCTCTTCTTTTGCATTCTGCCCCTGCCAGCAGGAGCAGTTGCAAAACTCTTGCCAAGTGATACAGAGGCTTTGGAAGACCAGGACCAGGAAGCTGAAAGGAGATTCGGGGAAGCTTCATTTGAAACTTCAAACTAAAGCAGGGTTAGAGCTGGAAATTATTTGTAACAGAAGAAATGGAGTAAATACGGGAAGCACTCGCAGCACTGCTTTCAAAATTCCCTTAGGAATCCCAATCTGAAATACTGCAGCAGTCTCACACCTGGCTTCCTGCCAGTGTTCTGCAGAAATCAGGATAAATATCTTAGGAAGTCCCATTCCTGACTTGTCATCAGAATTAGTTGTTTTCTGACAGATTTTGCCTTGGATTCACAGGTGAGAAACTGTGGTTTTGATGAATTCTGTGAGAAGCATTTCTCTTTTCCAAATGTCAGGAAATACTGGAGGAGGGGTGAACGCTGGTAATGAAAGTGGTGTGTAGAAAATGACAGGAAGAAACCCAAGGCTCACCCAAGTGAGCACCACAATGTATAGGTTAATTCAGCTACAGACTTGTTTCTATCTGGATCCTTTTCAGGATGCAGTGAGTGATGTGTGCCCTGACTGGGTCCAGGAAGGAGAACTGTGTGGGGTTCCATTCAGGACATCATCATTACTGCATTTCTGAAAACCTCCCATAAGCAATTCATCCACCTAAACATGTATGGAACAACTCAGGATATGCAAGGAAGAGCTGAAATGGGCATATCCATCACAGAAACTYGTTAGGAGGATGGTTAATTACTTGACTGTAAGGGAAGTCCTCTTTCTCTCTTTCCCTTATATTTCAGTCAGCAGATGTTGTCWGAACTGAAGTATTGGGAACCTGATCTTCCCCTGCAAAACYAYTCWGGACTGGGGARTGCAGAGCTCCTGGSAATGTCTCTATTTCCAAAGGACAGSTTTGAAAACAGATGTCAATTCTGGGATTTCTGTAGGGAGGGCCTTAGTTGATTCCTGGCTATGCCAAAACCTCCCACAATCAGGGAAATTCCTCTTTTGTGACCTGTATTGAAACATAACCTGCAAGGAGACAGAGTAGAGACATCCCAGCCTTGATTACGTGGGCACCTCTACCAGGCATTGTGCACACACAGTTTTTTTTTGACAACAAATAGAGTCTCTGGCCATGGAGTTCCACCTGCCTGGGAGCACTACTAGATCATCCTTGGGACAGCATCTTTAACATTTGACAGGAGTCACCTCCAGAGGCTGAGAGCTTCTGTCCTCTTCCCATTCCCCTTCTCAATGCCCACAGCTCTGCACAATATCATCCTGAGGAGCTCATATGGGAACATACACAGGGTCAGGTCCCACAGCCACAGGAACAGCCCCAGCAGCATTGGCACCAGTGGCTCCATACCTGATACAACAAATGCTGAGATCACATTGGTCTGCAGCCCACTCGGGGCAGATCTGTTCTTATCTCAACCCTTCATGTCCCACACTGGATGCCAAATGAGGCTGTTGTGGTTTAGGAATGCAATTCCCCAATTTAGTGTTCCCACTGAGCCACTCCAAAGCAAGCCTGAGGCTCTTTCACAGGATCACACAAAGTGTGAGTATGGAGAGGGCTTAACAGAAAGATGGGAACCACCCAGGGTGAGAGACACCCAGGAGGGCACCAAGAGCTTCAAGTTCTGCTCCTGGTGCCCCACCTCTCCCCCTCAGTGTTGTCATAGGCAGAGGGAGGGACCAGCAGGGCCTGGGCCTGAGAGCAGTGCCAGAGGCCCAGGCAGGGCAGGTGTGGGCAGAGCTGCTGTGCAGGCACAGAGAAGCTGCAGAGAGGCCACTGAGAGCGCCCTGGCCATGTGGAGTGCCCTGTGCGTGGCTTCTTGCCCATTGTAGGTAAGTGCAGGCAAGGGCTGCTGGCCCCAGGAGCTGAGCGTGGCCCTGGGCCCTGCAGGGCTCTGGGGAGCTGTGCTGAGCGCTTGCAGCCGGAGCTGTGCCCCGGCTCCAGCTGCCCAGCCGTGCCTGTGGAGCACAGGGAGAGCAGCCTGCTCTCTTTGTGCCTCTGAGCTCGGCACCTCCATGCCAAGCTGCCCTCCTCTGCAGCCTGGGTACACGCAGGGCACCTCCCTGCTGCACTCAGATCTCGGGGCCCAGCGCTTGGCCCTGGCACTGGACACTGCTCCTGGGGCACTGCGGCCCCTCTGGCACAGAGCAGCTGGGCCATGGCAGCACAGGGCACAAGCCCCACTGCCTGGGACGGCCCTTTGTCTTTGCTCTGCTCACTGAGAGCAGGTTCAGGGACAGGACAGTGGGTGCCTCACAATCCTGTCTTGGCAAGGACAAAGGGATTTGTCCCCTCATGGTGCAAATCCTTCCTGCTTCTTTGGGGAAAATCAGAAAAAGCTTCCTGTCAGACAGGGAAAAGGATGGAGGAAAATGAGGTGTCTCCTTCCTTGTGAGCCTTGCTAGCTGCCACCAGCTCTCCCGATGTGTGTCAGCTGGCTTCCAAGAGGACGATTTTGTCCTCCCACAAGTCCTGTGCCAGTCCAAAGCCCCACCAGCATTGCCCTGACCTCTGCTGCATCTTGGAGTGACTGTGGCTCGTTCTTGCTCTCTGCAGCAGTCACTGGCCAGTCACTGATCTTGGAGCAGAACCCCAGGGAAGTGACCGTGCGAGAGGGAGATGAAGTCAACTTTGAGTGCAACATGAAGCGAGATGATATGAGGAACTACGACATGTACTGGTACCGTCAGGGCCCACGGGGCTGGGAATGGATTTCCAGGGAGGATTTTTACTATGGAGAAGGTTTCCAAGGTCGCTTAAAGGCAAGAGAAGACAGATCTAAGAATATCTACACACTGCAGATTCTGGCAGCAGAGCAAGGGGATTCAGCAACGTATTACTGTGGAGCAAGCGAGCATCACCCTGGAGCAGCTCTGCAGCAGAGTGAACCAAAAACCCACAGATGGGGAAGACAGATCTCTCAGCATTTCTTTCTGGCAGCTGCTCCCCAGGGCTCTTGTCAGGCAATGGCAGGTGCAGGACATGTCCCTCTGGCTGAAATGAGAATGCTTGTTCTTCCCCTTCTTTCCAAAGTCACGTGTTTAGGTAAATTATTAAAAAGTAACTTCTCTTGGTAATATTGCTCTGAGCATTCTCCTGTGGCAAGGAACTTAGAGGCAACAAAATGGAGAAAAATTCCCTGAGGGAAAGGAGAGGAAAAAATCCTAATATCCACCAACTGTTAACGTTGAAAAGATCCCTGATTATTGCAGGAGGATTAGGAAAATGCTGCACAATTGCAGGCTCCCACTAAATTATATGATTAAGATAATTATCAATTTAAAAGCCAACTTCAGTAAATTATAAAAACAGCAAATAGAGTCAATTAAAGCACCATCAGCTGAACCAAAATTAATCCTGAACAATTCTTAGACATGGACTGTTTTTTCCTCTGGCATGCAAATATGCTTTGAGGAGAGTAATGCTTGAAGGTCTAGAAAACTTAGAAAATATAGAATGAAAATAACTCGAAAATTTGTAAGCTGGAGAGATGCTTCCCAGAAAACCTTTCAAGTATTTAACCCTAACCTGTCGTGTGTTAAAAGACAAACCAGTAACCAGATCCTTTCTCTGAGGCACTTCTAACAACAATATTCCTTGCCAAAGTGTGAGAGCAATATTCTAGTTAGATGAACAATAACTGTGCCTCTGCCAAAAAAAGCGAGGATGATAATGTTATTTTTAGTGTAGAGAATCCTCTGGAACAGAGTTAGATATTCAGAAGTAGAGCAGTGCAGAGGGAGAGGAAAACAAAAGGCAGCACTACAAAGACATGAAAGAGGAGACATCACCTGGCACTGAAACCCCCCCAGATGTTTTTGTAGAACTGTCTAGCACAGTGGGGGAGTACACAAGGAAGGGTTACCACAATGATATAAACAGCATAGGGACCTGTACATAAACAAAAAGAGGAAAAAAAGGTGAGAAATTTTGGGAAAGAAAAGAGATGGATGACTCTAAGGATTCAGAAGAGAAGAACAACATTCTTCCTATATTTCTTTTTATCCTGGATATAGAAAAGAACTCATGAAAGTTCTAAAAGGTGGAAGAAAGGGACAAGTTGAAAATTCTATACTCAATCAAGCTTCTTGAAATCACTGAAGAATTCAATTAACCTTTTTTCCCCTTTCCAGTTTTGGAAGTAAATCTACCTCTGCATCCTCTCATGGACTTGCACCCATGGATAATTAGGACTAATAGCTTTTCATCACCTGTTTTTACAACATTTTTGAACACCATGAGGAAAGAGTGAGTTATTGGAATAAGTCTTAGCAGTGTGAAGGCTTATAAGCTTGTATTTGGACCAGGGACAATTCTCACAGTTCTACCAAGTAAGTGACATTTCTTTATTTCTAAAACTTCATTTAAAATTAATGTGGGGGAGAACAAGGGAATTTAAAGGTTGGGTTTACTGAAAGAATTTTCAGCTGCAATAATCCCTTGAATGCACTCGCTCTCCAGCCAGCCTTTCCAGCCAAACCCTCAGCTTGGATCTGCTCAGGAATGTTTCCCAGGAGCAACTGGGCTCACTCGGCACAGCACCATTATTCCATGATCCCCAAACACCAGCAGGGCACTGCTTAGCCTGTGGTAACTTATTCCCACTTTGGGCAGCACTCTGGCCCAAATTCACTGTCCAGTGTCCAATTCTCCAGTGGGCTTGCACTGACTGACTTGGGGCAGGAATGCAGAGCTCAGTGAAGAGCTCCCAGAATGAGGAGTTTTGAGACAGATCTGTAACTCCTGGTTGGAGAAGTTCTGGTTGGACACTGCCACCACACTGACAGTGTCCCCAGGTAAGGCATTCCACTGACCTGGGGACAGAGCAGGAAGGAGGTGAAATAGCCTTGGGCTTAAATTCTCACAAGTGCCTCATAGCCAAGAGCTCCTGGAATGAAAGAAAGTTGGCTGCCAGGTTCTGTGGGTTCTGAAAAGAGCAATGTGGGGAGTAGGGATTACAGGAAGCCTTAGTTATTCCCATCTTTCTTTGGAATTCTGTGATGAACAATAAAGGTGCGGGTCACCCCAAGCTTTTCTAGGGAAATGTCAGTGTTGGGGTGGCAGAGGGGTTTTTGATATTGATCTCTGTGATCCTAAAGTATCAGGTGCATTTGCTTTCAGAGGTATGCATGTCTTTAAAGTGCAGCAAGAATGTCCCTTGTTATTTTACATCCCTAAAACCTCCTGATTTCCTTCCAGAAACATGTGGCACTGCCTTGGGTGGTGCTAAATATCTCTCCATGTCTGTAGGATATGTTGCATGGGAATAAATGTGTATTTGGGAACAATCTCACTGCACTTCCAGTATCAAAGGGACAAAGGAATGTAAATTTACCATTCTGCAGAAAGACCTCTTCCTTCCATGCTCTTCAATTATTTTCTTTTTCTAGCTAATGACAGGATACTTTCACAGCTGCACAGAGACTCTGGAATTATGTTTGCTAGTAAAAGACATTGAACCTAAAGTCTCAAAGTCCCTTTTGAGTCTGCTGAAATACTTATTATGTTGAAGCCAAAGTTTCCAGGATGTGAGCAACCTCCTCCTTTRGGTTCTGGGTTCCTTTCTGAGCTACTACTYAAARWATGCACTTTAAGGWGTTTGCAGCACAGATACTTTACTATTCAATCTTCTGCCAGTTCCCTAAATCAAAATGACATAAAATARCAACCATTAGTGCCACTGTGGRACMCTCCAGGCTTATTCTGTTGAGGGCTCAGTTAAGGAYAGAGAAGGTTTTCCTTTTGGTTCCGGTTGCATTATTCCAGATTAAACATTCATTRAAAATGCTAAGGCCCATTACTTTCTGGAATAGAGGGCTCACCCTGTGACTTTATCAGATAAAAGCAAAGGTGAAGMACAATTTTTGTTCAAATAAATTTGAACATAAATGTAAAAGATGAACCCCTTCCAGAAGCAAGCAGTGGTAGGAATTCATKGCTGTACTGTCAKGKAATGCAAACTRGTGGGACTCGGGTGAGCCTTCTGGGGTCAGATAAAACAAATCTTCTGCTCTCTGAACTACAGTTGCACTGTGTACATTATTGCTTGCTGAAGATCCTGCCCAGGGAGCTATTGCAGAGAAGCAGCCTCTTTGTSTTCTGGCTGTTTGCAAAGCCTGGAGAGGAGACCACATGAAAAGCCCTTCAAGGTCTTCTCAGAGAACACAGAATGCACAGGACTGACAGGCTCTGGCCAAGCCTGGTACAACAGCTGGGAAGGAAATGTTGGATTTCTGGTGGGTGTCTGGTGGCTGGAGGTGTGGACAAGTGTGYAGTTCTGCCTGTTTGATCAGGAGAGCTGACCCATGAAGTTGTGGCAGAGCATGATTTGGCTTTCACCTCAGTTCCTCWGCAGTGGCATAGGGCTGATGGGGAAAGGGTGTAAAATCAGAGCTCCTTGATCAAACTTCCATCAGTACCCTGGGATGAACAAAATGTTAGAGCTGGGGGATCTCTTGACCCACCTGCAAGGCAGACACCATGCAAWAKGAAAAGCCTCATGCACCTCTCTTTACCCAAGAGACCCCTCAGGATGCTCCTGACAAAGCAGACACGTCAATCTTTGTGGATGTGTCCGACAGCTTTTCATAAGCTGAGCCCTTTCTGGCAAGGAAGGCTGCTGGAGGATTCCTTCCAGTTCCATGGCTTTAGTCTAATTCAAATTGCTAATCAGAGTTAAATCCTGACATTGGTTTTTGAGATCACCCTTGATTCTCCACMTGTGACCTGACCTARAKGSAAAGATATTTTCTCTWATAAACAARTYATGGTACCACAATGATTTGTTGGCAACTAAATTCTTTTGACACCAAGAGTYTTCTAGTAAGAMASCCGGKTGCAAGTTTAAGCAACTTCTTTTGTTACTTGTCTAATGCCAAGGAATAATGACATAAATGACAGTAAATGAGAATGTTACAAATTAGTCACACATGGAGTACATGTGAATTTTRWGTCACTCAKCACCCRGGCAAGCCTGYAGTAAAATCAATCCTGTCCAAACCTTGCTTTTYTTTTCAGACATTTCAAAAASTTTTGATCCTCAAGTCATTGTGATGAAATCAAAGAAAMTGGAAGRAGGYRRCAGCACTGGGAAAGCAGCTTGTTTGGCAAGGAACTCCCCTACAAAGAACATCAGCTTGGAGATGCCCTCTCAGGAGGTGGTCTATGAACAGAGCCCATCCATTTTGACGTCACAGGGGTTGTACAATGCAATTAAAGTGGTCAGGGTGACAAAAGACACAGAGGTGACCTGCACGGCCAGATTCGATGACCGCACGATAACAGCACAGCCAGGTACAGTTTGGTGGCACAGCTGTCACTTATTTCTGGAGACAGTGGCCTGTGGGGCTTGGTGTCCTCCTTCTGGACAGCACTGCCNGCTTTCACTTTGCTCTCGCTCTTGCTTCTGCTTTGCTCCTGCTTTGCTCTTTCTTTTTGCTTCTGCTCATTAGTTAGCTTAGCTAAGTAGTCCAAATTTTTCCTGGACTGTTTCTCCTTTCCCTTTTTTTTTTGACCTACTCGAACCTGCTCCAGACTGGGACCTGGGAAACACCAAGAGTTTGCACCTTGTGACCTGCAGCAGCTACTCCAGCACAGGACAGACTGATAACAGAGCAACCACCCCCAGGAGAGACTTTCTGAATTTGTCATCTTTTCCAGAGCAGTGAAAGAGTGGTGTCATCCAGTATTGTTCATTTTGGGTGCTGGGGGGTGCTGTGCCTGTTAAATAAACAGGTTCTTTTCACTTCTCTCCAAGGAATCCTTCCCAGCCTGGTTGGGGAAGGGGCCATGGGGGTTTGCTTTCTGGAGGGGCCCCCTTTTGGAGGTTTTCTCCCAAATTTGCCCTAAGCCAGGACAATAATTTATAAAATAATATAATTATATTTATATAATAAGTCATAATAATTCAGAGGGAAGGGGGTCATATTTTTCCATTCCCAGGAAGGTTCTCACCTCCATGGCAGACAGCTGTCTTTCAAACCAAGGCACTGCTCCAGGACATTGATAGCAAAAAGAAAGGCAGAACTGAGGCGCAACAAGGAAGAGAAAAAAATTGACACACTCAAGGAACAGCAGATGAAGCATATCCCAGTTACCATGCGGAATTAGGAGCCTTGATGTTCTAATCACTGATTAACAATGGAAACACACCCTGTCCTGGGAATAACAACAATGCAAACAGAAATGGAAATAATCTATTTGCTTTTGTGGCTTAGAACTGCAATCTAAGGGTTAGAAAATGCTCCACAATCCCCAAGCTATCATTATTAAAAATATTAAAGCAAGATAAAAATCAAGTTAAAAGGCAACTTCAGTCCAACTATAACCAGATGCTCCCACCTAGAAACTCAATGAAAAGCACATACAAATAAATGAAAACTCAAACAACTGGCCAACTCAGTAGTCCAAATACTCAGTTACAAGATTAAAAAAATGTAAGGGAAAAATAGTGCTGAATCTAAATTGTGGACAATAACACCATATGACCATTAATAAAAATGGAACTCCCGTAAGAAATACTAAAAATTAAATAACAGAGTAAATACGCATCTTCTAGGTCATTATGAAAGAGATCCAGTGAAAACACCATCAGCTGAACCCAAATTATCTTCTGAACAATTCCTAAACAGATGGACAGATTTTGTTTCTTTGGCAATCGCAACATAGGCTTTAAAGGACAACGATGTGCTTGAAGGTCCAGAAGGGCCTTACGGGAAATACAGAATGAAAATTGATATAAAGTTTGAAGCCTA
>NDFG01000188.1:101569-116885 GCA_002167245.1 Sporophila hypoxantha
CTGTTTAAAGCAAAGAAATGCCAGATGTGTGGCTTGTGGGTTGCGCTGTGGAGCACAGCAGTGTTTGTTTATAAGGATTCTGTGATTATTGTGCTAGTGGAATTTAAGTAATTACAATGATGTGGTGGTTTTTTTGAAGCCTGCACTTGGTCATCCACATAAAGTGTGTTGTTATTAATCTCAAGTCAGCAAAGTTTAATAGGGCAGGGCCTGATAAGAGTGAGTGCACTGCATAGAAGTAGCGTTACAACATTCTAAATCAGAAAACCTGCTCCCCATTATAGTGGGTACTAAACACTACCAGAGATATTCTAGCACACAGAGTTGAGCTGCATTTAAAGCAGCAGCTTTTCGAATGGATGGATTTTTCTTTCCCCATACCTACTCGTGAGTGCCTTCTTGTAAATATCTTCTCTTATGATGTTAAAGAGCTGCCATGAAGCCGCAAACTTTGGGCAAGCTCTGACGGAAGAGAAAGGTGATTAAACTTGAGGTTATGTTCTGTACACTTTTGCATCATGCTCTGTGTTTTAACACTTGGGCATTTGATATATGTCTTTTCCTTTTTTGGTGACTCCTTTCTGACTAGGCAATCCACTGTTGGGGTATCAGGGCTCAGCAATAGGGGATGGTATCTGCTCTCCCTCAGGTGCTTGATATATGAAGCCAAAGTCACATATTTCACTTCCCAGTGTGTTTGCTCTCTCTCTGTGATTTAGGGTGCTAATAGAGGCCTTCAGACAGTCAACAGGTGCCAAAGCTCAAGTGATGAGCTATGAAACTCTTAAGTGGCTTGGATGCCTGTTACGGGGATATCCAAGCCATGAACCAAGGCCAAGAAGAAAGCGTCATAACAATAGGCACAGCTATATGTCATTACGCTTAAATCAGGTATTGCCAGCTGAGGCTGTAAATGTGGGATCCTGTGCATGGGTTGTTGGTGGGAAGGCTGTCCTTAGCTCAGGTGGGTTTAGGCATTTTTCAGTTGCTCTCAGGCCCTGGTCTGAGCACCTATAGTAATGCTGCATATAACCTTATATGAGGGTGTTGAGTAATAACTTCCAGGAGGAATACAAAACTTGTATTTCCCTAGTCCCTCATTTTCGAATTTATGCACAGCTTCAGGCTCACCAGTCATTTTGGAAGGCACCAGTAGTCTGTTTTCTTTTGGGGGCAGTTTTTACTGTGTCTAGTTCCCTTCTATGTTTACCTTTTAGAATGCTTCTATCGACCATATCGTTTTTTTCATAGCCTCTGCAGTGAGGTCATGGGTCTTCCGTGCAAATGGGCCTTTCAATATACCTAATTGTAAACTAAAGTGAATGGAATCACTAAAGGAAAAGTCAGATTTTGTATCCATTGTAGTGCAAATTTTCCACCATCAGGAAGTAAGTGTAGTGGCGATTGCACAGATGCGTTCTTTTCTTAGACGTAGGCAAGTAAATAAAAGGGGTAATCTGTCTCGTTCGTGAGGCTGTCTCCTCTCTCTCTCAGGTCCTGCAAGAATTATCGGAGTGAGGATTCTAAGCATTGATCTAAAAAAGGTGAGACAAATGATCCAAGTCTAGGCTCCCGTAGAGTGAAAAAAAATGAGCTAACATAAATAATATTGTATGATAGAGGCCAGTGATTTGTTGCGTACAGATCTTTTAGAGACTGAAAAATATCCCAATACGTGAAATAAAGAAATCAAGGAGAAAATGGACTGCCGCAATTAGAAGGGCTTCTGTGGAACGGTAGCTTGGCTGAGCTTCTTGAGGAAGAGCTACATTGTTATAAAATACAGAAGAAATCATTACACGGGTGTGTCAGATTTTAGGTTCATTAGAATCTGAACCAAAAATCTAAGGAATTTAGGACTAAGCTCAGTCAGAACTTGGGTCAGCCTCTCCAGGGAAAGTAATGTTGTTAAGTGTTATTGTCTTCTACATTTTGTGTGAATGTCTTGATCAAAGGTCACTGGCCCTGAAGGATGCTGTGTGCCCCATCTGTTCTACTCCAAGTTCTTCATTTTCCCACCAAGTATCATATCCAAGACAAAGGCCTGTACACACAATGCAGACACATCTTGGCTCTCCACGCTTGACAGACAAACCACCATCCACTTCTTCTGGTTCTAGGCCAGCTCGCTGCAGTGGACACAACAGCTTGGTGGCCTTCACAGATACCAGGAACCAGCCTGGTAACGTTGCAAGCTTTTTCTGTAAGGTTAGCAAAATTTTCTGACTATATTTCTAGGCAAATCTCTGTGTTATTTATATCAAGCTCAACGCTTACGATATTTTACTTTTTGCTAAGTATCCTTGTAGTTGAATTATATAGGGTTATTTTTCTTGCGTAGCTGCTTCTTCTTGTACCATAATTGGCTCTCCTCTTGTGTGCACAGATGCCCAACCTAGTTTTCAACAATTAATTGTTCCAGATTGTGTGTTTGCCTTTTGTCAACCACTTTAGTACACCTATTTTACTTGCCCTTCATTTCTTACACCCTTTTTATCAATATAGAGACTTATGCACTCACTACTACATATTTGCTCTGTGTTCTTGTACCTTTGGCCACCTCCTTTAGATCCTTCTCACTTCGCCTGAGCTTTTTCCTTTTTCTAGAAGACAGGCATACAGGGCTTCACCTTCTTTCCTGTCTTCTCCTAATGAAGGCTCTGAAAATATTTTCCAGTCTTATTACATGCTGCTGTGTTGCTGTATACCTACCACCTCCCCAGTGAATAAGGCAAAATTGCCTCAAAACTTTCCTTAATCTTTTTGCCCTATTATTATGTTTTACTTTGAATTTCAATAACATTCTCAATAAAACTCTAGTTCTATGGTTTTTTATTTCGGTCTTTCTTGTTAACAGGAATTTGTATATTGGGCCTAACTATCTCTGCCTATCTTTACATTCCCCCTTTCCCTATATATTGCTTATCATACTTCTATTACAGCATTTCCCCATCCCCTAACCTTATGATATTTTAGTATTTACATGAATTACCATATCTTTAGTAGTGTTACTCTTTGGCTAAAGAGTTTAATAGTTTTGATTTCTGATTTGACTTTGAACACTGTATTGGAACAGGTGATTAAGGATCAGATCTGTAAGATGATACTTACCTCTCTTATTTTAACCACAATAATCTTTTATGCTGACCCAAGTCTAGTGTTTTTTACATTTGTGTTTCTGGGCCTACTACCATATGTAGCAAAATTACAACCAGAAATTCAACGCAGTAATAATAGTGTCGTGTTTTTCTTAAACACTGTAGGTGATTAATCTGTGTGTTAAGATGAATGTTATTAATCTTGCTCAAAGCTGTTATAATGGAAGATATTAATAACCAACAACTATCTTTCCACAGCTGATTTTAAGTTGTTGGCTTCTGCAGGTGACACACCATTATCTCTGACAGAGGACTTGTTCACACCTTTTTTCTGAACAGGCTCACCAAGCATCCAGTATCTCACATTTCTTCATGCCTTCTTTATCCTCATTTCTTATTATTCCATGCTTTAAACAAGCTTCCCTCTTCCCACAAAAGTCCTTTTCCTCTTCCAATCTCTGTTTGTTTTGGTAAATTTATCACTAAACTGAAAGTTATTCTAAAAATTTCAGAAGTCGTTTTTTTACTTTCTTGTTTGCATCACTTGTCATACAAACTTCATTTGAACCTTTTCTATTAAATATAATCTGGTTTTCTTCCCTCTAGGTAAAAAAAGAAGCAGCATTTATATCTTCTATTTCTTTTGCATGTTGCTGAGCTAAAGTTATGAGATCCTCCTTTTCTGTTGGTCTACCACTTAATCAGTCTCAGGTCCATCGGTTTGGATATACGATTCTTGCTCTCAAGTGTTCTTCATAGTGATCCTTCTGCCTATGTGCAAGTTGCCCTGAGGCTTCTCCCACTTATACAGCAATGTATTCGGCGTTTTTGGTGTGACTAGCTTTGTTCTGGCATATCTTACTTTGTGCCTGTGAATGTCTAGGACAGCCTGTCTTCTGCAGAATTTTTGTGATATGTGGACTGCAAAGCTTCCTTGTTTTGATAAATATCTCTTCCTCTTCTGATACTTTTTATCTATTTATGAAAGTCCGCGTGGAGAGTGAGAAGGCAACTGAATTAGGTAAGATAACAACTTTTCTGCCAATAACATCTTTATCTTTCCAGAAATTTTTGGAACATTAATCTACCTATGTAGGAAGGATATCAATCTCTACTCATTGATCACATATCCCTATGCCGTACACTTCTCTCCTAATTACTGATGCTCTTCATATTTTCTTTTGGTGGTTTTGTTTGTCTTTTAAATCGTGCTCACATTAACAATTCAGAATTTACCAGGGTGTTTTTGTTATGTTCCCATATTTGGTTCATGCTTATTCTTTATTCTTCTGATTTTATTACCTTAATATCTGAACAGTGTATTCAAACCTATATTTATTTTTGATGGGACTGTGCTTCATTGGTACAAAGCTAAGTCCAAAGTAAAGCCAGCAAAGCCACATTCTCTCAAAGCTAAAACACTTTTCAAAGAAAAAGATTCTCAATCAATACTGAGAATATTTCGCACATATCTTCATGACACAAAATACCTCATGGAATTACACCACAAAAAGAGGCTGGAGTGACTTCTTTCCACATACAAATCAGGGCAATATTTTAATGACAATAATATTGACTACTCAATCTGCCAAAAAAGCAAGGATGATAATGATATTTTTAGTTTAGGGAATCCTCTGGAACAGTGTTAGATGTTCAGAAGTAGAGCAGTGTAGAGGGACAGGAAAACAAAAGGCAGCACAACAAAGACATGAAAGAGGAGACATCACCTGGCACTGAAAAGCCCCCAGATGTTTTTGTAGAACTGCCTAGCACAGTGTGAACTACATTCCACAGTGATTCAAAACAACTGAACCACCACACACAAACTGYCTCCCTCCCTTCTCTTGAAGGAGGAAACATGGTGGCTTTACTTCATCTATTTTTCCTCAGACAACTCTGTGCACTTACACAAATTTGATTCCCAGAATTACTCAAATATCAGAAAACCTCTTCTATTTTTCCAATTTCCTCACTGTTCAACCTGAGACCTTGGCTCTCACAGACAGGTCATCTTAGATGTTTGATAACCAGCTCCAGTTGAACAAGTGGGCAGGAACCTTCTGCAATTAGATATTTCTATTTAAGTTCATCATTGTGTTCTTCTCTTTGTCTCAGAGCACAGAGGAAGATTTTGGTAAGAACAAAGATCCTTTTAATTTCAGATCTAACAACAGCCAGGAGCAGATGCATGAAGAACAAGACTCTTCACTCTTTGATCCTCACTCCCAAGATTTCAGAGCCCCTACACAACAACGTACAATCATTTTACCTACTTTGACCTCTTACCTAAAACACCATGAAGACTTTCTAAGGTATAAAATTACCTCCAGGCACCAGTTCTAAGAGACCAGAGGGCACATTCCTCCTGCTTCTGAGCACTGAAAGAAAGGGGGAAAAGGGGACAGCTTTCAGCAAGTCAGGAGAATTTTCAGAAATGCTTTGAAATAACAAAAAAAGTACTGATAATTTTCCTGCTTTCTCTCCAGCTTAACTCCATCAGACTTTTCAGAGGTGTCATGTAATCCCCAAGTTCTCATATACAACTCAAGATTTCAGATATTATTTGAGCTCCTTCCTTGAAAGCCATGTGGTGTTTTTTCATGTGGTATGCTGGATCTCAAACCACAAAAGAAGTCATGTGACTGCTTGTATACTCCAAAATTCTGTCTAGTGGAACACAGACAGTTTTTGCTATGAAATGCCTCACTGTGTATGGGGGGCTGGGGGTACCACAATGATATAAACAGGATAAGAACCAGTATAAAAACCCAGAGAAGGAATAAAGGTGAGGTATTTTGGGAAAGAAAGGAGATGGGTGACTGTAATGTTTAAGAAGAGAAGTAGAACATCYTTTATATATTTCCTTTTATCCTGGATACATAAAAGAGCTCATGAAGGTTCCAAAAGGTGGAAGAAACAGAGAAGTTGAAAATTCTTTACTCAATTAAGCTAACTGAAATCATTGAACTAATCAAGTAATTTTTTTTTCCTTTTCAGTTTACAAAGTAAATATACCTCTGGGTGCTCTCATGGACTTGCACTTATGGATAATTAGGCCAACTATCTAGAGATCCATCTCTTGATTTACAACAAAATTTAAAACACCATGGAAAAGGAGTGAGTTATTGGAATAAGTTTTAGCACTGTTGACGATCAGCAACTGACCAGGGGACAACTCTCAGAGTTCAACAAGTAAGTGACATTTCTTTATTCCTAAAACTTCTATTTAAAAATTGAGGTGTAGGTGGACAGAGGAGTTTTAATTGGTTTGGGTTCACTGAAAGATTTTCAGCTGCAATAATCCCTTGAATTGCACTCGCTCTCCAGCCAGCCTTTCAAGCAAACCTCGGCTTGGATCTGCTCAGGAAACGTTTTCCACAGGACAACTGGGCTCACTCTGCACAGCACCATTATTCCCATGATCCCAAACACCAGCAGGGCACTGCTTAGCCTGTGGTAACTTATTCCCATTTGGGCGCACTCTGGCCCAAAATTCACTGTCCAGTGTCCAGTTCTCCAGTGGGCTTTGCACTGACTGACTTGGGGCAGAAATGCAGAGCTCATGTGAAGAGCTCCCAGTATGAGGAGTTTTGAGACAGATCTGTAACTCCTGGTTGGAGAAGTTCTGGTTGGACACTGGCCACCACACTGACAGTGTCCCGCAGGTAAGGCATTCCACTGCCCTGGGACAGAGCAGGAAGGAGGTGAAATAGCCTTGGGCTTAAATTCTCACAAGTGCCTCATAGCCAAGAGCTCCTGGAATGAAAGAAAATTGGCTGCCAGGTTGTGTGAGTTCTGAAAAGACAATGTGGGGAGTAGGGATTATAAGAAGCCTTAGTTATTCCTATTTTCTTTAGAATTCGTGATGAACAATAAAGGTGCGGGTCACCCCAAAGCTTTTTCTAGGGAAATGTTGAGTGTTGGGGTGGCAAGAAGGGTTTTCTGATGATGGTCTCTGTGATCCTAAAGTATCAGGTGCATTCCTCAGGAAATTGTTGCTTTGCTTTCAGAGGTCTGCTATGACTTTAAAGTACTTCAAGAACTATTCCATGTTACTTTACATCCCTAAAACCTCCTGCTCTACTTCCAGAAAGATGTGGACTTGCCTTGGTGCTGCCTAATATCTCTCATGTCTGTAGGATATGTTGGCATGGGAATAAATGTGTATTTGGGAACAATCTCAGTGCACTTCCAGTTCCAAAGGGACAAAGGAAATGCAAATGAAAGTGTTGAGGAGAAGGAGAAGCCATTCTCTTTCATGCTTTTCAATGATTTTCTTTCTATAGCTAAAGAAATCTTTTCAGAGCTGACTAGGACTCTGGAATTATGTCTGACAGTAAAAGATCTTAGCCTATGAATCAAAATTTTAAGAATGCGGAGAAATATAAATTGAAGCCAAAGTTTCCAGATTTTAAGCAACCTCCCCCTTTTGGTTTGAATTCCTTTGAGAGCCAGTAAAATGCATTTTGACAGGCATACATGAAGATATACATTATTATATTTTACCCTAATTCTATATTATACATGTTATATACGTTACATATGTTAGATATTATATAATATATACTTGTTACAATATTATCATGGTTATTAGTAGTTTTGAGAATACCCTACATCAAAACGACAGACCTACATAAAATAGCAACCATTAGTGCCACTGTGGGATACGCCTGAGCATATTCTGTTGAGGGCTCAGTTAAGGACAGAGAAGTTTTTCCTTTGGTTCAGGTTGCATTATTCCAGATAATATTCATTAAAAAATGCTAAGGCCCATTACTTTTGAAATAGAGGGCTTCCCCTCCTCTGACTTTTAAAATGAGAGAAACAAGAGAAGAACAAATTTTTCTCCAAACAAATTTTTAGAGATAATAAAAGAATGTCCAGAAGCAAGCGAGTGGTAGGAATTCATGGCTTGACTGTCAGGTAATGCAAACTAGTGGGGATCGGGTGAGCCTTCTGGGGTCAGATAAAACAAAATCTTCTGCTCTCTGAACTACAGTTGCACCTGTGTACATTATTGGCTTGCTGAAGATCCTGCCCAGGGAGCTATTGCAGAGAAGCAGCCTCTTTGTCTTCTGGCTGGTTGTGCAAAGCCTGGAGAGGAGAGCCACATGAAAAGCCTTTCAAGGTCTTTCTCAGAGAAGAGCAGAATGCACAGGACTGAGGAGGCCAAGCTGTGTACAACAAGCTGGGAGTGGAAATGTTGGATTTCTGGTGGTGTATATAGGTGTGGACAAGTGTGCAGGTGTGTGTGATCAGGAGAGCTGACTCATGAAGTGTGTGGCAGAGCAATGATTTGGCTTTCACCTCAGTTCCTCAGCAGTGCATAGGGCTGATGGGGGAAAGGGTGTAAAATCAGAGCTCCTTGTATTCAAACATAGTAGCTGTGGATGAACAGATGTTAGCAGCTGAGGGATCTTTGACCACCTGCAAGGAGACACCATGCAATAGAAAGCCTCATGACCTCTCTTTACCCAAGAGACCCCTCAGGATGCTCCTGAAAAGCAGACACGTCAATCTTTGTGGATGTGCCGACAGCTTTTAGAATAGGCTGAGCCTTTCCGCAGAGGCTGCTGGGAGGTTCTAGATGTCGAAATTGCTAATCAGAGTTTAAATCCTGACATTGGGTTTTTGAGATCACCTTGATTCTCTCACCTGTGACCTGACCTAGAGGCAAAGATATTTTCTTTAAAAAAACAAATCATGATACCACAATGATTTGTTGGCAACTAAATTTCTTTGACTCAGAGTTTTCTTGTGAGACATCTGGCTGCGAGTTAAAGCAAATCTTCTTTTCTTATTTGGTACCTCTAATGGCAAGGAAAAATGACATAAAAGCCAGTAAATGGGATTGTTACAAATTAGTCCCACAGCTGAGTATATTGTGATTTTAAGTCACTCACATCAGGAAGCCTGCAGTAAAATCAATCATGCCCAAACCATGGGGTTTGTGTAAGTACAAGTCCAAAAACTTCTATTCCTAGAGGTCATTGTGGAGAAACAACTAAAGCACAAGATGGTGGCACACTGTGGAAACAACACCTTTGCCAACGACTTTCCACACCAAGAACATCAGCTCTGAGGATCAGAACACAACAGAGAGGATCTGCACGGACAAGTTCGACAGCAGCATGGTAACATAGTGCAGGTCCAGTTTTGGTGGACAGGTGTAACATTTTTCTAGGGACAAGTGTCCTGTGGGGCTTGGTGTTCTTTCTCCTGCTATGCGATTGCCCTGGGCAGCCAGCAGAATCAGAAAAGATATTGGTATTTCAACAGGGAGAGGCTGAAAGATGTTTCCAAAGCATCTGAAAGAAATGGTTTCAACTGTTTAATAACTTTGGAAATAGGAGAGACACAATCTATTTGATTAAACCATGAATTTTTAGATGACGTATTTCACCTGCACAGCAAAACTTGCTGCAGCACAACCTGGAACAGCCGATCCACACAACAAATGTTCAAAGTGTGGCATGTTTGTGGGTTTTTTTTATCTAAATCCCATTTATATTTTGTGGATTGTTTCTGTAGTCCTGAAGGTCATTCAAGGTGCTGAGGGGCTAGCAGGGGGTTTGCAACAGCCAGAGCCCTCAGCACAAGGTAGAGTTACCCCATCAGGATGTGAAGTTACATTGCTCTCTGGGGGATTAAAGCATGGAAATGTATCTCTCCAGGGCACAGGACAGAACACAACACATTCAGCACAACACAAGCTGCTGTCCCAAGGTTGCTCCTGAGTTACAAAGTCCAGGAAGCAAAAAGCAACAGAGACAGACCCTGGGCTCCTGTGAGTGTATTCTCTCTCGGCTGTTCCTTTTGCTGCTCTTCCTTTCTGAAACTGTACCGTGTTTTCCATTTTCTGCCAAGAATCACAACACCAAAACCTATAAACCATGATCTCTCCCTCTTTTCTGGTCACTGAGCAGACCCAGAGAGAGCAGAGAGTGAACGCTGTCCATGGCTGTGTTGGGTTTGAGAGTCCTGCTGGCAAAAGGCATCGCTTCAATACTCATGAGATCAAACGTGTTTTCTTTCTGAGGTAAGGGAGCTCATAGCTTGGTGTCTGGAAAGCCTGGAAGCCTATGCCAGGAGTGACTTCCTGTCCCTGTGTATGTCCTTAGCCCCACAAGGAAATCATGCCGAATTCATCTGCTCCTGAATCATAACAGCCTTGCAAGTATTCTGGACGAAAGACAACAATACCAACACACACAAAACCAACCTTTCCCCCCTCAAAAAGCAATTAAGCAAGCCCACCCTGACTCCCAAAGACAAAGGAAAAGGCATTTTTCTGTATATTAATTTCTCGAAGCTGGTTTCCCAAATTTTGTTTGCCAGAGAAAGGCTCTGCCGGTAACAGGCCTAAAGAAATATGATATATCAAGTGGCAAGAGCAGCGAGAGAAAATCCAGACAAATAAGGATTCAAAGGCCAAATAAAAAAATGTGGGAGTAAAGAGAAGAAGCTGGCAGGATTTTAAAATTACAAGTACTGAAGAGGAACAAAAGATAGCCAGGCCTAACTTTTGGTGAGTGTATATCTGTCCTTATCTGACAGTTATGAAGCAGTGGTTCATAGGCCCAATTCATTAAATGTACTTTAAACCCCCTTTGCTCTTCCAGACAGGGAAGAAGAGCAGGAAAGAACGTGAACCAGCAGCAAAGGGGGTTGAACAAGCAGGGCCAGAGCTGCTGACAGAACCAGCCAGGAGCACAAGGCAGCACTTCCCCTGAAGACATGCAACACTGTTCACTCTGCCGGCCAGCTGATTTACATGAGAGTTTAAGTGCTTTTGCGTTTCCTCTCTCTGAACAACTGAGGAGAGTGGATTTATCCTCATCCTCCTGCTAAGTAGATCCCCCTTGCATTTGCAGACCAAGTGTCCAGACTGCTTTCAGTAGATTTGAAAAGTATGCTCACTGCAGATAGATGGCCTTCTAAAAACACCTTTCCAGGCCATGTTGTGTTAGCTGGTGGTGGAAGGAGTAGCATTGCTGAGGCAATTCCAGCCCAGGAGCTGCCATTTCTAGCTTGGTATTTTAGATAGATTTAAGTGTGTATTGCTGATAAGAAGAGCTACGTAATCTGGAGTGATTTCATTCAACCAGACTAATGCCAATTTCTTGATTAAGCCTGTATTTCTGCCAAATGTATTGCAACTTTTTTAGGTCGGTAGAGATGACAAAAATAAAGATGTACAGGACAAAATGCTGTGGGTTTTCTGTGCTTGTGCTGAGAGTGGAAATTGCTGAAATCCAACTGCCCTAAAAGCCCACTGGGACCGAAAGAAAAAACTTTAGATTGTAGATATCCTGTTGACTGAATTATGTCTTTTGCAGACTTTGTGCAGGGGAAGTGTCTCTTGGCACAGTGAATGTCAGTGGAGGAGAGTCCTTGCTGAAGGCACAAGGGAGGAAAATGCTGTGCCAGCAGAGAAGACTGCTGTGTTTTGCACTCAGGGATAGGAGAAGGGGCCACCAAAAAAATCATTTGAGGGTTTGCGGAGGTGATAGTTTTATAGCAACTTGGTTTTGTTAGAGAGCAACAACCTTCCAGAGCTCATGCCCTCTCCCAAGCACAGGCAGGATGCTGTGGTCACCATTTCTGACTCAGTCCACACCAGGCAAGCATGAACCCTCCCCTGCTTTTGAAAACACAAGGTAACACAACTCACTGGAGGGGAAAATAAGGCTTTGCTCCCCCCTGCCGAGCTCCTGCAGCCCTCGAGATGCAGGCAGGACACAGCAAGGGCTGCTGCACTGAGCTTGCTCAGCTCACACCCTCAGGAGCAGACACCCAGAGAAGAGCCCGCAGCCCTATGAAATGTCTGTGAAATGCATGGCAAATCCAAGCAGTGAAAGTGCTAGTTAGTGCACTGTACCACCAGAACATTCAATCAGGGGACCCTCCAATCATGTTCTATAGATTTTCCCAATTGACCCCAGAAGTTTTTTCTCAGACAGCAAGCTAATGTGAGCAGATTTCTAGTTTTGAGAATATTGCCCTCAGACAAAGCCAGTGGAATCAGATGCACTGGAAGGAAAGGTTAATGACTAAGAGCTGGTATATCCCCTTAGTCATAATTTCTTGATGCAGTCTGGACTGAGGATTGGATCCATCCACACCTCCTCTAGAAGGAGTTTAAGAAAGCAGGGGATTTCCTGCACCTCAAGGGAATGGGAGGTGGTTTTAATCAGCCTCTGCCCCGTTTCTTGGTCCCAGTCTCCGCACTCAATCTTTTCAATAAATTAATTCCAATTTGATGGTCCTGTCTCTGATTCATCCATGGAGTAAAGCTGCAGAGTGAGCATTGCTGTGGGATAGTGCCACACTTTGGCAAATCTGTGTTAAATCTGCTTTTGCAGACATCCCTGGCAGCGGGCGTTTCATTGACCTAAAGCCCTCAGTTCATGACAGGGTCCCTGATTGTCCCCACTAAGCAGTGGCTTTTCACTTTGCATTGGCAATGCAGAACATGCAGCTTAAGAAAACAGGAGAATAGAAGTGTTTCCAGAATAAATCTTACAACTTGGAGCTTTAGTGCAGTSCAATAGTAAGATGGTCAGTTAATTAGTGTAGTTAACTCCACATAAGGGGACCAAATCTGCAGCTCTGCCACCTGATACGAGGTGAGGAAAGTTCTGTAGGGAAACGGTGCTCTATATTAAAATACCCTCTGTTAAAGCAGCACATTTGCATGAGGAATTATCCTGACATCTGAAAAAACAATATTGTCCTGTAAAGGATCCCATGATACCAAAAGAATGGAGGATGATTATAAGCAGAACTCTTTGGTACAATACACTTTTACTACAGTATTAGCCTATTCTCCTACATGTTTCCATGTTTGATTGTGCTCAGTGTTTGAAAATCTCCAGAGGTTGAGCCACTGACCCTGGAGACATTCAAAAGCCACCTGGACATGGTCCTTGGCAAACAGCTCCAGACAGTCCTGCTAGAGCAGGGGACACCCAGTCACCTCCAGAGGTCCCTTCCAGCCCCGATCCTTCTGCATTTCTGTGACACCTTTCTCATATTGGGAGAAATTATAAGTTCAAAATTTCTTTATATACCTTTAGTCAGGGGTTTGGTTCACCTTTGCCCAGGAAGAAAGGAACTGAAGTTTCTTTTCACAGGACTGTTGCAGCACTCCAGGCCTGATGAGCTTCACATCCCAGCAGACTGGCTGCAGCACAGAAGATACACAAAAGATAACGACCATTAATGAACATCAGCTCCAAACACCAGCCCTGGCATGGTCAGAGACACCTGGTCTGGGAAAAGATCGATGAGAGAACCAAGAATGAGAACCAAAATAACATCAAAGGTGAAGGGATCAATAGGAATTCAAATACTTCAAACTGTGGAACTTGGGAGCAATGAACATTGAACCAATGAATTTCCCTGGGTTTTGATTGTATAAGTACAAGAAAACTCCAGTGAAAACTTTGTGTGATGGAAGGATTTTCTCTGCACAACCTGTGCAATGTGTGGATGGAATTATTTCTGTTACACATCTTGGCCAGAATAAAGTAATGCCTTGATTCTCTAAAAATGCTGTGGGAGAGTTTTTGTTTTTCCTGCAGTTTCAGTGACAAGACCAACCAACTTCAATAAACCTTTTAAGTAATTTGAAGAAAATTTTCACCCCAGCACATTTTCCTCCCTCTTGGTGAGTCTCACACACAGAGTGTGGTATCTGACATTTGCCCCACTCAGAAATTCAAAATGGTGAGAGCTCTCTCCAGTGGCAGACAACATTAAAAGCATCCTGAAAGAATAAACCTCTCTCCAAGAGGTCACATGGGAAAGCATAGTGAAGAACACCATGAGAATGGGCAACACTAAGCACCTTTTTGTACCACTGAACCCTCCAGTTTTCTTATATCACATTAAAAATACAATGTAGTGATTCTGTTCTTGAATCTGCAAGGCATAATCTGACCTATCTGTTTTTTGTGTCCCAAAATCCTATAAACCTCCTGACAAAATTAGATCTAACATAAACAGAAACTCAAAAGGAGTATGGTTAATTACTTGACTATAAGGCAAGTTCTCTTTCTCTTTTTCCCTCATATTTCAGTCAGCAGATATGGTCTGAACTGAAGTAATAAGAACCTGATCTTCCCCCTGCAAATCTATCCAGGACTGGGGAGTGCAGAGCTCCTGGGAATGTTTGTCTTTCAAAAGCACAACTTTGAAAACAGATGTTCAGTTCTGGGATTTTTCTGTAGGGAGGGCCTTAGTGAGTAGCTTCATATGAACATACACAGGGTAGGTCCCACAGCCCACAGGAACAAGCCCCAGCAGCATTGGCACCAGTTGGCTCCATACTGATACAACTAATGCTGAGATCAGAATTGGGTCTGCAGCCCACTCGGGGCAGATCTGTTCTTATCTCAACCCCCACCCGCAGATTAAAGGGTGGAGACGCATAGGTCGCCTGATGTTGGAGCGGCGGGGGAAATGACCAGAGCGCCTACGGGTTGCGAGATCTGGTGTGGAGACAGGAGAGGATCGTTTGCGATAATCTGATGGACGTACACCGGGGTGAGAGGGTGAAAGGGGGCGGCTGTAGTGAGCAGTTGTGACGAAATGTCTTGGAATTGGGTGGAATTAATGAACCCAGACGTCAAGCGTCCGCGTTGGAAGGCCCGGCCGATATGCTGTTCCACGCGCGCCTGTGTAATTCGCAAAAGGGTACCGTGGTGGAGGCCACAGGTGGATTTAAGGAAGAATATTCCAAGAATTAAATCAAAAAGAGTAGATGGGAATGGCAGATGGCGCAGAAGAAAGATTGAAGTAGACGAAGCTATGGCAAGCATAATAGGGGCGCTATGTGCCGAGAAGCCGTGAAGGGTCTGAGTGCGACGATGAATCGAGCTATTACCGAGATTCAGGGATGCGCCTTCAAAGGGACGCGCTGCACAGGTTAACGTAGAAGGATGGCAGATGAGTAAAGATGAGTAGAATCGAGTAACACGAAAAACACGGAATTGGAACTTTGGAAACGCGTGATAAAAAAGAGCGTAAGCAAGCTGACTGGGTGAATTGCTGACCGAAATGGTACGAGTTGTCAACAATGTAGAAAACGCCGTTATGAGCGAGTGCGCGGTGCACATAACTGCACGGATTACTTGGGCAAGCAAGCTAGTCCAATTGGGCCGATCACGAATTTCAAATCTGTGGTCCAGGAAGCAGCGGTGGCGGCTCGAGAG
>NDFG01000188.1:116910-153183 GCA_002167245.1 Sporophila hypoxantha
GGCAAGATATTTTCTTTATAAAAAACAAGTCATGATACCACATGATTTGTTGGCAACTAAATTCCTTTGACACCAAGAGTTTTCTTGTGAGACATCTGGCTGCGAGTTAAAGCAATCTTCTTTTTCTTATTTGTACCTCTAATGCAAGGAAAAATGACATAAAGACAGTAAATGGGATTGTTACAAATTAGTCACAGCTGAGTATATGTGAGTTTTTAAGTCATCACCATTCAGGCAAGCCTGCAGTAAAATCAATCATGCCCAAACCATGGGGTTGTTACATACAGTCCAAAAACTTCTATCCTAGAGGTCATTGTGGAGAAAAACAACTAAAGCACAAGATGGTGGCACCACTGTGGAAACAACACCTTTGCCAACGACTTTCCACACCAAGAACATCAGCTCTGAGGATCAGAACACAACAGAGAGGATCTGCACGGACAAGTTCGACAGCAGCATGGTAACAATACTGCCAGCGTACAGTTTTGGTGGCACAGGTGTAACATTTCTTTCTAGGGACAATGTCCTGTGGGCTTGGTGTTCTTCTCCTGCTAGTCAGCATTGCCCTGGGCAGCCAGCAGAAATCAGAAAAGATAGTTGGTATTTTCAAACAGGGAGAGCTGAAAGATGTTCCAAAAGCATCTGAAAGAAATGGTTTCAACTGTTTAATAACTTTGGAAATAGAGGGAAGACACAATTCTATTTGCATTAAAACATGAATTTCCTTATGCCTACATATTTCACCCTGCAAGCAGCAAACTTGCTGCAGCACAAACCTGGAACAGCCGATCCAACATCCAACAAAAAGTTCAAAGTGTGGCTGTTTGGTTTTTTTACTAAATCCCATTTTATATTTTGTGGATTTGTTCTGTAGTCCTGAAGGTCATTCAAGGTGCTGAAGGGCTAGCAGGAGGGTTTGCAACAGCAGAGACCCTCAGCACAAGGTGAGTTACCCCATCAGGATGTGAATTACATTGCTCTCTTGGGGGATAAAGGCATGGAAATGTATTCTCTCCAGGGCACAGGACTCAGAACACAAACACATTCAGCACACACAAACTGCTGTCCCAAGGTTGCTCCTGCATTATACACAAGTCCCAGGAAGCAAAAAGCAACAGAGACAGACCCTGGGCTCCCCTGTTGTTGCCCATGTTCTCTCTCGCTGTTCCTTTGCTGCTCTTCCTTTCCCTGAAACTGTCACCTGTGGATTTTCCATTTTCTGCCAAGATCACAACACCAAAACCTAGACCATGATCTCTCCCCTCTTTTTCTGGTCACTGAGCAGACCCTGAAGAGCAGAGAGTGAACATGCTGTCCATGGCTGTGTTGGTTTTGAGAGTCCTGCTGGCAAAAGGCATCGCCTTCAATACCCTCATTGAGTATCAAACTGTTTCTTTTCTGAGGTAAGGAGCTCATAGCTTGTGTCTGGAAAGCCTGGAAGCCTATGCCAGGAGTGACTTCCTGTCCCTGTGTATGTCCTTAGCCCACAAGAAATCATGCCTATTCATCTGCTCCTGAATCCATTTCACAGCCCTTGCAAGTATTCTTGGTGAACAAGAAACAACAATGACCAAACCACACACATGAAAACCCAATTTCCCCCCTCAAAAAGCAATTAAGCAGCCCACCCTGACTCCCAAAGGACAAAGGAAAAGGCATTTTTCTGTATTCAAAGCTCAGTTCTCGAAGCTGGTTCCCAAATTTTGTTTGCCAGAGAAACTCCAGTATTACCTGAACAGCCTAAGAAATATCTCATTGACTATATCAAGTGGTCAGAGCACAAAGCCTGGAGAAAAATCCAGACAAATAAGGATTCAAAGGCAAAGATCCAAAATAAAACATGTGGGAGTAAAGAGAAGAAGGGGCAGGATTTAAAAATTCAAGTATCTGAAGAGGAACAAAAGATACCCAGCCTAACTTTTGTGAGTGTATCTGTCCTATCTGACAGTTATGAAGCAGTGGTTCATAGGCCCAATTGCATTAAATGTACTTTAAACCACCCTTTGCTCTTCCAGACATGGGAATGAACCCAAAGAAGAGCAGGAAAGAACGTGAACCAGCAGCACAAGGGGGTTGAACAAGCAGGCCAGAGCTGCTGACAGAGACCAGCCAGGACACAAGCAACACCTTCCCCTGGAGACATGCAACACTGTTCACTCCTGCCAGGCCAGCTGATTTACACTGAAGAGTTTTAAATGCTTTTGCTGTTCCTCTCCTCTGAACCTGAGGAGAGTGGATTTATCCTCATCCTCCTGCTAAGTAGATCCCCCCACTTCTTCTGGCAATTTGCACACCAGTGTCCAGACCTGCTTTAGGCTTTGAACACTCCAGTGCTCACTGCAGATAGATGGCCTTTTAAAAGCACCTTTTCCCAGGCATGTTGTGTTACTGCCTGTGAACTGGAGTAGCATTGCTGAGGCAATTCCAGCCCAGGAGCTGCCATTTCTAGCTTTGGATTTAGATAGATTTTAAGTGTGTATTGCTGATAAAGAAGAGCTTGTAGAATCTGGAGTGATTTCATTCAACCAGACAATGCCAATTCTTGATTAAGCCTGTATTTCTTCTGCCAAATGTATTGCACATACATTTTAGGTTCCTGTAGTAGTGGAACAAAAATAAAGATGTGCGAGACAAAATGCTGTGGGTTTTCTGTGCTTTTTCTTCTGACGCTGGGATGAAATTGCTGAAATCCAACTGCCCTAAAAGCCCACTGGGACCAGAAAAAAAAGCTTTAAGATTGTAGATATCCTGTTGACTGAATTTGTCTTTTGCAGACTTTGTGCAGGGAAGTGTCTCTCTGGCACATTCAGGAACTTCAGTGAGGAGAGTCCTTGCTGAAGGCACAAGGGAGGAAAATGCTCCTGTCAGCAGAGAAGAAACCCTGCTGTTGTTTTTGCACTCAGGATAGGAGGAAGGGGCCACCAGAAAATCATTTGGATGGTTTGATGGAGTGATAGTTTCCATAGCAACTTGGTTCTTGCCTCACAGAGCCCAGCCCACACCTTCCCAGCTCATGCCCCTCTCCCAAGCTACAGCAGGATGCTGTGGTCACCATTCTGACTCAGTCACACCAGGCAGCATGAAACCTCCCTGCTTTTGAAAACACAAGGTAACCACATCCTGAAGGGGAAATAAGGCTTTGCTCCCCCTGCCTGAGCTCCTGCAGCCCTCGAGAGAGCCTCTGCACAGGACACAGCAAGGGCTGCTGCACTGAGCTTTGCTTCAGCTCACACCCTCAGGCCCTGCAGACACCCAGAGAAGAGCCCCAGCCCTTGCAGAAGCTCTGTGAAAATTTGCATGGCAAATCCAAAGCCAGTGAAATGCTCAGTTAGTGCACTCTACCACCAGAACATCAATCAGGGGGAGCCCTTCACCAAACATTTCTATACTGATTTTCCAGTGACACCCAGAACGTTTTTCTCAAGCACTCCACACCTTTTCCAATCTCTCAGGCAGATTTCTATTTTGAGAATTTCCCTCAGACAAAGCCAGTGGAATCAGATTGCACTGGAAGGAAAGGTTAATGACTAAGAGCTGGTATATCCCCTTAGTCATAAATTCTTGATGAAGTCTGGACTAGGATTGGATCCATCCACACCTCCTCTAGAAGGAGTTTAGAAAGCAGGGGAGTCCTTTCTGCACCTCATGACTCAGTGGGAGGATTCCTTTTACAGTCTCTGCCCCTTTCTTGTCCCCAGTCTCCGCATCAATCTTTCAATAAATTAATTCCAATTGATGGTCCTGTCTCTGATTCATCCATGGAGTAAAGCTGCAGTTTGAGCATTGCTGTGGGATAGTGCCACACTTTAGCAAATCTGTGTTAAATCTGCTTTTGCTGACACCTCTGGCAGCGGGGGTTTCATTGACCTAAAGCCCTCAGTTCATGACAGGGTCCCTGATTGTCCCACTAAGCACTGGCTTTTCACTTTGCATTGGCAATGCAGAACATGCAGCTTAAGAAAACAGGAGAATAGAAGTGTTTCCAGAATAAATCTTACAACTTGGAGCTTTAGTGCAGTCCAATAGTAAGATGTCAGTTAATTAGTGTAGTTAACTCCACATAAGGGACCAAATCTGCAGCTCTGCCACCTGATAGAGGTGAGGAAAGTTCTGTAGGGAAACGGTGCTCTATATTTAAAATACCCTCTGTTAAAGCAGCACATTTGCATGAGGATTATCCTGACATCTGAAAAAACAATATTGTCCTGTAAAGGATCCCATTGATACCAAAAGAATGGAGGATGATTATAAGCAGAACTCTTTGGTACAATACACTTTACTACAGTATTAGCCTATTCTCCTACATGTTTCCATGTTTGATTGTGCTCAGTGTTTGAAAATCTCCAGGGTTGAGTCATTGTCCCTGGAGACAATCAAAAGCCCCTGGACATGGTCCTTGGCAAACAGCTCAGACAATCCTGCTAGAGCGAGGGGACACCAGTCACCTCCAGAGTCTCTTCCAGCCCCGATCCTTCTGCATTTCTGTGACACCTTTCTTCATTACTGGGAGAAATTATAAGTTCAAAATTTCTTTATATACCTTTAGTCAGGGGTTTGGTTCACCTTTGCCCAGGAGGAAAGGACTGAAGTTTCTTTTCAAAGGACTGTTGCAGCATCCAGGCCTGATGAGCTTCACATCCAGCAGACTGGCGCAGCACAGAAGATACACAAAATATAACGACCATTAATGAACATCAGCACCAAACATCAGCCCTGGCATGGTCAGAGACACCTGTCTGGGAAAAAAATCTGTAAGAGAAGCAAGAATGAGAACCAAAATAACATCGAAGGTGAAGGATCAATAGGAATTCAAATGCTACAAACTGTGGAACTTGGAGCAATGAACATTGAACCAATGAATTTCCCTGGGTTTTGATTGTATAAGTACAAGAAAACTCCAGTGAAAACTTTGTGTGATGGAAGGATTTTCTCTGCACAACCTGTGCAATGTGTGATGAAATAATTTCTGTTACACATCTTGGCCAGAATAAAGTAATGCCTTGATTCTCTAAAAATGCTGTGGAGAGTTTTGTTTTTCCTGCAGTTTCAGTGACAAGACCAACCAACTTCAATAAACCTTTTAAGTAATTTGAAGAAATTTTCACCCCAGCACATTTTCCTCCCTCTTGGTGAGTCTCACACACAGAGTGTGGTATCTGACATTTGCCCCACTCAGAAATTCAAAATGGTGAGAGCTCTCTCCAGTGGCAGACAACATTAAAAGCATCCTGAAAGAATAAACCTCTCTCCAAGAGGTCACATGGGAAAGCATAGTGAAGAACACCATGAGAATTGGGCAACACTAAGCACCTTTTTGTACCACTGAACCCTTCAGTTTTCTTTATATCACATTAAAAATACAATGTAGTGATTCTGTTCTTGAATCTGCAAGGCATAATCTGACCTATCTGTTTTTTGTGTCCCAAAATCCTATAAACCTCCTGACAAAATTAGATCTAACATAAACAGAAACTCAAAAGGAGTATGGTTAATTACTTGACTATAAGGCAAGTTTCTTTCTCTTTTTCCCTCATATTTCAGTCAGCAGATATGGTCTGAACTGAAGTAATAAAGAACCTGATCTTCCCCTGCAAATCTATCCAGGACTGGGAGTGCAGAGCTCCTGGGAATGTTTGTCTTTCAAAAGCACAACTTTGAAAACAGATGTCAGTTCTGGATTTCTGTAGGGAGGCCTTAGTTGAGTAGCTCATATGGAACATACACAGGGTTAGGTCCCACAGCCACAGGAACAGCCCCAGCAGCATTTGGCACCAGTGGCTCCATACCAGACTCCATACCTGATAACTAACTAATGCTGAGATCAGAATATGGGGTTCTGCAGCCCCACTCGGGGGCAGAATCTGTTCTTATCTCAAAACCCTTTCATGTCCCACACTGCGAATGCCAAATAGGGGCTGTTGTGCGTTTAGGAGTGCAATTTCCCAATTTAGTGCCCCCTGAGGCCACTCCAAAGCAAAGCCTCGAGGCTCTTTTCCAACAGGATCCACACCAAAGTGGTGAGTATGGAGAGGGCTTTTTAACAGAAAGGATGAGGGAACCCCCAGGGTGGAAGAGCACCCCAGGAGGGGCACAAAAGCTTTCAAGTTACTGCTCCCTGCGATGCCCCACTCTTCCCCCTCAGTGCTGTCATAGGCAGGAGGAGGGACCAAGCAGTCCCTGGGGGCCGAGAGCAGAGTGCCAAGAGGCCCAGGGCAGGGGGCAGGTTGTGGGCAGAGCTTGCTGTGCAGGCACAGAGAAGCTGCCAAGACGAGGACACTGAAGCGGGCCTGGCCATGTGGAGTGCCCTGTGACGTGGAGCTTCATGCCATTGTAGGTAAGTGCAGGCAATGGGCTGCTGGCCCAGCGAGCTGACGTGGCCTGGGCCCTAGCAGGGACTCTGGGGAGCTGTGCTGAGCGCTTTGCAGCCGGAGCTGCTGCCCCGCCTCCAGCTGCCCAGCCGTGCCTGTGGAAGCAACGGGGAGAGCAGCCACTGCTCCCTTGTGCCCTCATGACTCGGCACCTCATGCCATGCTGCCTGCTCTGGCAGCCTGGCACACGCAGGGCACCTCCCTGCTGCACTCAGATCTGCGGGCCGCAGCGCTTGGCCCTGGCAACTGGACACTGCTCCTGGCACTGCGGCCCTTGGCAAGAGCAGCTGCCATGGCAGCAACGGGCAACAAGCCCCACTGCTGGGCGGCCCTTTGTCTTTCTCTGCCACCACAGAGCAGGTATAGGGACAGGACAGTGGGTGCCTCACCATCCTGTCTTGGCAGGACAAAGGGATTTTGTCCTCCCATGGTGCAAATCACTTCCTGCTTCTTTGGGTAAATCACGAAAAAGCTTCCTTGTCAGACTCGGAAAGGAATTGGAGGGAAATGAGGTGTCTCCTTCCTTGTGAGCCTTGCTAGCTGCCACCAGCTCTGCCCATCTGTGTCAGCTGGCTTCCAGGAGGAGGATTTTGTCCTCCCACAGGTCCAGTGCCAGTCCAAAGCCCCCCAGCATTGCCCTGACCTTTGCTGCATCTTGGAGTGACTGTGGCTCGTTCTTGCTCTCTGCAGCAGTCACTGGCCAGGTGACCTTGGAGCAGAARCCCAGGGGAGTTTCAGTGCAAGAGGGAGATGAAGTCACCTTTGAGTGCAGCATGAAGGGACGTTCTATGAGCAACAACTACATGTACTGGTACCGTCAGGGCCCASGGGGCAAGGAATGGATTTCCACGGATGGTTCTACATATGAAGGTTTCAAAGATCGYTTTAAGGCAAGACTGGAGAGCTCCAAGAACAGCTACACACTGCAGATCCTGGCAGCAGAGCAAGGGGATGCAGCAACGTATTACTGTAGAGCGGACTCACCCTGGAGCAGCTCTGCAGCAGAGTGAACCAAAAACCAGCAGATGGGGAAGACAGAACTCTCATCATTTCTTTCTGGCAGCTGCTCCCCAGGGCTCTTGCCAGGCAATTGCAGGTGCAGGAAATGTTCCTCTGGCTGGGTGGCACTAGAAGGCACTGGAGGGAGGGCTGCTAGAAGGGCTGGTACCATTGATGGTGCAGGAGGATCTGTCCTGGGAACTGCAGTTTGGGGAAGTGTAGGTTTAGTGCACATTGCCTGGTCTCCTCTCCAGCACAGCCTCGTTTCTCCTCTGTGCCTTGGCTGCAGAGCCTTGGGATGATGGGGATGTGTTGCTGGAGCTTCCAGAGTGCTGTGGTGGGTGCAGCCAGGCTGTTTAGGAAACCCACATCACCAGGGATGACATTGCTCTACAGGGTGGCTGCTACAGAGCACCTGACCAGGGAGAAGGAGTTGAGCTGTGGTGAGTTGACTTTGGTTGTCCTCCAGGGGCTCAGCAAGCTGCTGTCCCAGTGCCCCTCCTCTACTGGACAGGAGGAAAAATCCACAATTTATGTTTGTTGATCCAGATAAGGACAGGGAGATGTCCCAGCAGTGCCATCATGTGCAAACACACTGATTTGTGTAAAGGAATGTATGTCAGTGCCAATCAAATCAATATAGGTTRGTGAGAAATAAGAACAAATCATGAAACATCTCCTCCACCTGATCACTGCACAGGGATGATGAATGTGGCTTGCAATCACTTCAAAACATGTTTTCTTTGCCACATTTCTTCCTTCTCATTCTCTTCCCTTGTTTCAGTGCAGAGTCCAACCTATGGATGACATKTCTCCAGGAACTTCTCCAGTGCAGGTTCTTCCCTCTGGTTGCAGTTCCTCACAAACTCCTCCAGCCCAGTGGGTCCTTCCCATGTGGTGCAGCCCTTCAGGAACAGACCATGGCACTGTGGCTCCTCTGTAGAGCATGGGCCCTGCCAGAAAACCTCCTCTGGCGTGGGCTACTCACTGCATGGAACCACAGCTCCTGCCTGGAGCCAGCTCCAATGGGAGCTCTCCATGGAGTCACAGATTTTGTCAGTCCATATCCACTTACTCCTGTGTGGGGTCCTGCACTGTCTGCATAGTCAATATTTGCACCACCACCTATCCCCCACCAGCTGAGAGGGACAAACCTTGCTTTTCACACACTTCTTCTCGCGCGCGCGCACTGGAGGAAGGTCTGGGTCTCGCTTCTGGGTCTCTGCAAGCACCTCCCAGCCCTCTTCCTAAATCTTGTCCTTGCTAATTACAAGTAGCGAATGCTTCGAAGAACATGAAGTCTGCCTGCTGAAGACTGTGAGATTTTGCTCAAGTGTTTGGTTTTCTAAGGCCCAGACTAACACCAGCACTTCCCAGCTCAGAATACCCAGAGAAAGACAAAACCTGGAAGAGCAGTCAGCTCCTCTGTGGCTCATGGACCCGTTCGGATTTGGCCAGAGCAGGGCTCAGCCCAGGAGGGGAGAGGGACCAGCAGGGGCAGAGACTGAATAGGGACAGCAGACACAGGAGAGTAGATTAATTTCCTCCTAGTAGCCAGAATGGGACTATGCTTTGAATCTGTGCCTGGAAAGAGCGTGATTGTAATTCAGGGGGGTTAGAGTTATTGCTGAGACAGTGCTTACATGGGAGTCAAGGCCTCTCTGCTCTCTCATTCCACCCACCAGTGAGTGCTGGGGTAACAATCTGGGAGGGAACACAGCTGCGTTCGCTGACCCCAGCGACCAAGGGGTTCCAGGCCATAGGACATCTAATGCTCAGCATATAAAAGATGAGGAACGGAGGAAAGGTTCTCGGGTCGGGTGTCTGTTCTCTGCCCCGAGATAATGTTGGGTGGTCCTGGGAGCAGCCCCCACAGGGCGCATCTGCAAGAATGAAGAACAGGACTCATTCGATTTCGCGGTCTTCGGGTTGTTTATTATTTCTTATCTATAACATTGTCTCTCTGCCAAGCTGAGATCCGTTCAGCAAGGCAGCCACAGGCACTCTGACTGCCCCCGAGGCGGTGTCATCTTTTTTATACTACAAATTATGTACATCATATTTACCTTTAATTCCCAAAACTTATTACCTATGTTAGACAGTGCACTTCTACTCTAAACCAATCCCCAAGTGCCAACATCACAGCAGAAAATGGAGAACAAGAAGAAGAAAAAAGAAGGACGAGACACGCCCTGTTCCCTCCATCTTGTCCTCATAACCCCTATACCAAAAATCCTAAAATCTACATTTTTCACCCTGTGTGCACCCTGTAAATACATCATTCAAACTCGTGTGACTTTCAAATCCCCATACCAATTTGGCAATTCACTAGAAGGCTCAAAGTCAAGCCACCAGGTGTTCTGGGCACCATGCCAGGATCTCYGAACYCCCCAGGGGGGTCTTCGGTGACTCTGGACATCAGGAGTGATGTACTGAGTTCCCACAGAAGGAAAGGGGGGATACTGAGTGGTGGCATTTGTATTTCCAGGTAACCATTAAACATGCTGGAACTCTGCTTTTCTGGAAGGTTGAACTCTTGGCTTTGGATGGGAAGTTGTTGTCGTATGTATTACAACAGTTCTATTATCATTATATGTTGTCTTCTATATCAAGAGTTCTGTTGTCTTATATATTAAGAATTCTTTTTTCATTRTGGTGCAAGGATTCTGTAGCACCAGAGTTTCATACCTCCTCAATGCTTCCTGTAAGCAGTTCCTCTAAGCGCTGACTGTTCTTGATCCTTGCAGCAGCCATCTCACTCTGTTCACATCAGTCCACTCTTTTATACCACTAGTTCTTATTGGCTACAGGTGTTGCCTGTTATCATCCGGCCTGCTCCCAATTTTTAGTAATAGGGTCCAGCTGCAACTTGTTGGGGGATAAGATTACATTCCACATTACCCATACTGTGTCCTCCTACAGGAAGTAGTCCAGGAATTCCTTGCTTTCTTTGCTTTATTATTAAAGCGTTATGTGCTAAACCAATGAATTTTCTCACTTTTACACTTCCAATTTTCTCCCAGTTCAATGAGGGGGCAAAAGAGCAAGCAGCCRTGCAGTGTTTAGTTACCATCTGTAGTTAAGTCATGACAAAGAAATACAATGGGCTCTGAAAGAGCTGCAGTTTTAACACGGAAAAGCAGAACTGAACCGCATTTGGATACTTCATGATCTACTTCACAATAACATTGCAGTAACACATAACAACAGTCAATTGATTGTATCTGAAGAAAGAGCAGCACCGCAACAGGAACTGCACTGCTAAGATGGACTTTCCCAGGACATGATGAAAAACTCCTTCCCTGAACTCCCAGCACTGCCTCCAAGTGAATAAACACAGGTGCTCTTCTTCTGAGCACTGTGCATTCATTTCTTTCTTTACAAGTGTGAACTTTCATGGAAGACCTAAGGAGACCTGTGCAAATGCATCCATGGGCCTGTTCCTGAGCACGGTGCCTGAGGCATCCCAAACAGGAGTTACAGAGGCCAGAGGGTCAGGCAGTTCTCCCCAGGCCTTGCCACAATTCCCAACTTTGTCNTAAGGAGACCTGTGCAAATGCATCCATGGGCCTGTTCCTGAGCACGGTGCCTGAGGCATCCCAAACAGGAGTTACAGAGGCCAGAGGGTCAGGCAGTTCTCCCCAGGCCTTGCCACAATTCCCAACTTTGTCTCTTTCACGTGAAAGCTGGAGGCTTCCTCAACCCTGAGTGTGAGGAGATTTCCTTGGCCCCTAGTGTTTAATTTCTCTGCCAGAGTCCCAGAAAAGTCGAGAAACTTTTGCCCAACTACTCCATAGGTGTCCAGTTAGGGGGGCCCTRCACTGAGCCATCCTGCTGGATCAGAGGGCAGCTCTACTGAATCAGTCAGGGAAGCACCATCAGAGTGAAGGAGACCCCTCAGCAGGTCTTCCCCTTTATTGGAGTGTGTTCCCTGCTGCCAGTGACCCAGGAAGGATCCACACGGACAATTTCGGAACAACACTTCTGGAAGTACAGGATCCCTGAGGGAGCATCCCCCACTGCTTGTGGGAGGCCGGCTACCACTGCCCAGCCCTGCGGTTATCTGCGGCTGCTTGGGCCTTTTTGCTATGCTTTAACTCTACACCCTCTGTCCACCCAACCCCCTGCTTCTCCTGCCAAAATTCTGAGATTTTCCTACACTTTGTTTGCCACCCATGTGTGCTCACCTCTGTTGTTCCAGCTCGCTTCTCCAAGGTTCCTCCTACAGCACATTTCACTACCCATAGCGGCACTGAGACCGGCTGCTCCCTGTGAGTTTTGCAAAGGGAGCCACCTCCCCTCTCCTCCACCACCTGAGCTGCCATCGCCTCATGAGGGAGCCGAGCTCGCGCCACAGCGCCCCCTGCTGGCGCGGGGGAATCATCGCACCCGTCCTGCCCGGCCGGGAGCCAGCAGCGCCCCTGCTGGCTGTGCCCAGAACTGCACCGATGGGGAAAGTGCCTGCGGCCGAGAGAGGCCGGGCCTGGGTGTCTGGTTCTGTTTGGTGCGGTTGTTTCTGTTTGTTTGAGTTGTTATACATGTACTTATTATTAAATGACTGTTATTCCTTTTCCTATATATTTGTCTAAAAGCCCCATATAATAATTTATATAGTGAGATTTATATTTATATAATAAGTCATAATAATTCAGAGGGAAGGGGGTCATATTTTTCCATTCCAAGGGAGGTTCTCACCTCCATGGCAGACAGCTGTCTTTCAAACCAAGGCACTGCTCCAGGACATTGATAGCAAAAAGAAAGGCAGAACTGAGCTTTTAAAGCAAAGAAATGCCAGCNCAGGACATTGATAGCAAAAAGAAAGGCAGAACTGAGCTTTTAAAGCAAAGAAATGCCAGCATGTGTGGCTTGTGGGTGGCTGTGAGCACAGGTGTTTCTCTGGAGCCACTCGAATGCAAAGGGGCTGTTTAACGGCCTGGGAGATCTCAGTGAGGAGCAGGGTGAGGTCTCAGTGCTCTGGGAAGATTTGCCAGGCAGGGCAGGGGATGTGAGAGGCACCCGTGTGTGCCCAGGCCTGGGGCAGGAGAGGTTTAGGGCTTGTTCTCTTTTTCATGCCAAGGGTTGAACTGACTGCAAACATCACATCAGCACATTCCCCAGCTTTCCTGCAAGACTCAAGCAACAAGGAAGAGAAAAAAAATTGACACACTCAAGGGAACAGCAGATGAGCATATCCCAGTTACCAATGGGAATTAGGAGCCTTGATGTTCTAATCACTGATTAACAATGAGAAACACACCTCTGTCCTTGGGAATAACAACAATGCAAACAGGATGAAATCATGCTATTTCCTTTTTGTGGCTTAGAACTGCATCTAAGGGTTAAGAAAATGGTCTACAATTCCAGGCTACAAATATTAAAAATTATTAAAATAAGAAAAAAATCAAATTAAAAGCCAACTTATTCAACTATAACCAGATGTTTCCCAACTAGAAACTCATTGAAAAGCACATACAAATAAATGAAAACTGCAAACAATGGCCAACCATAATAATCAGTTCACCCGATTTCAAAAATGAAGGGGAAAAATAGTGCTGATCTAATTGGGACAAAACGCATATGACCATTATAAAAATGGAACTCACGTAAGAAATACTAAAAATTAAATAACAGAGTAAATAAGCATCTTTAGGTCATTAATGCAAAAGAGACAATGAAAGACCCATCAGCTGAACCCAAATATCTTCTGAACAATTTCTAAACATGGACAGATTTTTTTCTTTGGCATGCAAATAAGCTTTAAGGACAGATGTGCTTGAAGGTCCAGAAGGGCTTAGGGAATACAGAATGAAAATTGATATAAAGTTTTTAAGCCTGAGTGACTTCTTTCCACATACAAATCAGGGCAACGTTTTAATGACATTAATATTAACTCCTCAATCTGACAAAAAAAAACCAAGGATGATAATGATATTTTAGTTTAGGAAATCCTCTGGAACAGTGTTAGATGTTCAGAAGTAGAGCAGTGTAGAGGGACAGGAAAATAAAAAGGCAGCACAACAAAGACATGAAAGAGGAGACATCACCTGGCACTGAAAAGCCCCCAGATGGTTTTGTAGAACTGCCTAGCACAGTGTGAACTACATTCCACAGTGATTCAAAACAACTAAACCACCACACACAAACTGTCTCCCTCCCTTCTCTTGAAGGAGGGAAGGCATGGTGCTTTACTTCATCTATTTTTCCTCAGGACCAACTCTGTGCCTGTACACAGAATTTGTGTTCACCAGAATTACTAAAAACATCAGAAACCTGTGCTAGGTTGTTCGCAAGACCAGATTTTCCTCACCATCCAGTCTGAAGACCTATGGCTCTCACAGACAGGTTCCGATCTAGTGTTTGATAAACCAGCTCGCACGTTGAACAAGGTTCGGCTAGGAACTTCCTGTCTTTTTAGTATTTCGATTTAAGTTCAGTGCATTGTGTTCTTCTCTTGTCTCAAATGCACAGATCGGAAAGGTATGTATTGTTAAGAAACAAAGCTCCTCTGTTAATTTCGCAGATCTAAAACAAGCCAGCGAAAGCGATGCAGCAAGAACAAAACACTCTTCACTCTTTAGCATCCTCACTTCCAACAAGCATAATGTCAGAGCCCCTAGGCACAAAACAATTGTACGCAATCAGTTGGTCTAAGCGCTACTTTGTAGCGCACCATCCTGTAGACCTAAAAACCAGCCATGAGAGACTTTCTAAAGTATAAAATTACCTCCAGGCACCAGTTCTAAGAGACCAGAGGGCACATTCCTCCTTCTTCTGAGCTCTGAAAGAAAGGGGGAAAAGGGGACAGCTTTCAGCAAGTCAGGAGAATTTTCAGAAATGCTTTGAAATAACAAAAAAAGTACTGATAATTTTCCTGCTTTCTCTCCAGCTTAACTCCATCAGACTTTTCAGAGGTGTCATGTAATCCCCAGGTTCTCATATACAACTTCAAGATTTCATATACTAATTAAGATCCCTCCTTGAAAGCCATATGGTGTTTTGTCATGTGGTATGCTGGATCTCAAACCACTGAAGAGGTCATGTGACTGCCTGTATAATCCAAAATTCTGTGTAGTGGAACAGAGACAGTTTTTGTTTTGAAATATATCACTGTGTTTGTGGCTGGGATACCACAATGATATAAACAGCATAGGGACSTTTACAAAAACCCAAAGAAGGAGTAAAGGTGAGAAACTTGGGGAAAGAAAGGAGATGGGTGACTGTAATGTTTAAGAAGTGAACATGCTTTATATATTTCCTTTCATCCTGGATACATAAAAGAGCTCATGAAGGTTCTAAAAGGCGAAAGAAAGGGAGAAGTTGAGAATTCTTTACTCAAGCTAACTAAAATCATTGAATTAATCAAGTAATTTTTTTCCCTTTTCAGTTTACCGTGTAAATGTACATCTAGATCCTCTCATGGACTTGCAGCCATGGATAATTATGACAACTATCCAGCAATCTATCTCTTGATTTACRGCAAGTTTGAACACCATTGAGAAAGAAGGAGTTATCGGAATAAGTTTTAGCAGTGTGAGGACAGATAAATGGACCAGGGACGATTCTCATAGTTCGACCAAGTAAGTGACATTTCTTTATTCCTAAAACTTCATTTAAAAGTATGGAGGGAGTACAAGGGAAGATAAAGGTTTTGGTTCACTGAAAGGATTTTCAGCTGCAATAATCCCTTGAATGCACTCGCTCYCCAGCCAGCCTTTCCAGCCAAACCCYCRGCTTGGATCTGCTCAGGAAYGTTTCCCAGGAGCAACTGGGCTCACTCTGCACAGCACCATTATTCCATGATCCCCAAACACCAGCAGGGCACTGCTTAGCCTGTGGTAACTTATTCCCACTTTGGGCAGCACTCTGGCCCAAATTCACTGTCCAGTGGTCCAGTCTCCAGTGGGGCTTGCACTGACTGACTTGGGGCAGGAATGCAGAGCTCAGTGAAGAGCTCCCAGATGATGGGAGTTTTGAGACAGATCTGTAACTCCTGGTTGGAAGAAGTTCTGGTTGGACACTGCCACCACCACTGACAGTGTCCCCAGGTAAGGCATTCCACTGCCCTGGGACAGAGCAGGAAGGAGGGAAATAGCCTTGGGCTTAAATTCTCACAAGCGCCTCTCATAGTCAAGAGCTCCTGGAATGAAAGAAAATTGGCTGCCAGTTGTGTGGGAGTTCTGAAACAGCAATGTGGGGATAGGATATAAGAAGCCTTAGTTATTCCTCATCTTTCTTTGAGAATTCCGTGATGAACAATAAAGGTTCGCAGGTCACCCCAAGCTTTTCTAGGGAAATGTGATGTTGGGGTGGCAAGAAGGTTTTCTGATGATGGTCTCTGTGATCCTAAAGTATCAGTGCATTCCTCAGGAATTGTTGCTTTGCTTTCAGAGGTCTGCATGACTTATAAAGTTACTTTCAAGAAAACATCCCATATTACTTTACATCCCTAAACCTCCTGCTCTACTTCCAGAAAAGATGTGGACTGCCCTTGGGTGCTGCTTAATATACTCTCTCATGTCTGTAGATATGTTGCATGGGAATAAATGTGTATTTGGGAACAATCTCAGTGCACTTCCAGTTCCAAAGGGACAAAGGAATGCAAATTTGCCATTTTGGAGGAAAGGAGGAAGACCTTTTCTTTCCATGCTGTTCAATGATTTTCTTTCTATAGCTAAAGACACAATCTTTTCAGAGCTGACTAGGGACTCTGGAATTATGTCTGACAGTAAAAGATCTTGGGCCTTATGAATCAAAATTCCTTTCAAGTCGGAGAAATAATAAATTGAAGCCAAAGTTTCCATGATTTAAGCAACCTCCCCCTTTTGTGTTTGAATTCCTTTGAGAGCCAGTAAAATGCATTTTGACAGCATACATGAGAAGTATACATTATTATATTTACCCTAATTTCTATATTATACATGTTATATACGTTACATATGTTAGTATTATATACTATATACTTTTACAATATTATCATGGTTATTAGTAGTTTTGAGAATACCCCTACATCAAAACGACAGACCTACATAAATAGCAACCATTAGTGCCACTGTGGGATACTCCAGACATATTCTGTTGAGGGCTCAGTTAAGGGACAGAGAAGGTTTTCCTTTTGGTTCAGGTTTCATTATTCCAGATAAATATTCATTAAAAATTCTAAGGCCCATTACTTTCTGAAATAGAGGGCTCCCCTCTGACTTTATAAAATGAAAGCAAACAAGAAGAACAAATTTTTCTCCAAACAAATTTTTTAGAAGATAAAACAAGAATCCCTTCCAGAAGCAAGCAGTGGTAGGAATTCATGGCTGTACTGTCAGGTAATGCAAAACTAGTGGGACTCGGTGAGCCTTCTGGGGTCAGATAAAACAAATCTTCTGCTCTCTCGACTACAACTGCACTGTGTACATTATTGCTTGCTGAAGATCCTGCCCAGGGAGCTATTGCAGAGAAGCAGCCTCTTTGTGTTCTGGCTGTTTGCAAAGCCTGGAGAGGAGAGCACATGAAAAAGCCTTTCAAGGTCTTCTCAGAGACACAGAATGCACAGGACTGACAGGCTCTGGCCAAGCCTGGTACAACAGCTGGGAAGGAAATGTTGGATTTCTGGTGAGTGTCTGGTTGCTGGAGGTGTGGACAAGTGTGCAGTTCTGCCTGTTTGATCAGGAGAGCTGACCCATGAAGTTGTGGCAGAGCATGATTTGGCTTTCACCTCAGTTTCCTCAGCAGTGGCATAGGGCTGATGGGGAAAGGGTGTAAAATCAGAGCTCCTTGATCAAAACTTCCATCAGTACCTGGGCATGAACGAACTGTTAGAGCTGAGGGATCTCTTGACCACCTGCAAGGCAGACGCCATGCAAAATGAAAAGCCTCATGCCACTCTCTTTACCCCAAGAGACCCTCAGGATGCCCTGTCAAAGCAGACACGTCAATCTTTGTGGATGTGTCCGACAGCTTTTCATAAAGCTGAGCCCTTTCTGGCAAGGAAGGCTGCTGGAGGGATTGCCTTCCAGTTCCATGGTTTCAGTCTAATTCAAATTGCTAATCAGATTAAAGTCCTGACATTGGTTTTTGAGATCACCCTTGCATTCTCTCACAGTGACCTGACCTAGAGGCAAAGAATATTTCTTTAAAAAAATCATTGATAATTGATTTGTGGCACTAACTGCAAATGATTTTTTGTTGCGGCAAACTAAATTTTTATTGACACCAAGAGTTTTCTTGTGAGACATCTGGCTGCGAGTTAAAGCAATCTTCTTTTCTTATTTGTACCTCTAATGGCAAGGAAAAATGACATAAAAGACAGTAAATGGGATTGTTACAAATTAGTCACAGCTGAGTATATGTGAKTTTTAAGTCACTCASCAYTCAGGSAAGCCTGCAGTAAAATCAATCATGCCCAAACCATGGGGTTTGTTACATACAGTCCAAAAACTTCTATCCTAGAGGTCATTGTGGAGAAAACAACTAAAGCACAAGATGGTGGCACCACTGTGGAAACAACACCTTTGCCAACGACTTTCCACACCAAGAACATCAGCTCTGAGGATCAGAACACAACAGAGAGGATCTGCACGGACAAGTTCGACAGCAGCATGGTAACAATACTGCCAGGTACAGTTTGGTGGCACAGGTGTAACATTTTTCTAGGGACAATGTCCTGTGGGGCTTGGTGTTCTTCTCCTGCTAGTCAGCATTGCCCTGGGCAGCCAGCAGAAATCAGAAAGATAGTTGGTATKTCAACAGGGAGAGCTGAAAGATGTTCCAAAGCATCTGAAAGAAATGGTTTCAACTGTTTAATAACTTTGGAAATAGAGGGAAGACACAATCTATTTGATTAAAACATGAATTTCCTTATGCCTACATATTTCACCCTGCAGCAGCAAACTTGATGCAGCACAACGTGGAACAGCCGATCCAACACCAACAAAAAGTTCAAAGTGTGGCATGTTTTGGGTTTTTTTTACTAAATCCCATTTTATATTTTGTGGGATTGTTTCTGTAGTCCTGAAGGTCATCAAGGTGCTGAAGGGGCTAGTAGGAGGGTTTGCAACAGCCCAGACCCCTCAGCACAAGGTGAGTTACCCCATCAGGATGTGAAGTTACATTGCTCTCTGGGGGATAAAGGCATGGAAATGTATTCTCTCCAGGGCACAGGACTCAGAACACAACACATTCAGCACACACAASCTGCTGTCCCAAGGTTGCTCCTGCASTTAYACACAAGYCCCAGGAAGCAAAAAGYAACAGAGACAGACCCTGGGCTCCCCTGTWGTTGCCATGTTCTCTCTCRGCTGTTCCTTTGCWGCTCTTCCTTTCCCTGAAACTGTCACCTGKGGATTTTCCAYTTTCTGCCAAGATCACAACACCAAAACCTAGACCATGATCTCTCCCCTCTTTTCTGGTCAYTGAGCAGACCCTGAAGAGCAGAGAGTGAACATGCTGTCCATGGCTGTGTTGGGTTTGAGAGTCCTGCTKGCAAAAGGCATCGCCTTCAATACCCTCATGAGYATCAARYTGTTTCTTTTCTGAGGTAAGGGAGCTCATAGCTTGGTGTCTGGAAAGCCTGGAAGCCTATGCCAGGAGTGACTTCCTGTCCCTGTGTATGTCCTTAGCCCCACAAGGAAATCATGCCTATTCATCTGCTCCTGAATCCATTTCACAGCCCTTGCAAGTATTCTGGCAAAAAAGACAACAACAATGACCAAACCACACACATGAAAACCAATYTCCCCCCTCAAAAAGCAATTAAGACAAGCCCACCCTGACTCCCAAAGCACAAAGGAAAAGGCATTTTTCTGTATTCAAAGCTCAGTTCTCGAGGCTGGTTCCCAAATTTTGTTTGCCAGAGAAACTCTGGTATTACCTGAACAGCCTAAGAAATATCTCATTGACTATATCAAGTGGCAGAGCACAAAGCCTGGAGAAAAATCCAGACAAATAAGGATTCAAAGGCAAAGATCCCAAAATAAAAACATGTGGGAGTAAAGAGAAGAAGGGGCAGGATTTTAAAATTCAAGTATCTGAAGAGGAACAAAAGATAGCCCAGCCTAACTTTTGTGAGTGTATCTGTCCTTATCTGACAGTTATGAAGCAGTGGTTCATAGGCCCAATTKCATTAAATGTACTTTAAACCACCCTTTGCTCTTCCAGACATGGGGAATGAACCCAAAGAAGAGCAGGAAAGAACGTGAACCAGCAGCACAAGGGGGTTGAACAAGCAGGGCCAGAGCTGCTGACAGAGACCAGCCAGGACACAAGGCAGCACCTTCCCCTGAAGACATGCAACACTGTTCACTCCTGACAGGCCAGCTGATTTACACTGAAGAGTTTTAAGTGCTTTTGCTGTTTCCTTCTCCTTGACATTGACGACACTGAGGAGAGTGGATTTATCCTCATCCTCCTGTAAGTAGATCCCCCACTCTTCTGGCATTTCACAACCAGTGTCCAGACCTGCTCATAGCTTTGAAAACTCCAGTGCTTACTGCAAGATAGATGGCCTTTTAAAAGACACCTTCCAGGCATGTGTGTTACTGCCTGGTGGAACTGGAGTAGCACTTGCTGAGGCAATTCCAGCCCAGGAGCTGCCATTTCTAGCTTTGGATTTAGATAGATTTAGTGTGTATTGCTGATAAGAAGAGCTCGGTAGAATCTGGAGTGATTTCATTCAACCAGTCATGCCAATTTCTTGATTAAGCCTGTATTTCTTCTGCCAAATGTATTGCACTTGTATTTTAGGTTTCTGTAGTAGTGACAAAATAAAGATGTACTAGGACAAAATGCTGTGGGTTTTCTGTGCTTTTTTTCTGAAGCCGGATGGAAATTGCTGAAATCCAACTGCCCTAAAAGCCACTGGGCAGAAAAAGCTTTAAATGTAGATATCCTGTTGACTGAATTTGTCTTTTGCAGCCTTTGTGCAGGGAAGTGTCTCTCTGGCACATTCAGGAATCAGTGAGGGAGTCCTTGCTGAAGGCACAGGGAGGAAAATGCTCCTGTCAGCAGAGAGAAACCCTGCTGGTTTTTTGCACTCAGGGATAGGAGGAAGGGCCACCAAAGAAAATCATTTGGGATGTTGGTGTTGATGAGAGGTGATAGTTTCCTATAGCAACTTGGTTCTTGCCTACACAGAGCCCAGCCCACACCTTCCCCACTCATGCCCCTCTCCCAAGCTACAGGCAGGATGCTGTGGTCACCATTTCTGACTCAGTCACACAAGGCAGCATGAACCTCCTCCCTGCTTTTGAAAACACAAAGGTAACCACATCCTGAAGGGGGAAATAGCTTTGCTCCCCCTGCCTGAACTCCTGCAGCCCTCGAGAGAGCCTCTGCACAGGACACAGCAAGGGCTGCTGCACTGAGCTTGCTCAGCTCACACAGCAGGCCCTGCAGACACCCAGAGAGAGCCCAGCCCCTGTCTGCAGAACTCTGTGAAATTTGCATGGCAAAATCAAATTCAGTGAAATGCTCATTTAGTGCATTCTACCACCAGAACATCAGTCAGGGGGAGCCCTCACCAACATTTCTATACTGGATTTTCCCGTGACACCAGAACGTTTTTTCCTCAAGCACTCCAACCTTTTCCCAACTCCTCAGGCAGATTTCTATTTTGAGGAATATTCCCTCAGACAAAACCAGTGGAATCAGATGCACTGGAAGGAAAGGTTAATGACTAAGAGCTGGTATATCCCCTTAGTCATAAATTCTTTGATGAAGTCTGGACTAGGATTGGATCCATCCACATCTCCTTAGAAGGAGTTTAGAAGCAGGAGTCCTTTCTGGCAACCTCATGACTCAGTGGAGGGATTCCTTTTTTACAGCCTCTGCCCCTTTATGTGCTCCCGCAGTCTCTGCATCAATCTTTCAAGTAACCATTCAAATGTCCAATTTTGATGGTCCCCTGATTCTATCCATGGAAGTAAGCTGCAGATTGTGAGCATTGCTGTGGAAGTGCCACATCTTTGGCAAATCTGTGGTTAACCTGCTTTTGCTACGACACCCCTGGCAGCGGGGGTTTCATTGACCTAAAGCCCTCAGTTCATGACAGGGTCCTGATTGTCCCCACTAAGCAGTGGCTTTTCACTGTCTATTTGCAAAAACAGGAGAATAGAAGTGTTTAGTCTGATAGTTACAGATGTGATTGCATCAGTGCTGTTACATTCTCCAATCAGAAGGAGACATCTGCAGCTCTGCCAACTGTATGAGTGAGGAAAGTTCTGTAGGGAAACGGTGCTCTTTATATTAAATACCCTCCTGTTAAAGCAGCACATTTGCATGAGGAATTATCCTGAACATCTGACAAAAACAATATTGTCCTGTAAAGGATCCCATGATACCAAAAGAATGGAGGATGATTATAAGCAGAACTCTTTGGTACAATACACTTTTACAGTATTAGGCTATTCTACATGTTTCCATGTTTGATTGTGCTCATAGAGCTTTTGAAAATCTCCAGGGGTTGAGCCATTGACCCTGGAGACATTCAAAATCCACCTGGACATGGTCCTTGGCAAACAGCTCCAGATGGTCCTGCTAGAGCAGGGGACACCCAGTCATCCCCAGAGATCCCTTCCAGCCCCAATCCTTCTGCATTTATGAGATATTTTTCTCATATTAGGGGCAATGAGAAGTTCAAAATTTCTTTCTATACCTTTAGTCAGGGGTTTTGTTCACCTTTGCCAAGGGGGAAAGGAACTGAAGTTTTTTGCTAAGGAGTATTTCAGCACTCCGGGCCTGAGTAGCTTAACATCTYAAGAGACCATGAGTAGCACAGAAGATACACAAAATATAACAACATAAACCAACATCAGCTCCAAACATCAGCCCTGGCATGGTCAGAGACACCTGGTCTGGGAAAGATGGATAAGAGAACAAAGAATGAGAACCTCAGTATCATTGATGGCCAAGGGATCAGTAACCAACAGGAAACCAAATACTAAAAACTGTTGTCACAAACAAGAGTGTTTGAAATTGATTAAAATATCTCTGTCMAGTGTATGAGCAAAAACCAGATTTCATACTAAGCAACAAACAGGACAAGTTACTACTACTTACAGGACAGCTAAGGCACAAGGGAAAWCAAGCAACAGCAAAACCAAACAAAATCCACGCAATCAAAACAGAAATGAACTGTGAACTCTGTAGGGCTGTGTGTGTGTGTGTGTGTGTGGGGCTGTGTGCATGTGAAAAGACACTGCATGCAAGTATGAAAAGGAACATGGCCTAAAAGCTTAATAGCAGCAGCACTCAAACTTAACAGTTCTTTAGCTTAACTTATACCTTAAGTCTAGTCATTTAACATAGGGAAAGCACTTAACTTATACCCAACTTAACTTGAACTTTATTTATAGCTTAACCTCAACAATCAAAACACTTTGCAGCATTTAACCTAGCTTATAAATACATCTTCAGTTCAAACTTAGCATCTTAACAAAAGGATATTTAGCAAAACTTATATGTAACAGCCTAGCAAAAAAACAACACTTAGCAGCACTTAAGTAAACTTCTAACTTAACCTTACCTACAGGACTGAATATTTAGATATCTGAGGTACTTAAATATCTAAAAAAACAGTATTCCTCTCATATTTGCTCTAGCAAATGCACACAGACAGAAACAGCCAGTGCAGCAAGGTACCTGTGACAATGCTCCTCAGAGGTCAGTGAAATACTCACTTTTGCATCTCCAATGGATGAAGGATTGGCCCTGGAGGAGTGAGGATGAAGTGGTTTCTGTTGCACATCCTGGCCAGAACAACATCATGGCCAGAATAAAATAATGCCTTAATTCTCTAAAATTGTTGGAGAGCTTTCAGTTTTTCCACAGTTTAGATGACAAGACCACCCACAATAGGAACTTCAATAAAACTTTTTAAGTAATTTTAGGAAAATTTTCACCTCCAGCACCTCATAAGTATTTGTACTCCTCCTTGGTGCATCTTTGTTGGGGGTTAGGATTTTTAATTTTGTTTCTTTCTCTCATGGAATTTGTTTTTAAGAGACAAGAAGGGCCTGTACTTRAGAGAGAYAAAAGATGTAACCAAGTGGGAGGGGAAGGAGTGAAGCTGGCTGCACTATCTGTCTGAGGGGCATTCTCTTGGGAAGGACAGAGACACCTCGAGATTTTGGGCTGGGGGCAAGGGCTCAGCTTGTAGCTCTCTCTTGCTATCAGCATTGGGGKAGAACAGTTGAGCTGTTTCTTGCTGTGGGGAGAATTCACTGCCACAGCTGGAGCCCAGCCCTGTACTGCTTCTTCCTTACTGTGGGTGAGCCTTTGCTCATAAGAATACCTGTTGGACTGGGACATTATTAACACCCTCCCTCATTAGAAAGGACCCTCACAATCCACTCGGGGTGAGGAGGAGGGGGGAGTATGGAGCTCCAAGCCCCCGAGCCACCTCTGAGGGACTTTCTCTAGGCCGTGTTCAGAAGCCAGGCTGTTACTGCCCAGCCCTGCTGCTTCTCTGCCACAGCTCTGGGTTCTTCCCTGCACTGTAACCCCACAGACCCTGCCAGCCAGGACATCCCACAGCRCCTTCTACAGTGCGGAGTTTCAGATACATTTTGTTTCTGCCCCCCTCAGGGATCTGCTTGCCTCTGCCGCTCCAGCTGCTGCACTGAGCTTCCTGCCACAGCTCCTTTTGCCATCCAGAGGGGCACCATGACAGCTGCTGCAGCACATTTCACCACCCTCAGTGGCACTGAGACCAGCTGCTCCCCGTGAGTTTTGCAAAGGGAGCCACCTCCCCTCTCCTCCATCGCCTGAGCCGCCATCGCCTCATGAGGGAGCCGAGCTCGCGCCACAGCGCCCCCTGCTGGCGCGGGGGAATCAACACACCCGCCCTGCCTGGCCGGGAGCCAGCAGCGCCCCTGCTGGCTGTGCCCAGAACTGCACCGATGGGGAAAGTGCCTGCGGCCGAGAGAGGCCGGGCCTGGGTGTCTGGGTCTGTTTGGTGCTGTTGTTTGTTTGGGTCGTTCTACATAAATTTATTAGTAAATGACTGTTATTCTTTTTCCTATATCTTTGTCTAAAAGCCCCATATAATAATTTATATAATTATATAATTATATTTATACAATAAGCTATAATAATCTGGAGGGAAGTTAGTCATATTTTTCCATTCCCAGGGAGGTTCTCACCTCCATGGCAGACAGCTGTCTTTCAAACCAAGACACTGCTCCAGGACATTGGTAGCAAAAAGAAAGGCAGAAGTGAATTTTTAAAGCAACGAAGTGCCAGCATGTGTGGCTTGTGGGTGGCTGTGAGCACAGGCTGGCAGGGTGTCTGGTTCTTTTTGGTGCTGTTGTTTGTTTGAGTTGTTATACATAAATTTATTAGYAAAGGACTGTTATTCTTTTTCTCATATCTTTGCCAGAAAGACCCTTAATTTCAAGGTTATAATAATTTGGAGGGAAAGGGGTCATATTCTCCATTCCAAGGGAGGTTCCCACCCTCCTTAGCAGACACCTGTCTTTCAAACCCCAAGAGTTTCACACASAGAGTGTGGTATCTGACATCTGTCCTGCTGAGCAACTCAAAATGGTGAGAGCTCTCTCCTGTGGCAGAGAGCATTAAAAGCATCCTGAAAGAATAAACCYCTTTCCAAGCGGTTACGTGGGAAAGCATCGTGAACAACAAGGGAATCTGAATAGCAGGGAGAATATTTTGCTCACTGGCAAACTGAAAACTGTGTTTAGAGAGAAACACTAAACCCTGGCTGCAAGGCTGGTGTTTGGGAGGAAGGGTGGKCATATATTTAAAAGGATACTCAAAGCAAACCTCAAAACTTCTATGAGTTTTAATTTGCTAGAAATAATTCAAATATATGGAATGAGATTTAAAAATATGCCCCCTCCCTTTTTTCCTTTAAATTGGATTTCCTCATAATATTCTTTTTAATTTCAACATTTTATTTGAGAGGGTAAACCAGACTGTGTTTCACTTTCTCTTCACATAAACCTTTTGACGTGTTTTGATAAGATGATAAATGTATTTTCTTCTTGTTTATTACTTAAACAGTATCAAACTCCATGATAATGGACAAAATAGATTTTTTTAGATAGCTTTTTGAGCCACTGAACCCTTCTGTTTTCTTATACAGCATTTAAAACACAATGTAGTAATCATATTCCTACATTTGCTGGGTATATTTGGGCCAGTGTGTTCTGTTTCCCCCAAATACTAAAAAGTTCCTGCTAAAATTAGATCTACTGATGTAAATTCAACTTCTTTCTCTGATCTCTCCTGCTCTCTTCTGGCCAAAGTGTTTATTGTTCTCACAACACTTTCAAAGTCATGAAATCCAGCAAATAGCTCAAGCAGGAGGAAAAAAAAAAAACCAAAAAACCAACCAATCAAAGAAACCACCCAAACCCCACAAGAAGTGTTGCTCCTCCACATGCCACAAATTAAACTCTCTGCTCTTCTTTTGCTCTTCTTCTGCCCCTGCCAGCAGGTGAAGTTGGAAACTCTTGCTAAGTGATAYAGAGGCTTTGGAAAGCCCAGGATCAGGAAACTGAAAAACTGCATTTGAAGGTTCAAACTAAAGCAGGATTACATCTGGAAGTGATTTGTAACAGAAGAAATGGAGTAGAATACAGACAGCACTTGCAGCACTGCTTTCAAATTTCCTCAGTATTTCTAAAGGAGTTTTAAACAACAAACTATTCAAAGAATTGGTGGTAAAAATTTCCTGGRCTGGAGGAAAGATGTCTTGATGGGGTTAAGGAATGGATTTGTGCCTCCAGAAGCTGTTACACCTAAGYAAGTCTTCCAAAGGTGTGGATGTCTGGCTAAGCAAGCAGCAAGTCTGAACCAGCAAGGAATGCAACCCAATCTTCTGGCTTCAGGCAATTAAGAGGCTGATAAGAAAATGAGGGAATGCAAGTTCCAGAGTGCCTGGAGCCCAGGATAAGGATATTGTGAGAAAGCTGCTGGTATTTTCATGATATTTTCCTGCAGCTGAGGTGCCCTCAGGAGCTCCAGTCCTTGGATATCTGCCGAGGAGTTTCTCACTGGGGCTTCTSACATCAAGTTCTGCTTGTGCACCTGGCTTTTTCTGCCAACAGGTGAGTCTGTTTGCATGGCACAAACCTGTGGATATGATACTTCTTTAATTTAATCCAGCTGGGAATTCAGGGGCTGTGCTTTGGAGCGGTCTCCTTTAGGCATCCCCATACCAAGGGTGTGCTTTGAACAGCTGTAAGGGGTCCAAAGGAACAGGCAGCAAGGGGAGGGTGGGACTCAAAGGACAGCCTCAGGCATGGTCACTTGCTGTAGGACTCTGGGAAAACCCAAATTATCCTTTGGTGGATAATTCACTCTATAAATCAGGACACAGCCATTAAATTCCTTRAATCTTGTTCTGTAGCAAAGCGGTGCAGGGACGTGGAAGAGGATGGAATGATTTAAATACACAGAACTGGTCTGTTCTTGTCTTTAAATTATTTTGAATTAATAAAGGTTTTTCTATCTATTTAATAGAAATATATAAAATTTTTCAATTATGTATGTTATAGTAGCATCAGTGGGAGAGTTCCCATTTGTTGAGCAAGTTTGCGTATTTGAAAATCTGGGTGAGATATTTAAAACTCTTCAGTGATGAGATCTGCTGCTTTTCTGCTCTTTGTCCTTCCTCATCTCAGCCAGCTTTTAGCTGAAAATATTGGTAGGGATTGCACATAGGGGATGGCTTGGAAATGTAATTAATTTGTATAGAAATAATTTGTAATTTGAACAATAACCATTCCTCCCTCCCTTCCCTTTTCTTCCTTGCTCACTGTGCTGTACAGTAATTTTGGGAATGGCACTTGGGAAAATTCCAAATGCCAGTTGTGCTGTGGCTGACCTATAGAGAAAAACTCACCTGGGCATGGTGAGGAGGGATTATTTTGTGACACTGGGAGTTACTGCTGAGCAGGAACCACAAACACTTCAATTTAGCCAGGATAACCCTGAGTAAAGACAAAATCCTGGCTGTTCTTGCCAGCCAAGAAGAAAATATCATCARCTGCTGGTTCTAATTGTTTCCTCTTTCTTATTTGCTGCAAGTAAATGTAYTTTGAGACTGCTTGACTGGAGTGGAAGTGATGGACTGAGCTATTCTGGAAGRGATGCCCAGATTTTTTTCAGCTGATGCTGAATATCCATTCAGAATGTTTTTCTCCTGTATAGAGTGGGACACAGAAAGAGCAATTACATTACTGGGRAAAGTAAAAGTTTTAAATAAATCTTCTTTTTGCTCTAAGGAAAATCTGCATGTATTCAGTTATTTTAGAAACCAGCACAGAATTATTGATTTCATCACAATCATGTCAGTTAGCATAGTTACCACACCAAGAAAAGAGTGTCTGGTTTTAGAGCTGCTGATATTTTCATGGATCTTTCRCAGCTTTAAATATTTAATCCCTGTGTATAATTCTCAAATCACTTTAAAACAAACATTATCAGTACTTCTATGCGATAAGGAATAGTTAAAAATCATAATGTGCCACCTAAATTTCATGAGAGGAGGGAGGAGGAGTTTTTGTAAAGGGTGGAGCTGCTGTGGGCACGCTCATTGAGACKCTGCAGTTTGTGTCTGGATTTCGGCTGACAGTGGTTTCAGGTGAGCTGCTCCTCTTTGGCTGGAGAAATGTGGGGATGATATTTCCATTTATTCCCATTTACAATTCCAAAATGAGGAAAAAAATGACAGAAGCACAAATCACTTCCCTGCCAGCTACAGTTTGGAGAAGTAAGATATCAGTAAAATTRGGATAATTAAGATAGTCTGATATTAAGATAAGGAATTAAGATAAACAGATATTAAGATTAAGGAATTAAGATAATCAGTAAAATTCTGCTACAGTAATTGCTTTCAAAGCTTTAGTCTAATATAGCAATGAGGCATCTCCCCWGAGATATCATTCAGAACAGAAAATGCAGCTGAGTAAGAGTGGAAAAAACACTGCAAATGGATGGATATAAGCAAATTATATCACATTATTCCCTGTGCATTTAGATGAACTTAATACAAAGAGATGACCATTTTAATTTAATTTTTATTACTTTAACTTTTATTTTACTTTAAATTTTTAATAATTTTAAAATGCCTTTTTTTCTTTTTATTATTTACATTTTATTTTGATTCAAGTTCATTTAACTTTTGAAGGCCAGTAGCAATAAATCAGATGTTTTCAGTTTGATGCCATTCTGCAAATTCAGTCCTGTTTCTGGCTGGGCAGACTGGTTGTGGTTGCCAGTCCAGTGTTCCATGAGAAAGGGTTGGGAAGCTACTGCCTGCTCAGAGACACCATGCAGAATTGTTTGTCCTGTGTGGAAAGGTTTGAGGTTACATTTCAGAAAGGAAAATTGGGATTAAAATCCTCCAATGGGTTTTTATTCCGTACATCAGCAATTTGAAAAAGATCCAGAAGCAGTGCATGAGGTGAAAAATGAATGACATGCATCAGTCTGTTTTGCTTCGCTTCTTTTTTAACTCAATTATTTTACAAACCTTTTTATGGTACTGAAAACACTTGTGGCAAATACCAGCTTACTTTTTATCAAAAATGTCTCACACTAAAACCCACTCAGCATAAGAACTTCTGAGTTTGTTTGTGGTTTTTTTGTCTAAAAGCTTATTTCTCCTTAAATATGAGGAATATACAGAATCCAAATGTGGGAAAACATCTCCATGAAATCTCTTGATTTACAGCTAAACTAGACAGGAGAAAATCAGGTTTTTTTTCTTCAGGAAATCATCAGCAGAAACCCATTGTCCCTGAAGCCAAGGTGACCAATTTACACTGCTTTCAGCACAGGTTAGTGGTTTTTCTTTCAGCAGCACTAGAGCAGCCCCTACAGCCCCATCGGGTGAAAAACAGGTGTTTTTGTAGTTTKATAGTGAAATTCTAATGGAGAATTCTGAGAGAGAAAGTGGTTGGAGCATGGACAACATGTGGTTGTCACAAACAGCTGCTCTACAAGGAGTTAATTGGAATTATGCTCAGAAGCGCCTTAAAAAAAAAGGTGTTTTACACCAAGCTGAAACAAGTGATTCTTCATGTTTGAGTTGTGAGAACTCAGCAAGTTTTGAGTTCAGGTTTTTGCAAAATTTCTTGAGGTTTTGGGAAGTTTCTTACAGTTGTGATATACCAGTTTTGAGAAAATAAATTTTTGTCAAGGAAGAGCTTAACAATAAAGTCAAGGAATTCTGAGGAACAGTAAAGAACCTGATCGTTCCAGAGTAGCTATGAACCAACAGTAAAAGGTTCCTGGAATTGTGTGGCTGCCACAGATTTTTAAATCAGAATTSAGAGTGGCATTTTGAGGTGGTCTTGTGATAATTGCCACAGCAGTGGGAATGTTGGAAATGGCAATTCACTCAGCTTTTGGACAAGGATTGTTCTGAGGGTAAATCTGAGTATAATACAAGAGGAATAAGGAAAAAACAGTGTGAAGGAAAAAGAATTTTCTGAGTATATTCCACTCTTCTGTTTGCATGTAAGKTATCAGTTATTGATGTGTAGCTGGTCTTGTGTAGGCTAGAAAAAGAAAATACTGAATTTGGAGGCTGCAGTGCCAGTTTCTAGAAATGTCTGTGCATCTGTTGGAATGCAAATAGAGGCAGAAATAGATGAGATGATCTGTAGACTGCCTGCATATTATTTTAGTTATACAAGAAGATTATAGAAGTGCTTGTGGTTTTGTTGTTTGTTTGGGTTGGTTTTGGGGTTTAGTCTTSTTTCATTGTTTGGGTTTGGGGTTTTTTTTCCCCCCAAACCTGGAAATGTGAGAACAAAGGCAAATTCTTATCCTAGAGAGGAATAAATCCTTAAGGCTTCATCATGATTTTGGTGCTGTTCAGGGGATGGGGACACTTGGATGAGGAGTTTAGTCAATTTTGATGTTGCAGGCTGGTGGAAGCTGGGATAAGATAAGATAAGCACTAACTGAGGTGGATGGACAAAGTGCTGTAGGAAAATTYCACTCCTGTCTTGCTTTTTCCTGTTCATCTTGCTCACAGTTAATTATTCTGATTTCTACAGAATAAAAACCTYGATTTGAAACCTTTGATTTGAAACCTTTGCTGCTATCACAGGAGGATGGACCATAATCTGTGATAGATGTGAGCTGGGCTGGTGGGATAGGATCCCACAGCTCTGGGATTCACTGTTTGGAATTGTCATGAGGATTTTTTTCCAAGCATTTCARTCACAKAATGGTTTGGGTTGGAAGGGACCTTAAAGATCACCTCACTCCAAMCCCTTTCTCCAGACCTCATCACCTTCTCTAGGTCAGGTTTTGACCTAGAAAATTTGAGAAGAAACACCCTGGGAGATCTGTGAGCACACATCAAAGCTGAAAATCTCCTTTCACTCAGAAGCTGCTGCCAGCAGTTTTGGTAAAGCTCTTTGTCACTGTGAAACTCTGGAGGTAGCTACAACAAGCTGACTTTTGGAAAAGGGACAAAACTCTCTGTTCATCCAAGTAAGTGCCAGAAATTTATCAAAAACTGAACATTATAATGCTGTCTCAGTTTGAAAAGACAGGTGTCTGTTTAAGGAAGGCAGGAGCMTRTCTTGAAATGGAAAATGTAAATTCCTTCTTTMTGAATTATTATAATTTTGAAGAATTTTTGCATGTCCTTACCTGACCTTGATCACTGAAATCTATTGATGGGAATTTTCTTGAGTGTCTTTATCTTCCAACAATTTTTCTTAGATTTTTTGGCAACCTACAGTTTTAGTGTTCAGAAAATATCAGTGTACATGGATTTTCATCCCCAGGTAGACTATCAGACTGTCTGTAGGAGCAAGTAAGAACTTAGTGGTTTTTAAAAATACCCATTTTTCCTTTATCTGTGGGTGAAATGAATGCAAAGCAGCTTTCATTTCAACTGCAGTGGCTCAGAGTTTTGGATGAGAATATTCCTGCCTGGGGGATTGGATGTGGCACAAAGCCTTTAAGAGAAGGAGAAGAAATTTGCTGCAGTGTGTTTTGGCAATGTTCACAGGGAGCAACTTCTTTTAATTTTAAGCCAGATACATTTGCCAGCAAATGAGGTAGAAAGTCAATAGAAACTGACTCCTTTAAGGTTTTTATTACTGCACACATCAWTATTCTAAATTCTCCCTGCAACTGGTAATTTACCTTCACAAATGGAAATAAGCTATTGGGGAAAAAATGTTGGTTTTTTTTCCTCATGAAGGATTGCCTTATGATTGTTTTTTATGGCTAAAAGTAGACATACAGTTAAGATTGAGTGATAATTACCCCTTGGTGAAAAAAAATCAGTTTCCAGTTTAAAGGAGAAAGAGAAGGAAGGGATACATACAATTAGGTGTAACAGGTTGATGGTGATGTCTCTAGTTAAGCCATGAGTCTTATTCCATAATAAATTATGGATATTTATGTGAAGCAATAGATATTATAATTTACCACTCCCAATTTTGTTTAGTTGGCTTCTCTTCTCGGAAAGGAGGAGTTAAAAAGGCAAATATATTTCTTTGGATGGTTTTTGCAAAGCAATTGCTGGCTGTGTGAACACAGGAAACTTTGGGAAATTAACCTTTGGACAAGGAACAAGAATTATTGTAAAACCAAGTACAGTGAAGAGAGATAATTTAGTAATTACACTCTTTTCTTCTAAATATTTAATTTGTGAAGGTTTAGAAATCTTATGTCTGTTCTGGTGAGTCCATAAGACTGAAAACCTTTTTGTTATTGATTTTTCTTAACCTTCTGAATGTACTGTTACCAGAGCAGTGGTAAGTTTAAAGGAGAAAGAAAAGGAAGGGATACATACAATTGGGTGTAACAGGTTGATGGTGATGTCTCAGTTAAGCATGAGTTCTTATTTCAGAATAATATGGATATTATAATTTACCACTCCAATTTTGTTTAGTTGGCTTTCTTCTCGGAAAGGAGGAGTTAAAAAGGCAAATATATTTCTTTGGATGGTTTTTGCAAAGCAATTGCTGGCTGTGTGAAACAGGGAAACTTGGAAATTAACTTTGGACAAGGAACAAGAATTATTGTAAAACCAAGTAAGTGAAGAGTGATTAATTTAGTAATTACATTTCTTTTTTCTAAATATTTAATTTAGTTGAAGGTTTAGGAAATCTTATGTCTGTTCTGGTGAGTCCAATAAGACTGAAAACCTTTTGTTATTGATTTTTCTTACCCTTCTGAAATGTACTGTTACTAGAGCAGTGGTAAGTTTAAAGGAGAAGAAAAGGAAGGGATACTACAATTGGGTGTAACAGTTGATGGTGATGTCTCTAGTTAAGCCATGAGTCTTATTCCATAATAACTATGGATATTATAATTACCACTTCCCATTTTGTTTAGTTGGCTCTCTTCTAGGAAAGGAGGAGTTAAAAAGGCAAAATATATTTCTTTGGATGGTTTTGCAAAGCAATTGCTGGCTGTGTGAACACAGGAAATGTTGGGAAATTAACCTTTGGACAAGGAACAAAAATTATTGTAAAGCCAAGTAAGTGAAGAGGGATAATTTAATAATTACACTTCTGTGTTCCTTTTCTTCTAAATATTTAATTTGGTTGAAGGGTTAGGGTTAGGGAAATCTTATGTCTGTTCTGGTGAGTCCATAAGACTGAAAACCTTTTCGTTATTGATTTTTCTTAACCCTTCTCAAACAAACTGTTACCAGAGCAGTGGCATGGAATGATTCAGACAAACATTTTTTGTTCTTTTATAATCGATACATTGACAAAATAATGGTTGCAGAGAAATGTTGCAATACTAAATACTGGGTTTTTTTGTACCCATGGAATACCTTAAATTGGGGGAAAAAGTGGAATAGAAGACTTGTTTGCTTTTACAGACCCAAAATACTTACTGAAGTRAGCAGAAAAATATTAAATCCTGCCACGTATGATAAGATTTAGTTTAGCAGAATTTTAAGCAGCAGAAATAAATTGCTGTGGATACCAGCACCAGCAGAGCAAGACATTTTACTTCACATTGGCTTCCACAGTGGAACAGATCCCACAGAATCTGCTCAGTTCCTCTGCAGTGGTTTTTACAAAGACCCTTCTCACTGTGCTTCTACTGGTGACAGGAAAGTCACTTTTGGTGRAGGAACTCATCTGCTTGTGCTTCCAAGTAAGTCTTCCAGGAAAAGCAGTGTTGCAGCGTTTGTTTTCACACAAAAATGGTGTTTTGTCACATCCCAGCTCCAGTGAGAGCCCCTTCTGTGCTGCTCCTGAGTCCTCAGCAGAGCTGGATGCAGAAATGTTCTTGTGCTCTGCTCCAGGGATCTTCTCCCAGATTTATCTGGAATGATAAATTCACATTCCTCCTAGAGCCTCACAGAATAAGCAGACAGGATAACTGCAAGTGTCTGTTCAATTCTGGGTGCTTTTTATAAAGGAGTTTGTATTTAAGTCTCCAGAGCAGGGTTTTCACACCCAAGCCAATATCTGACAAAGTGCACAGACTTTTTCAGGGGCTAGGACACATTTCCTACCCATTCACAGGTTTTGGCAGTGCTAGTTCAAAACTGCTGCATTGTTTGGGCAAGTTCAACAAGCAGTGTGTAATTGGAAGTCATTAGACTTCCCATCTGAAATTAAATTTAAATTTAAATTTAAATTTAAAGTCATCTCATTCTACCAGCCTGAATGACTTTGTTGACCTTTGAATATCTGGGATCACATGGATACCTGGGAGGCAGATATATCTGAGAAACAGAACTTATTAAAGTAAAATGAACTTTCTTTTCACTTTGTAGAAAGAAATCAGAACAAACCTTTGTTCATATGCAAATCTCCAATTTGCAGTCAAAATTTAAATAAAATAACTGAGGAAGAAAGGAAGAAAACCAATCCAGACAGCATTCTCAGTAAAATTTTTATGTACATCTGACTGGTTGGTTCAGGGTTTTTCCCATTTTGAACTGTGAAAGGCACAACTTTTTCTTTATAGGCAGGTCCTGTGGCTCACAGCATGCTTTTAGATTAGTTCAGAGATGATTTTTGTAGAGAACTCTCCATCAGTGCAGCTGCAGGAGGGAGAAAGCAGATGTTTGGACAGGGGACACAGATAGTTGTGATAAGTGTAGTCTGGTTAAGGAAGCAGCTCTTTTTACCTGTTTGCCTTCCTACTCTGCCAGATATTTTGCAAATGTGCTCAGCTCCAATTACTGTTCCATCATGCAGATCCTCAGAGTGTAATTCTTCTTCAGTTGTGATGATCTCAAATACTGCAGCAGTCTCACACTTGGTTTTGCTGCTGGTGTTCTGTACAGGTCAGGCTAAATATCTTAGGAAGTCCCCATTCCTGACTTGTCATCAGATTGATGTTTTCTGACAGATTTTGCCTTGGATTCACAGGTGAGAAACTGTGGTTTTGATGAATTCTGTGAGAAGCATTTCTCTTTTCCAAATGTCAGGAAATACTGGAGGAGGGGGGAACGCTGGTAATGAAAGTGGTGTGTAGAAAATGACAGGARGAAACCCAAGGCTCACCCAAGTGAGCACCACAATGTGTAGGTTAATTCAGCCACAGACTTGTTTTTATCTGGATCTTTTTCAGGATGCAGTGAGTGATGTGTGCCCTGACTGGGTCCAGGAAGGAGAACTGTGTGGGGTTCCATTCAGGACATCATCATTACTGCATTTCTGAAAACCTCCCATAAGCAATTCATCCACCTAAACATGTATGGAACAACTCAGGATATGCAAGGAAGAGCTGAAATGGGCATATCCATCACAGAAACTCGTTAGGAGGATGGTTAATTACCAGACTGCAAGGGCAAGTCCTCTTTCTCATCTTTGTATTTCAGTCAGCAGATGTTTTCTGAATTCTTAGTGAGGAACAAAGAATGAAGGCTTGCAGCGAGGCTGGAAGTGTTTTCAGAAATGTTCTTGTGCTCTGCTCCAGGGATCTTCTCCCAGAATTTATCTGGAATGGTAGAATTCACATTCCTCCTAGAAGCCTCACAGAATAAGCAGACAGGAGATAACTGCAAGTGTCTGTTCAATTCCTGAAGTGCTTTTTATAAAGGAGTTTGTATTAAGTCTCCAGAAGCTGGGTTTTCACACCCAAGCCAGTATCTGACAAAGTGCACAGACTTTTTCAGGGGCTAGGACACATTTCATACCTAATTCACAGTTTTTGGCAGTGCTAGTTCAAACTGCTGCATTGTTTGGGCAAGTTCAACAAGCAGTGTGTAATTGGAAGTCATTAGACTTTCCCATCTGAAAAATTAAATTTAAATTTAATTAATAAAAGTCATCTCATTCTACCACCTGAATGACTTTGTTACCATTGAAAATCAGGATCCATGGTACTTGGGAGGCAGATATACTGAGAAAACAGAAATAGTAAAATAAATGAACTTTCTTTTCACTTTGTAGAAAGAAATCAGAACAAAACCTTTGTTCATATGCAAATCTCCAATTTGCAGTCAAAATTTAAATAAAATAACTGAGGAAGAAAGGAAGAAAACCAATCCAGACAGCATTCTCAGTAAATTTTTATGTACATCTGACTGGTTGGTTCAGGGTTTTTCCCATTTTGAACTGTGAAAGCACAACTTTCTTCTTTATAGGCAGGTCCTGTGGCTCACAGCATGCTTTTTAGATTAGTTCAGAGATGATTTTTTTAGAGAACTCTCCATTCAGTGCAGCTGCAGGAGGGAGAAAGCAGATGTTTGGACAGGGGACACAGATAGTTGTTGATAAGTGCAGGTCTGGTTAAGGAAGCAGCTCTTTTTACCTGTTTGCCTTCCTACTCTGCCAGATATTTTGAAATGTGCTCAGCTCCAATTACTGTTCCCATCTGCAGTCATCTCACGTGTAATTCTTCTTCAGTTGTGATGATCTCAAATGACTGCAGCAGTCTCACACTTGGTTTTGCTCCGTGTTTCTGTACAGGTCAGGCTAAATATCTTAGGAAGTCTCCA
>NDFG01000188.1:164645-175933 GCA_002167245.1 Sporophila hypoxantha
CTGTCTGGATGTATACAGAATTGAAAATTTTTATTGAGATCCAAACATATGCCTAGATTTCATTGCCAGGTTCAGTAAATGGGAGGGGATTATCTGAGTTCCCTCCTGTCCAGAAACCATCACAGAGCTGGAGTTTTCCTGGTTTGGGTGTATTTGCAGAGCAGGAGGGTTTTTGCAAAGGGATTGAATGATGGTGTGAATTCAGGAAGCACTTTGCAAAGTTGCAGTTTGGCAGAGGAACGAGGCTCAGTGTTAAACCAAGTAAGTGCGTTGATTGAACAAGAATGTTTTGAGAAGTATTGGAGAATCAGATGTTTGAAATCAGTAATATGTATTATCCTGGGGAGAGGAGGGGAATCTCCTTCCATATCTGCTGCTCCTGGGGCTGAAACGAGAGTGGGCTGGAATATTTAGTTGAACAGAGCAGCAAGAAGACTCTGGGGGTTTTTTTGCTAGGTCTGAGAGTTCATGGAGAGTTGTTATGAGAGGAGTCCTTCCGACTTTCTACTCACACAAAAGGATGCAAGAACAAATCATTAAAATTCAGTGGGAGTGCCAGACAGGTGACAATCTTTAACCAAAATACAGAGCTGTCTCAATTCTCAAGTTGCTTTATGTTCATGCATTCCTTGGTAGGAGGAGATACTGGCAGACGTGTAAAAGAATGATTTTCCTTGTGCTTTTCACATTTATCCCTTTGAAGAGCACCACAAGGTCTCCCCATGTGTAGAATTACGTGAGCAAGAAGGAGATGGCTCTTCAGAGAGCTGACAAGTCTCTGTCCTATAAAAAAAGTTATTTAATATGTATTAACAGGTATAGAAAAGCCTGCAGAAGTTTCTGCTAATGTGAAATAGTGGCCAGGTGTCCTGCCAAGATTCTTGATTCTCGTATACAATTGAACGTTATGTCTCCTGAAACCAGTACATCTTAAAGGACTGTTAGTAGTGCATGCCCATTCCTGACTTGTCATCAGAATAGTGTTTTCTGACAGATTTTGCCTTGGATTCACAGGTGAGAAACTGTGGTTTTGATGAATTCTGTGAGAAGCATTTCTCTTTTCCAAATGTCAGGACATACTGGAGGAGGGGGGAATGCTGGTAATGAAAGTGGTGTGTAGAAAATGACAGGAGGAAACCCAAGGCTCACCCAAGTGAGCACCACAATGTGTAGGTTAATTCAGCTACAGACTTGTTTTTATCTGGATTTTTTCAGGATGCAGTGAGTGATGTGTGCCCTGACTGGGTCCAGGAAGGAGAACTATGTGGGGTTGCATTAATGAAATCTTCATTCTTGCATTTCTGAAAACCTCCCATAAGCAATTCATCCACTTAAACATGTGTGGAACAACTCAGGATATGCAAGGAAGAGCTGAAATGGGCATATCCATCACAGAAACTTGTTAGGAGGATGGTTAATTACTGGACTGCAAGGGCAAGTTCTCTTTCTCATCTTTGTATTTCAGTCAGCAGATGTTTTCTGAATTCTTAGTGAGGAGCAAAGAATGGAGGCTTGCAGCAAGGCTGGAAGTGTTTTCCTGTCTGGATAGATTACAGAATTGAAATATTTTATTGAGATGCCAAAAATATGCTTAGATTTTCATTGCCAGGTTCAGTAAATCTGGGAGGGGATTATCTGAGTTCCCTCCTSTCCAGAAACCATCACAGAGCTGGAGTTTTCCTGGTTTGGGTGTATTTGCAGAGCAGGAGGRGTTTTTGCAAAGGGATTGAATGATGTGTGAATTCAGGAAGCAACTTTGCAAAGTTGCAATTTGGCAGAGGAACGAGGCTCAGTGTTAAACCAAGTAAGTGCATGATCTGAACAAGAGTGTTTTGAGAAGTATTGGAGAATCAGATGTTTGAAATCAGTAATATGTAATTATCCTGGGAGAGGAAGGGGAATCTCCTTCCATATCTGCTGCTCCTGGGGCTGAAAYGAGAGTGGGGCTGGAATATTTAGTGGAAACAGAGCAGCAAGAAGAACTCTGGGGGTTTTTTTGCTAAGGTCTGAGAGTTCATGGAGAGCTGTTATGAGAGGAGTCCTTCCMGGACTTTCTACTCACACAAAGGATGCAAGAACAAAATCATGTAAATCAGTGTGGAGTGCCAGACAGGTGACAAATCTTTAACCAAAATACAGAGCTGTCTCAATTCTCAAGTTGCTTTATGTTCATAGCATTCCTTGGTAGGAGGAGATACTGCAGACAGTGTAAAAGAATGATTTTCCTTGTGCTTTTCACATTTATCCCTTTTGAAGAGCACCACAAGGTCTCCCCATGTGTAGAATTACGTGAGCAAGAAAGGAGATGGCTCTTCAGAGARCTGACAAGTCTCTGTCCTATAAAAAAAGTTATTTAATATGTATTAACRGGTATAGAAAAGCCTGCAGAAGTTCTGCTAATGTGAAATAGTGAGCCAGGTGTCCTTGCCAGATATTGTCCCCAGTCACATCTTCCCCTGCAAAACCACTCAGGAATGGGAAGTGCAGAGCTCCTGGAAATGTCTGTCTTGTCAAAGCAGAGCTTTCAAAATAAATGAATATATTGGATAAATGAATCCATTATATCAAAATAAACGGATTAAAAAATCCATTATTTATTATTTAATTATTGCATAAGTGAATCCATTATTTCAAAAAAAATGGATAAATAAATCCATTATTTATTATTTATTTCTTGGATAAATAAATCCATTATTTCAAAATAAATGGATAAATAAATCCATTATTTATTTATTTATTTATTTACTGGATAAATAAGTCCATTATTTCAAAATAAATTGATAAATAAACCCATTATTTATTATTTATTTCTTGGATAAATAAATCCATTATTTCAAAACAAATGGATTTGCAACTCTAGGATTTCTTTAGAAATCTTWGTTGATTCCTGGCTTCCTACAAGTCAGACCACTTTCATCATTTTTGACCTGTAAAAATATTGACAACAAACCTGCCACGGGGCAAGAGAACAGACACCCAGAGTTCACTTTTTTGGGAAGATCCACTAAACAAGGCATTTTAATGCACAGTAAGAGCTTAATATTTTGGTTGACAAAAATAGGAGCTCTGCTTTGCTGTGAGAAGCTGAAATTGCAAGATGGAAGCCTTGCGGGGTTAATTGCTAAGGGAGTTTTTAGGCTGTGAATGTACTTCAGGAAATGCCAGACAGACTGACCTTTGGAAGTGAACAGGCTTGACTTAAAGTAAAGCCAAGTAAAGTATCTCCCTCACCAAGGACACACTGCAGTTTTAACGGTTTTTTTATCAGATCTATCCATAGGATATGGATGGAGAAAATTTTCATAATTACATATTCTATTCTTTACAAAATCCCATTCTCTTTATTATTTATTTCTTGGCAAATTAAAATTAAATCCAATATATTTCAAAGAACATGGATTATCCACCTCTAGAGATATTTCTGTAGAGGCGCATCAGCCATTAACAGGCATTTATTGCAACATCAGAAGCTAATAATTATGTCGACAATTGGCAGTCTTGCCTGCCTGGAAGCTGAAATGTGCCAGCAGAGCCTTGTGGGGATTTCTGCGTAAGGGAGTTTTTGCCTGTAGTACCTCCAGGGAAAGGTTGCAAACCAGACTGACCTTTGGAAGTGGAACCAGGGCTGCTTTTAAACAGCCCAGTAAGACTCCTCTCTCACCAAGGACACTGCATTTTTAGGTTTCTTCGATCAGCTCATTCCCTTAGATACAAGAGGAAAATTCTGTCTATCTTCTTATTACACAAATCCCATTATTATTATATATTTTTGGATAAATAAAGTCCATTCATATCAAAAATAATCGGATTTCCAACTCTAAGATTTTCGGTAGGGAAGGTCTTAATATGATATCCTGTCTATGACAAAGCCTATCAAGATCAGGGAATCTTCATCATTCTTAGACCCTGTAAAAAATATTCGACACAAAACCTGCAAGGGGGCAGGGCGACCCGAAGACACCCCAGCTTCCATTTTTTTAGGAGATTCCCTCACCAGGCATCTTATGCAACATAGAGCTTTATTATCCACCAAGGTGACAATGGCGAGTCATGCTTGCCTGGAAGCCTTGGAAATGTTGCAGACAGGAGCCTGGGGTTTTCCTGTACAAAGCGGAGTTTTTGGACAATGTGTTGTACTCAGACTTACAAACAGAACTGACCTTTGGGAAGTGGAACCAAGGCTGACTGGTAAAGCCCAGTAAGTATCACCTCACCCAAAGACAAACTAGCAATTTATTAAGGTTTTTCATCAGATCTTTCCATTAGGATATGAAGAGAAAATTTTCTTTACAATTATTTCTTTACAAAAAGCATTCTTTATTATTTATTTCTTGGATAAATAAATCCATTATTTCAGAAGAAATGGTTTTTCAACTCTAGGATTTCTGTAGGGAGGGATCCCTAACAGGCATTTTGTACATAGAGTTTTATTTTGGTGACAATAGAGTCTGCTGCCCTGGAAGCTGAAATGTGCAGAGGAGCCTGGGGGTTTCTGTAAGGGAGGTTTTGGCTGTGTGTACTCAGGAGGTGCAGACAGACTGACCTTTGGAAGTGGAACCAGGCTGCTGGTAAAGCCCAGTAAGTATTGCCTCACTAAGGACACACTGCAGTTTTAGGGTTTTTTTCATCAGATCTTCCTTAGGATATGGAGGGAAAAGCTTCTTTACAATTCTTTCTTTACAAATCCATTCTTTATTATTTATTTCTTGGATAAATAAATCCACTATTTCAAAATAAATGGATTTTCAGCTCTAGGATTTCTGTAGGGAGGGATCCCTAACAGGCATTTTGCACACAGAGTTTTATTTTGGTGACAGTAGAGTCTGCTGCCCTGGAAGCTGAAATGTGCAGAGGAGCCTGGGGGTTTCTGTAAGGGAGTTTTTGGCTGTGTGTACTCAGGAGGTACAAACAGACTGACCTTTGGAAGTGGAACCAGGCTGCTGGTAAAGCCCAGTAGGTATCTCCTCACCAAGGACACTGCATTTTTAGGGTTTTTATCAGATCTTCCTTAGGATACAGAGGGAAAAGCTTCTTTACAAAATCCATTCTTTATTATTTATTTATTGGATAAATAAATCCATTATTTCAAAAGAAATGGATTTCCAACTCTAGGATTTCTGTGGGGAGGGTCATAATTGATTCCTGGCTATGACAAAGATTTCCACAATCAGGGCACTTCATCATTCTTAACCTGTAAAAATATTGACACAAAACCTGCAAGGGGGCAGAGAAGAGACACCCCAGAGTTCATTTTTTGGGGATCCCTAACAGGCTTTTTGCACATAGAGCTTTATTTTGGTGACAATAGAGTCTGCTGCTCTGTAAGCTGAAATGTGCAGAGGAGCCTGGGGGTTTTTGTAAGGGAGTTTTTGGCTGTGTGTACTCAGGAGGTGCAAACAGACTGACCTGCCTTGGAGTGAACCGGCTTGATGGTAAAGCAGTAGAGATATTCTCCTCACCAGACACACTGCATTTTAGAGTTTTTTCTTAGTTCAGATCTTTCTTAGAGTTACAGTGGGAAAAGCTTCTTTACGATTCTTTCTTTACAACTCCTTCTTTATTACTTTAAATTATGGATAAATAAATTCCATTATTGCCAAATAAATGGCTTTGCAACTCTGGGATTTCTGTGGGGAGGATCTCCGTAACAGGCCATTTTGCACATAGAGCTTCTTTTTATGTGACAATAGAGTCTTGCTGCTTGGAAGCTTGAACGTGCCCAGAGCGAGCTTGGGGTTTCTGTAAGGGATTTTGGGCATGCACGCTGTTGTGTACTTGAGGCAAATGCTAGAGGCAGATGACCCTTTGGAAGTGGAACCAGGTCTGCTTGGTACAAGACCGCAGACCAGTAGGTATCTCCGCTCACTAAGTTCACCCACTGATTTTTTATGGGGCGGCGGGCTTTTTTAATCCGATGCTTTCTTAGAATTACAGAGGGAAAGACTTCTATATACAATTGACAGTTAAAGAGAGCATGGGGAGGAGAGAGCACAGTACCTGAACTAATTGCGTTTATACTCTCTTTTGCCCAGTTGCTGTGGAAGTGGAGCAGCTTCTGAAACTGATGCCTGAGCTGGTGGAAATCAGTGAGTGTTTGTGTATGTGGGGCACTTCAGTTGGAGAGCCTCCTGGGGAATGTGTTTGAGATTATCATTCCTTATAAGCCTTTGTTTATTGAGAAAATTAGAATAAGCTGCTTTCTGGGACTTGGGTTCGCATCCCTTACTGGGATTTATTGTCAACTAAACAAACAGGAAAAATTGGCACTTGGACCTTGGATTGTTTTCTCTGGTTTCTGTTTCATTTTTCTTTGCTTCTTTCTCTTACTGGATTATTAATCAACAAACACAAAGAGGAGAAATTAGGACCTTAGATTGGTTTTCCTCTGGAAATTTCTTGTTTATTTTTCTTTGCTTCTTTCTCTTTACTGGATTTATTATATCAACTAAACAAAGAGGAAATTGGGACCTTAGATTGGTTTTCTCTGGAAGTTTCTGTTTATTTTTTTCTGGTGTTTTTTTTTTCTGTTTCAATTTTTCTTTGCTTCTTTCCCTAATGGTCTGGTGCATTGCTCTAGTTCTTGGTCTGATCTGCTGACTCTTTTTTAGACCATGAGAAGTTTTAGAACATGCTCTGTTGTATAGTTGTAAAAAGTGGTGGTAAATTTCAATCCCTTGCTGAAATGTTCGACACTTTTTACTGGTTGTTAAAGGCTGAGGCTTTTCTGCTTTGCCATTTTTGTATAAAGGTTGATTACTGTGGGATAACTGAGTCTTCCTGGAAACTCACCTTYGGGAGAGGCACAAAACTAATTCTGAAAGCAGGTACACCTAAAAACAAATAGCTGTTTTACATTATAAGGGCAAGGCTGAGATTCTCCTCTCTCCTAAACATTACAAAAATTGTCCAAGAGCTTCAACTACATTAAGCTAATAGGGTTTGGATTTCTCCTGCATTCAGAATTGTTTCTGTCTGTAGAGATCAGAGGTATGCAGCTGGCAAAACATCCTAATTTAGATGTAAATGGATGTGGCAAGGGTGGAATCTGTTTTCCCCTTGATCTCTGTTGGAAAACACACACATTTGTGGGGACCCAAAGCTGTGKGTGGTTTTTGTCAGTGAGTGTGGCACTGTGTGAATTCAGCATCTGGCTGGAAAGTGACCTTTGGCAGTGGGACACAACTGGTAGTGAAACCAGGTAGGGGAAAACCTGAGGGGAGTTATGGATAGGAAAGCCTAATTACTCTCTCCAGGAAAGCATTGAAACAGCCATTTTAGATGGAATTAAGATTCCATTGTTCCTTCCTTCTGAGAGCAGCTGAAGGTCAGAGCTTGACCTTGCACCAGAGGGAAAAAAAATCATTAAGAAGTTAAAAATCTGCTTGTGGGGCTGGATTTTTCTATGCCATATGTGTCACTGAGAGCTGTGACATTTCTGAGTCATTTTCTTCCCTACTGCCCGTTCCCAGAAACCTCCCAGACCTGCAGACCTCTCCCTGTCCTTTTATTTCCATTTTCCAGAACTCAGGCAAGGTCCTCAATAATTCCCAGAGGCTGCAGCTCCTTCTCTGCTGGGAAAACTGTCTTAGCCTTTGTTCTATGTCTCCTACTTCTGGCTACAGAGAGGTTTCCATCCAGGTTTGCACTCCTAGACAAAAAAAAAAACCCAAAAATAAAACAAACAAAAAAAATTTTAAAAAGTAGCTGGGCTGTAATAGGGGAAATTTTTATTTGGGGAATCAAAAAATGTGTTTTGTGCAGGAAGGTCCAGGAGGAATTATTTGTTTTTGATGCTGATCTAATGCTGAAGGAGGAATTTTGCTGTGGGGTTTCTTAGCATGAATAAAGGAGAAAACTTTCAGTCAGTRCCATCTCTGTCCAAACTGAATGAGACCATAAACTAGGAGAAATCTTTACAGGAAATGTAGTTAAAATTGCCTAGGAGTTTTGTTGGATAAACTACGTTTAAAAAAAAGTCAAGTTGCACCTAATTAGGTCCTGGAGGRAAAAAAGGGTTTTTGTTTTGAAGGCAAACACTGTGTGAATAACTAYGGAAACAAAATCACCTTTGAACGTGGAGTGCACCTAAGGGTAAAACCAAGTAAGGTTTAAACCAGTTTTTGCTCAATATTGTAGATAGAAAAAAGATGCAAAAAGCCATACTAGTGATATGAGCTTAGCATTGTTGTTGCTAGAAATGAAGGGATGGGACCATTGTTAAGTTAAGAATAATTTATTGCTTAGATAAATATTTATCTTAGAGGCTGTGAGATTTTAGAGGAGCAGGTATTTGGCTGTAGTTCAAGAGCAGKCACAAGTTTCTTTGTTACAAGKTAATGTAGAACTTTCTAAACTCAAACACAGTTGCCACAGAATTTGTTTTACTTTTCTAACCTATTACTTTTACTTGCTTTTGTTGTACTGCAGATACTTTTATTTAATGGGCTTCTAACTCACATACACACAGTGGCTTCTATTCTAACTTCTAAAACTCTGAGTTATACAATTACATTACAATACTGTAGCTTCTACTATCTTAATACAGTTTCTCACTATTTAAGGCATATTCTACAAATATAGAAATATAAATTTATTATTTTGCTGCTTAGTATCTGTGGTATTGTACTTTTACATCAATCTAAGCTTCTTCTAAGGCTGCAGATCAAATCTTCAGTTTTGTGGAAGTTTCTGTTTTTCTGATTTCCACATGAGCTGAAGAGACAAGCCTAGTAGAGAAGTCCTCAATTACCCTGTCAGTGATCTTGCTTCCTTTCAGATACCCACTGTGGGCTCCTGGCCACATTTTGTGCCATGGCCATCCAGCAGGGGTTGCTTTTCTTCTCAGCTTGTGGATGACTGAAAACTGCTCTGTGAGCTGTGGCACAAATTCACATGGCAGAGGGACACAGCTTCCATTTAGCTGGAAAATGCACCAATTTCTTGTTAATTCCTTCCATGTGGGTCAAAACTGCCCATGCCAGTGAGATTTCAGGATACCCTTCCTGGGCTGGAGGTTCTTCAGTATGGGGTTACATCTCTCTTTCTTTCTCTTCTCTTCTCTTTTCTCTTCTCTTCTCTTCTCTTCTCTTCTCTTCTCTTCTCTTCTCTTCTCTTTCTCTCTTTCTCTTCTCTTCTTTCTCTTCTCTTCTTCTCTTCTCTTCTCTTCTTCTCTTTCTCTTCTCTTCTCTTCTCTCTCTTCTCTTCTCTTCTCTTCTCTTCCTTCTCTTCTCTTCTCTTCTCTTCTCTTCTCTTTCTTTCTCTTCTCTTCTCTCTCTCTCTTCTCTCTCCTTTGGATTTCAAGCAGGATTTGCATCCACAAAATCCAAGAGTTGTCTGCATTCACCCTACTGCTGGGTGCCCCAGTGCTCCAGGAGGCTGGGAAGGTTTTGTAGGCAGGAAATGCGTGTTGACCTCAGATCAGCTGGTTATGCCCTACCTTTGGCTCTGGAACCCAGACTCACTGTCAGGCCAAGTAAGTCCAGCACTGCTGCTCTGCTTCTGTGCTTTCTGCTGGGTTTGAGCTCATTCCCTGGGGGGCTGAGAGCAGCAGCCTGGCTGGCCTTTGGCAACTCTGGGTGTCCCTGGGCTGGGGTGACTTTGCTCTCAGGGCCTGTCCAAACCCAGGCTCCTTGCTGTGCCTGTGACTGTGGGATGCACACAGTGCCCACTGCAGCCCAGGGAGGCACAGGAGCCAGGGCAAGGCTCTGTGTGCCTCTGCTGCCCTCTGAGCCAGGGCAAGGCTGGGCAAAGCTGGGGCAGAGCTGCTGCTCTCAGCAGGCTCCTGGGGCTTTTTGTTAGGCCAGGAAATGCTGTGTGACAACAACTACAAGGTGACATTGGCTCAGGGACCAGACTCTCCATCCGCCCAGTGAAGTGCTCAGCTTTCTGTGTGTCCTTGTCAAATCCTGCAGTGTCCCTGCACAGTGTCCCACACATCCCTGCTGGGTCTGAGGCTCCTGCTTAGGCAGGCAGATTTCAGCTGCCATTGCATTGACTGCAGGTGCTTGCAGGGCAGTCTCTGAGATGGGAACCTGCAGGAAATCCCACTCCTTGAGCCCAGAGCAGGAGCAGCAGCCCCTCAGCCAGGGGCTTGTCCTTGCAGCTCCAGCAGTGCCTTGGGCTGCAATCACACCTGGCAGTTCTTCCTTCAGCCTCTGGCTGCATCCTCTGGCATTCAGCAGCTGCTGCTGGGCTGGGGGTGCCCAGTGCTGCAGGGGCTGGGGAAGGTTTTGTTAGGGCAGGAAATGCTGTGTGAATACAGATTCAAAAAGCTGACCTTTGGCTCGGGGACCAGACTCTCCATCCAGCCCAGTGAGTGCTCAGCTGCCCAAACAAAGCAACACCTCTGTTTTCAGAGTATTCAAACTGTTTTTATTATAGCCTGCATGCTTTTTATACATTTGTACAAATCTCATAAGTTTATAGTTTACCCATTCGTCACCAAGACAAACAAGTGCTCATTGGAGAGGCAGTTGCAGGTTTCTCTTTATTCTCCTTCTTTCTTTCTTGGTTTCTTGTGTTCTGTGTCTATGTCTTGGTTTTCCTACCTGGTAGGAAGTTCTTCATGGCTAAACATGGACCTCTTCTCAAACTCCTCTCTGGCTCCAGAAGTCACTGTAAAACCTGTTGTCACAAGACATCTTTTCACTAAAAATCCTTTCTTTAGGATTTTTCCTTCTGAGAAGCTGTGGCCTCAGAAACAAATTAAACCATGATTGTCTGCTGCTGTGGAATGCACAGGTAGAATCTGTGACTGTCTGGTGTAGATGTTTCAGTTCAGTGACCAGTCACAGCAGAGCTGCTCTCGCAGTTTTCAAGGCAAGCTCGTGTGTTTTATCTCTTACTTCTCATTCTTAGCTTAGAAAAGCTTCTGCAAAGCTCTCCTGCTTTCTCTTGTAGTAATAGTTAAATGTAGTAATATATATATCATAAAATAATAAATCAAGCCTTCTGATAATAGAGTCAACCTTCTCATCTCTTCCCTCATTGAAAACCCTTGTGACAACCGGTCACACCTGATCCCCATCCCTGCTCCTCTGCACTTTCAGATCCTGCAGAGCAGTCAGGCTGTGGACAGAGACAGGGAGGATTTGTGTTTGCCCAGCTCTGGCAAGGGCTGGGCAGAGCTGGGGCAGAGCTGCGTGCTCTCAGGAGGCTCCTGGCTTTTTGTTAGGCCAGGAAATGCTCTGTGAATTCAAGCTACACCAAGCTGACAATTTGGCTCAGGGAGAGACTCTCCATCCAGCCCAGTGAGTGCTCAGCTTTCTGTGTGTCCTTTGTCCAAAGTC
>NDFG01000188.1:204300-252447 GCA_002167245.1 Sporophila hypoxantha
AATGGTGAAAGCCAGCACAGACCAGCAAAATGCAGAGGGGTGAAGCTGGTTTCATAAAGCTGTAGGAGGTAAAAAGGACTTTTCTTGTATGTGGATAGAAATAGTTGGAGATAACCAGACTCATAATTGTATTTGGACAAAAAATGCACATAGTGGGTCAATGTTGTGGAGATCCTTGAGCTGTAACTGTGGGGGTGGTTTTCTATTTATAAACAGAATATAAAGAGAATATAATGATATAAACACAAGGCAGTCAGAGAGCTCAGGGGTGACACCAAGTTGATGTCACAGCCAGCTTGTGTTGATTTACCTTGTCCTACAACATCCAGGTGAAGCTTGGAGCACATTGGAAGTGAGGATCTGGAATTGGTAAAGAACAGCAGGACCAGCCTTAAAACTGAGTGGGAAAAATATTTGGGTAGAGGGGAAATAGGGCAAGAAGCAAAGTTAAGTACTGAAGGATGGAAAGGTGATCCTTACCTCAAAATATTTTTTCTGAAGAAAAAAGGATGGATAGAAATGTGTGCTTTGACTGTTGCTGCCACAAATGTATGAAAAAAAAATCCCCCCAAAATCCTACACCTCTTCTCTTGTTTGAAACCCTGTGTAAAAGGGAAAGAAAGTAACACTTGCCAAGGTATTGATATTTGTTGTAAATGTATCAAATTTTCCAAATTTCTTTAAAATATATTTAGGATTGTTTAATATCTAAATTGAGCGAGTTTACACCTGAAAAGTAATGTTTCCATTTCTTAAAATGGTAGTGATTCTTATGATAATTTCAACATTATTTTATTCCTAAAGTTAAAAACCAGCAATAGAGGGAAATAATTCCTTCTGGAAACCTCTGAGGAAAATAATTTTATTTTAAATGACCCTCCTGACTCTCYTCAAAAACATCTGAGAGAAATGAGAATCTGAAGGTTATATGGAGCCATCAGAAGCTAAAGGAACTATGAATCAGAGCTCTGAGTTCATGTAGGTGTCTCCAGATCTACCATTATGGTAAATTTACCATAGATTTACCATTATTTACCATATTTGTGTGCAGCTGCTCCAGATCTTGCTCTGGTCCCACTGGAGGAACGTTCCTAACACATCCTGAAACCTCAGGTTCAGTGGCAGAATGAGCAATGAAATTGCTCAAAGAAATTTCACACCAAAAAGAGCTTTCTACTCAAAAACTAAATGGCAACTTTATTGGATCACTCTTGACTAATTCAGGTGGCAAATCCAATAGAATGGGATGATGGAGGTTTCACTGCACCATCAGTCCCTAGGGGAGCTGTGCAGTAAAATAAATAAATAGATTTAAAGAAATAAACAAAATTTTGTAAATAAATTAATTTTAATAATTTTTTGTAAATAAATTAATTTTTGAGAGAGGAATCTGACTGGCAGAATAAATAAATGAGGAATAAGATGGAGAATAGGAGTTGTGATGCAGGTGGCTRTCTGGAAACAATGGGACAAATATGAGAGGAATATTAAGGAGAATGGGAGAGCAAAATGCAAAATACCACATGAAAAGAAAGTCAGTAGGTGGAAAAGTCCCAGGTACATGGATCTGTGTGTTCACAGAGATAAACAGGATTTTTTAATGGAGTATTTAATTGCTGAAGGCTCCATTCAGTGCTGCTCTGGATATTGTAGAGACCTGTGCTATTGTGTAGCTCTGGGAGTAATTACAAATTCACATTTGGATCTGGGACGAGACTTCTGGTTTTGCCAGGTACATTTACCCTGATTTTTTACTAATTTTCAAGTTTATTAATACACACCAAGACCTGGGGAATGGCAGCTGTCAAGGGCATTGCCCACCTCTACTCGGGCACCATCTAAACCTCAGGAGAGCATTGCTGTGATGTCCCCTTCTGCTCCTTTCAACAATGTTAAGAAATTATTTTGGGGTCAGAAGGAGCAATTCTGCCTATCCAATCCACTCTCTGAGATGGATTAACCCAGCTGTGTGACATTTTAAAAACAAAATTACTTCAAGTGGCTGCYCATGAACCTCCTGAGAACCTTTGTCATTTCCACACCTGGAAGACATCCTTCAGTAAAGATGAAATTGGGCAGCTTGGAAAGCTCAGAGCACCATTATTTACTTCTCACTTTCCTGTAAATAGAGGTGATAAATAGAGGTGATAAATAGAGGTGATAAATAGAGGTGATAAATAGAAGTGATGAATAAACAGCATCTCTAGCACAGGCTGGAAATGCTGTTTATTTATCACCCCTATTTATCACCTCATCTAGCCAGAATAACAGGTCACAGGGCTGTGGTTAAAGTAGATGTTTTTTACCAAAATTATCTTAAACCTTCAYGGGCAAACAAACCAAGGAACTTACAGGAAGTGCAGCACCAGAGCAGAGGCAGCCACCACTMTGAGTAAGAACAGGAAACTAATATTTTGCAAAAGTGCTGAAGCTTCCTGTGAAAAACAGCCTTTATTGTTTTGTGTGTTCAACATCAAAGCATTGCACAGATTGAAAAGGAGAAAAACACCCTAATTTGGAGTGAGGTAGATGTTTATCTCTTCGGAAAGCACAGTACTGGTGATGAGAGAGAAAGAGCAGTTTGACAAATTCCTCCTCTTCYCTTTCATTGCCAGGTACCCCAAGGCAGTGATCTACCCTGGCTCGTCTGCATTTTATACAGGGATATAAATATACATCTGTATTTTATCATCAAGCTTTTTAGCAGCTCCTGCCTTCCTCTCCCTAACAGTCAAAAAATTTCCAAAACCCAACTGGGAGCAGGGGAGGTGAGGGAGTCCCAGCAGACATCAGGCTGGGATGATTTCAGGCCATGACTTAGATTGTCACCAGGCCATGATGACAGTCTAAATCATGGCCTAAAATCATCCCTAAATCGTTCCTGGCCTTTTCAGATGCTCCAGGAATTCTGCTTGGCCTCCGTGTCTCCCACACAACAGAAGCAGCTTCTGCTTCATCTGCTGTAGATGTTTTGGTTCTCTAAATGTGTCCTGGCTCAAGATCCCAATGATCAGGCAACTTCCTACTGGAATAATGGAGAATYTCCAGCTCAGGTTCTCTCTCCAGCTGTCACACACTCCCCTGGGAGCACCCAGGCCATGGTGACAGAATCCAGTGAGCTGTCCCCAAGAGGAATGGCTGGGTTGGACATCAGACAGGGGTCATCTTGTGGAATGTCCATGAGCCTTTCCAGATGCTCCAGGGATTCTGTTGTGCCTCTGTGCTCCCACACAACAGTAAGTGTCACAGACATCTTTTATGAAAAATTTCCTTTCCTTAGGATTTTTCCTACTGAGAAGCTGAGAGGCCTTCAGAAACAAAATGTAAACAATGGTTATCTGCTGCTGTGGAATGCAACAGGTCTGCATCTTGTGATTGGTCTCATGTGGTTGTTTCTAATTAATGGCCAATCACAGTCAGCTGCTCGGAACTCTCTCTGTCCGACACATGAGCCTTTGTTATCATTCTTTCTTTCTATTCTTTGAGCTAGCCTTCTGATGAAACCTTTCTTCTATTCTTTAGTTTTTAGTATAAACGTTTTAATGTAATATATATCATAAAATAATAAATCAGCCCTCTGAAACAATGGAGTCAGATCTGCATCTTTCCCTCGTCCTCAGGACCCCTGTGAACACACCGTCAACATAGAAAAGCAACTTCTGCTCATCTACTGTAAAATGTTTTGGTTCTTTAAAGGTGTCCTGGCACAAAATCCCAATGATCAGGCAGCTTCCCACTGGAATAATGGAGAATCCTGCATTTCCAAGTGGCTCTATGTAAAACTGTAGGAACTATGGATGTGTAATCTGACCTAAATCTTCTTTTCTCCTCTTTGCAGAAGTTACTCCATCTCCCTCAGTCTACAGGCTGACCTCCAAAGATGCCCAGGGCCTGGAGATGTGCCTCATCACAGATTACTCCCCTGAGAAGCTCACTCTGAGCTCRGCTGAGCAGCACACATCTGCTGTGGTGGGGGTGGCCACTGATGGGGACAGTGAGGAGTCCAGCTACCTGTCCACCTACTGGGCCAGGAGGGATCAGCTGCACTGTGCTGCCAGCCACGAGGGCTTTGGAGAGCTGGAGGGAGAGGACCCTGAGAGTGGTAAGGGCATTTCTGGGGCTGTCAGCAGGGTTGGAGGTGCTCTGGGTGCTCCACTGTGSTCCCACAAGACAGAGGAATGTTGCTTTGTTGCCTCTGTTTTCTTGTCAGATTAATCTTTTTCTGACCTAGAGATGGGGTAACTGAGAGRTGTTTTAAAAAACTTTTATTCCATTTTCAGTCTCATGTGAAGGGTGAGACAATACAGATGTTGTAATTCACACTACCGCAATCAGAAGCTAATTATTTCCTAATTACAACACACTATAAGTGTTCCTTGGCCCRTCAGCTATTGCCACACCACGCTGTAAATGCCTTAAAGCCAATCATCTGAAATTACCCCTCGTGGTTCCTACWACAATATATCTTTCATAATTCTATTTCTGTAAAGTATCCAGTCTTTTCTCTCGTGAAGGGTGAGAAAATACAGATGTTAAAATTCATGCCATCACAATCAGAAGCTAATTATTTCCTAATTACATTATAAGTGTTTCTTAGCCTATCAGCTTTAGCCACACCACACTGTAAATGCCTTAAAGCAAATAATCTAAAATTACCCCTTGTGGGTAATTTTACTTAATCTTACTACAGTATATCTTTCATAGCTCTATTTCTGTAAAGTATCCAGTCTTATTTGTAAGGCCACCTTTTGAAACTTGTTTGGAGAATTTTCTAAAAATTCATTTCCCACACTGTAAGCCTCTGGCAAGCAATAGTTCCTTCTCCCAAGAAACAGTATTACTTAATCTCTCAAGGCTGAATTGGGATTTTTCAGCCTGGAAGAAGGAAATGTTATAAGCATTTCTTGGCCTGCCAGCTTTTTGCCACACCATGCTGTAAATGCCTTAAAGCCAATCATCTAAAATTACCCCTCGTGGCCTCTACTACATTGGCATCTTTCATAGTTTTATTCTCCAAAGTATCCAGTTCTTATTTATAAAAAACCATCCTTTGAAACTTGTTTCCCATTTACCATTCTCTCTCAGCAATTGTCTGTCCTGTTCCATGGCATTTCAAAGTTCAGCATTCCTTATTCTCCAGCGTTGCCCACAACAGATGACACTGAGCCTTTCTGCCAGCTTGGAGAAATTTCCCTACAAAATCCATTTTCCCAACATTTCCCTTCTCTCATTGAATTGAAAAAAACTTTTTTTTGATGCGTTTTGTTTATTGTCTTCTACCTTTTGTTTATCTGTCTCTGCTTTGTTTATTGGTCTCTCCTCCTCCCTTGCTGGGAAACAGGATTAAGGATTAGCAGACTGGTACAGTCATAGCAGAACAGCACTGTGGGGGGATAGAAAGCTTGAAATTCCTTTGTCCAATTTTGAGAAACACTTGAAGTTTAATAATAGAATCATATTTTATGGTTTTGCCCTGAAAAAAAAAGAGTGTTTATGGCCAGGGTTTGTATAGCCAGGAAATCCTAATCAGTCCTTATCTAAGAGAGAATAATCTTTACAGAAACCTACTAGAAGAAGAAATTTTTTGTTATTAATTCAATTATGTCAATCCTCTGCAAGTGCCAGTAGCTGATCTGGTGTCAAGGCTGTCACCTCCACTTACAGGACAGGATATGAACCACAGACATTTTAGGAGAAAAGTATATGCCCTGAAATTAAATGTCTATCCTGATCAACCTTAGAGTCAGAGATGACACAGAGTCATAATCAAGAAGGCAAACGTCAAAATCCCATTTAATATTGAATCCTGCTCCACCTTTTTCTAGTAGCTTGCAGTGGACCTGATATGAGTCATATAATCAATATTTTAGAAACCCAGAGGCACCTGGGAAAATATTATCTGTTGTCTCTGCTCTGGGAGGTAGCCCTTGACCCCCAGGGACAGCACTAGACTCTGACAACCTCATTCATTGGAGAAAGTTTACAACCAGACTTCAAAGCATAGACTGGAAATCCACAAAAGTGAATGAATGGAATATATAGAGAGCAAAATGTAGGTGTATCACTGGGTGAGAAATTGAGGTTTTGGGAATTTTTAGATTGTGCATAGTAGGGTGAAAGCAAGATGAGAGAGGAACAGGGTGCTTTGCCTGACGGTTTGTTCATTCAATAGCTTACTTCTTCTTCTTCATGGGTTTGGGTGGGACGATTTATGTAATTGGGCAGAATAGTCCACATTTGGGAATTCAGTATATTGGCGTTAAAAGGAGGAAAATAATCTAGCGTGTCAAAGTTATTAATATGGACAGTTTAGTCTTAAAAAGACCTATAGTACCAAGAGGATTGTTAGCCTTTATGTACCTTTCTAATGAAAAGCTGCTGAAACTCACAGTGAAGACTGTATAATAACTGATAAAGAATAATAACACTTGAGTTTGAACATTTTAAATACATCTCAAGTGCTTCAATCACAGACCAGAAAAACCAATAAATGCATTTCACATGACTGGCTAATTTGACCAATGACACCCATTTGTAAAACAACTTTTATGAGGAGAGCAGCAAAAACAGATTGGTTAAAAATCACCACCTGCAGATTGTTTAATAAAAAATCTATCATTGTTTATTCCCAGGCTCCCTAAAGGCTTCCAGGCCAAATTAATGCGAAAATAGAATAGAATAGAATAGAATAGAATAGAATAAATAGAATAGAATAGAATAGAATGAATAGAATATGTATTGTATTATTATAATATATTATTATGCATATATTATATATATATATTTTTTTATTATTATATAAATAATATTATATTATATATTATATAAAGAAAGCTTATCTGCCTTTCTCTCTCTCTGACCAGACTGTCACATCCACATCTTCCCAAGTTTTTGCTGGTTTTCCCTGCTTGCAGAATTCTTTCTGAAGCAGCAAAAAGAAAGAAAATTTCCCCAAAAGGGCCCCCACAGGTTTGAACCATCAAGGCTGAAAGTTGTGGTGTTCGTGCAGCCTTGCTGATCCAAGCTGATAATTTTATGCAGGGTAGTCATGCTCTTGCTCTGACTCACCACAGAGCTGCTGCTGCTGCTAAAAGTTTAAAATCTTGAGAAAAACATCACATTGCTGCCCACCTCAGAGTGGCTCCAGGTTCTGCTATGAGTCAGCACTGCTGCATTTCAGCCTTTCAGGAGCTGGGTTATTCTGGGTGCACMAACACCTCGTGGGACAGCAGTTAGCAGGGGGTTTCTGTGCTCAGGGGTCCCTGAGAGCTGTGGGGATGCTCACAGTTTGGTCAGGGAGAGAAAGCCAGATAAACTTTCCCAGGAATTGTTCTGGGGAGTTTTGAGAAGGCTGAGAGAAAGAATTAAAACAATCTTGCAGCTGGTGTTTGGAACAGTTGATTTCTCATAAGATACTTACCAAAGGGTGTCTCCTTAATTAAATGTTGATTAAATGACCAATCAGGTCCACCTGTATCAGAATGGTGTAGAAAAGAAAGGGTTTCTAATGAAGAATATATAAAAGATTGGGTTTCTAATGAAGAATATATAACAGAATGGGTTTTTAATGAAGAATATAGGAAATAATGGGTTTCTAATGAAGAATGTATGAAAGACTGGGTTTCTAATGAAGAATATATAAAAGAATGGGTTTCTAATGGAGAATATAAAAATAAAGGGTTTCTAATGAAGAATGTATGAAATAAAGGGTTTCTAATGAAGAATATAGAAAAGAATAGGTTTCTAATAAAGAAGGTATAAAAGAAGGGGTTTCTAATAAAGAATGTATAAAAGAATGGGTTTCTAATGAAGAACATATAAAAGAAAGGGTTCCTAATGGAGAATATATATAAATATATGTATTTAAAAGAAATATATAAAAGAAATATATTTCTTTTATATCATTATATAAATTATATATTTAAATATTATATAATTATATATTTATATATTATATAATGTATATTTATACAATATATTTTTCCTATAATATAGATTTTTATTATTGTTCAAATACTAATGGTTTGTAACTTCAGATGTATGATAAAATTCAAATAAATTTTTGTTATATGATTAAAATCAAATTGCTTTCCCCTGCCCATCTTCAAAAAAATTTAGAGAGAGAAGGAGGGCTGCTCCAGCATCCTGGTTCACAGTGCCCATATTTAAAACCAGTTAGGTGGCTGGCCAGAGTGGCAAATTGGATAATTAATTGGTTATTGAATGGAAGAAATTAAAGTCTCTGAGTCCTACTCCTATCTCATTTCCTGCCTAGCAGTGTCTCCATGACAAATGGAACAAACTTGGTTAAAAAGAGCTTTTAAGTCTGTGTGGGACATGAGGATGTCTCGTGCCTTTCAACTCTCATTCTTCTGTTTTTTTCAGATGAGCGCTTGAACACCATGTCTTGTCACAGCTGGCTCAAAATGTTTTAATGAAAGGAATCATTTTTAACGTGTGATGACAGTGCTTGTGTGGAAGAAAAAGGTGAGGAGGCTTGGGGGCTCTGAGAAATCTGGATTGGTTTCTTCAGCTCTGAATGCTCCTTCTCTCTGGAACAGCTGTTTATGGAGTCTATCCAGACTTCCTGGTGAAAAACACCAATCACTTGTTTTCAAAATTTTAAAAGTTTAATAGTAATAAAAATGGTTAAAAATAGTAATACAATTAGAGTAATAATAATTTGGACAATAGGATTTAGGACAATATAGACAATAGACAAAGAGTTACAGGAGTCCGGTACCTTTTCTGGGCAGCACGACACCGAAAAAGGACACGGTTAACAAAAGGAGTAATCTTTAAGAGCAATAGCCTGTTGCATATTCATACACTTCATACATGATGCATAAATTCCACTCAAACACAGGATTCTGTCTGGTCAGTGTCAACTTTTTCACCTAATCCCCACAGCGCCAAAGAGGCTGAACGGAGCCATTTCTTCTTGTTAGGAAAGCAATAAATTTTTTCTCTGATTTAGGTGTCCTGTGGTTGTTTTATCTGATAAGAGTGTCTCCTTTAAACAAAGCATTTTACATAGCATAGTTTTCTGTTTTAAACAATTTCTTTATAACTTAAAACTATACAGTACTTAAGAGAATTAATACAGCATTACTTGCTAACACAACACATATAATATTCATTTTAATATTTGCAAAAAACCAATCATAAAAGACATGCATTTCTCACATCTTCCAACAGTAAAATCCCTCCATTCCTCTGGCCATACCATTTTCACCCACCCCTCAAGTGCTCTCCATAAGAAATATTTTCATGACATTTCTCCCTTTTATTTCTACATCCATCCCTTCCCTTGCCTGCATTCACCCATCAGATTTCTCCCCTCACCTGGGAAAGTTTGATGGTTATTGACTTTAATATAAATTCTAATATATCAGCTTTTCCCAGTGTCTGTTTCTCTCTTGCCTGGACATTTCAGGTCTACAATTGTGCAGCTGTAACCTAAATAATGATTTAACAAACCTTTGTTTTTGTTACAGGACTGAGAGGAACCAGCTGGGGCAGTCCTGAGGTACCAAATCCATCAGCTTTGAGAGAGCATCGTGGGCAAGAGGGAGCTCAGGGAAATTCCTTGTGCAAGGGGCATCCCCTGCTGCTCTTACACATCACACCAGCCATGAGATTCTAAATTGCTTTATTTGCATTGCTATAAAACTGCTCAAAATGAACGATTTCCAGCGTTCTGCCCTCCAGATGTTTGGCTCATTCACCACACTGTGCCTCTTTTGCATGAAGCACGCTTGGCTATAATTGTACATTGCCAAGTTGTTGCTTCCATTAAAATGATGAGTTCTGCAATGCTGTGTGTTAAAAACTGCAAGCTAAATATCACCTGAATGGGAGTTTTTCCTATTTTGGTAGCTTTAGGGTATTCATATCTCAGGGTGCACCCCCAGAAACCTCTTCAGGTGCAAATGAAGCACTTTGAAAAGCAAACAGAAACTGAATCAGGGTGTCCTGTCCTGTCACCCTTTGCTAGATCAGAGGAAAATATCCCATTTTTTCCCTAAAGGGTGAGCTGCAGGTCTCCCAGAAGTCCCAAATTCGGTGAAATTGTCACTTCAATATCACAGAAGAAATAATAAAATGGATTTTTTTAAAGTCTGATCATAACACCTTCTTAATTTAAACCAGTTTAAAATTTGGCTTTGTGTTCAGTAAAAATACAAACCACTTTTGTTCTTTTTGTTTACTTCTAACAACCTGAGATCTCCCAAGTTCAAAATATCATCTGAATGGGAATTTTGCCTATTTTGGTAGCTTTAGGGCATTCATATCTCAGGGTGCACCCCCAGAAACCTTTTCAGGTGCAAATGAAGCACTTTGAAAAGCAAAGGGAAACTGAATCAGGATGCACTGTCCTGTCACCCTTTGCTAGATCAGAGGAAAATATCCCATTTTTTCCCTAAAGGATGAGCTGCAGTCTCCCAGAAATCCCAAATTCAGTGAAATTGTCACTTCAATATTAAAGAAAAAAAAGAAAATGAATATTTTTTTATTATTTTTTAAAGTCTATCTGACCATAACACCTCTTAATTTAAACCAGTTTAAGATTTGGCTTTGTGTTCAGCAAAAATACAAACCACTTTTGTTCTTTTTGTTTACTTCTAACAACCTGAGATCTCCCAAGCTCTTTTTGTAACAATTGCATAAAAATGTACTGAAATATTTACCTATCCATGCGTGCCCACCTTGGAGCTGTGCTTGCCTGTGGCATCTGCATGCTGCTAATCCATGAACTGTCCTGCAACGAATTGTCCTGAACATTCCTTGCAAGAAATGCAAGTTGTCTTGGCATTTCTTTAGGCTGTTATCAAACAATTCTTATAAAAAATGAGAAAYTTGTTGGTCTTTTTTATTTATTGTTTAAGGCATCGCTTCACGCTTCCAGCTGAGCTTTGGGGGCAGGAGGGAAGGGATTGGATCCGGCATGGAGGGTGGGAATAAAGTCCTTTTGTGGACATCTGTGTTGTGGGAGGACAGTGGGGAGAGAGAAGGGAGAGCCCCTTGCCCTAAGGGGAGGCTGGGCTGGGTGGAGACAACAAAATCATGGCTTGGTCACACTCAGGGTCACACTAAAAGAATAGAAGAATGGATTTCATCAGAAGGCTTGAAAGGAAAAGGAATGGAATGATAATAAAATCTTGTAACTAACCAGAGAGTCTGAGACAGCTGGACTGGGATTGGCCATTAATTAAAAACAACCACATGAGACCATTCAAAGATGCTTTGGGGTGGAGACAACAAAATCATGGCTTGGCCACACTCAGGGTGTGGTGGTGTTTGCAGGGGTCCCAGGATGAGGGAAGAGATGAGAATCTTGACTCCATGGTTCAGAAGGCTGATTGATTATTTTAGGATATATATTATATTATATTAAAAGAAAATGATGTATTAAAACTATACTAAAAAATAGAAGAAAGGATTTCATCAGAAGGCCTGCAAGGAATAGAAAGGAATGATAATAAAATCTTGTGACTGACCAGAGTCTGAGACAGCTGGACTGGGATTGGCCAGTAATTAGAAACAACCACATGAGACCAATCACAGATGCACCTGTTGCATTCCACAGCAGCAGATAATTATTGTTTACATTTCCTTTCTGAGGCCTCTCAGCTTCTCAGGAGAACAAGATCCTGGCAAAGGGATTTTTCAGAAAATATCACGSTGACACTCAGGGCACTGGGCACAGGTCCAGCTTGGTGCTGCTGTGGGGTGCACAGGRCCCTGAGCTGTGCTGTCCCCCACTCCTGGGGCACCTGCTTTGCACTGATGACACCAATGGGCCCCCTTTGCCTCCAGGTTCTGTCTGTCCCTGGCAAGTCTGGAGGGGAAATCTTCTCCTTTTGTGACATCAATTTTTCCAACACCTTCTGATGCCTTTTGGGACTCCCTAAACACAGAGGCCAGACAAAATCAAGGGGATAAAAAGTGATTATATTTATTGAAGGGCCTTCAGGTACATTCTGGACAGACAAAGCCCCCCCCAGGGGCTACACCCAAAATGGACCATAGGTCACAGGTTTTCACACTTTTATAAGTTTGTTCCATTTGCATATTGGGGGTTAATCTTTCAATTACAGCTTCAGGTAATGAAGTAATTTACCCCCAGTTTGCTCCCCCCAACTCACTTTTGTTCACATCTCTTGAGGCCTGAGGCAGTGAGGTGTCCTTGATTCCCAATTGTGTCTGMCCAGAATGGGAAAGCAGCAGCTCACACTGTGTGTGGAGTTTAGAGTTATACAGGAAAGAACTGCAGGATTACAAATASAYGAAAAATATAAAAGCTRAAATCCTAAGGTGTCRTACTTGAGAYRGAGACAACACAAAGCCACACTCCATTTTYAGAAGGCTTCAAACTTTTTATTATAGCMTGCATGCTTTTTATACATTCTTWCAAAAYTCWTARGTTTRCACTTTRCTYATTGGTCACYAGAGAYRARCAAARTGCYYATTGGAATAGGCAGTTGCAGGTTTCTCTTATTTAYYCTTCTTTCTTTCTTGGTTTCTACATCAATGACCTTGGTAGGAAATTCTTTGCACTTCAAACTCACTCCCAGATGAAAGGGCGAGAGTTAAGGACTGTGCTGCTTCTGTTTCCACAGCTGAGTTTTTCCTTTTCCAGGTTAAACTAACCCCAGGGCAGGATTTGCCAAGTGGGAGATGAGTTAAATATTTTGACTAAAATGGTCCTGGCATGTGACCTGCAAAGCCCTGAATTTGCAAGGTCTACTTCAAAGCTATGAAAAATGCATATATTATTATTGGCTTTTGGCAAATATTAAAATGAATATTATATTTGCATTATGTTAGAAAGTTATGCTGTATTAATTTTCTTAAGTAGTGTGTTAAATATAGGTTAGGTTATAACATAATGTTAAAATAGAATCTGTGCTATGTAACATACTTTAAAGAGAGGACTCACACCGAGATAGCAGCCACAGGACATCTAAATCTTTCAGACAAAAAGAATTTATTTTATTACTATTAAACTTTTAAAATTTTAAAAACAAGTGATGGGCAGTTTTTTTTTCACAAAAGCCACTTTCAGATATCAGGCTCGCAATCTCCCACCACCACACCCCACCACAACCTGCCCCCCCTTCCTTGCGTTTTTTGTTTATTTCGAGCTACAAAAACCACAGAGCAAAGCAAAGCCAGGAAATAACCCAGCAGGACAGGAGGTGTAGGAAAAACACCAATCACTTGTTTTTGAAATTTTAAAAGTTTAATAGTAATAAAATGCTTAGAAAAATAGTAATATAATTAGAGTAATGAAAATTTGGACACTTTCGATTTAGGAAAATATAAGACAATAGAAACAAAGAGTTACAGATGGTCCAGGTACCTCTTTCTGGGCAAAATAAGCCCAAAAAAGGACCCACGTTAACAGAGGATTAACCCTTAAAAGCAACAGCCTGTTGCATATTCATACACCTCATATATGATGCATAAATTCCATTCAAACACAGGATTCTGTCTGGTCAGGGTCAACTTCTTCCTCTTAATCCTGATGGTGTCTTCAGGGCTGAGCAAGGTGGGAAGAAGTTCATTTCTTCTGCTAATGGAGCAATAAATTCTCTTTCTCTGAAGGATTTAGGTGTCCTGTGGCTGCTATCTGGTGTGAGTACCTCATTCCTTTCTTTAAAAAAAAGCATCTTACATAGCATAGTTTCTATTTTAACATTATGTTATAATCTAAAACTCTATTTAACACACTGCTAAAAAAATTAACACAGCATAACTTTCTGACATAACAGAATATTTGCAAAATATTTGCAGAAACTGAAAAAAATATTTGAAAAAAAAAGAATATTTGCAAAAAGCCAATCACAAAATAGGCATTTTTCCCAGGGTGCAGAGGGGCCCAGCTGGGGCAGGAAGAGGCCGCAGCACAGTTTCCATGACGCCACAGCCGAGATCTGGGTCACCGCCGGTGCTGCCTGCAGCCCACCACAAAAACCACTTCCTCTGGAAAGTGCAGCACCCAGGGGTCGGGGYGGCACGTGGCAGGGAGGGCAGGGGCTGTGGAAAAGAACTGCAGCCGTTAGACCACAAGCCGAAGTGGAATGAGGTGAAGGGGTCCCCCCCTCACCGCAGCCTGCCCTTGGGGAGTTGTTTTGGGCACAGCAGGAAGGACTGAGCTATGAATAGAGTGGGCAGGAAAAGGAGGGCAGAAATGCATTATAAAGTGTGGGGGGGTGTTGCCTCTGGTTTTAGCTTTTTTGTTTTTCAGTGGTACTTCTGTGGTAGTGTTGGAAACAGAAATTTTTAATAAAAGGCAAAWTAACAAATGTGAAAAAYGCRYATTTTGTGATTGGCTTTTKGCAAATATTAAAATGAATATTATATGTGTTATATTAGAAAGTGAGGCTGTGTTAATTTTCTTAAGTAGCATGTTAAATAGAGTTTTAGGTCATAACATAATGTTAAAATAGAAACTWTGTATGTGGGATATTTTTTTAAAGAAAGGAATGAGGTACTCACAGYGAGATAGCAGCCACAGGACACCWRAWTCYTTCAGAGAAAGAGAATTTATTGCTCCATTATCAGAAGAAAYRAACTTCTTCCTGCCTCACTCAKCCYTGARGATGCCTTAGGATTAAAAGGAAGAAGTTGACACTGACCAGACAGAATCCTTTGTTTGAATGGAATTYATGCATCATGCATGAGGWGTATGAATATKCAACAGGTTATTGCATTTAAGGGTTAATCCTCTGTTAACGTGGGTCCTTTTWTGGGCTTAKTTTGCCTGTAACTGCCCTGCTGCCATTGCAAACAACTCCAGGAGTGCTGGCACGAGTTCTTTGTCCCTGACACAGAGCCAGACTCCATCATCCAGGACAGTGAAAACCCTGACCCCTCACATCTCACAGCCTGTGTCAGGCAAGRGATTTGGGAGCCACAGGTTTCAGACTTTTACAGGTTTAACAGCTGCAGCACAGCTGGAAATGTCAAAAAGGTGATAAAGAATAGAATTCTGAGAGGTTCTGAAGCCATCAGAGACTCAAAGTTCCATCTTCTTAGTGCAGCACACAAACATTTCCATGCCATGGAGTACCAAGGCTCTCAAGGTTTTACCTCCCCAGAGTTTCAGCTGCAGAGAAAMCCAGACAAGCACGAAGCAGCATCAGCATGAGAACAGAACCTCTGGAAGGTTCTAGAGAGGCCTGGACAGACTCGGTCGGTGGGCAAAGCTCCAGGGCATGAGGTTCAAGCGCTGCTCCTGCACTGGGGTCACGGCAGCGCCTGCAGCTCCGGGCTGGGGAGCAGCGGCTCAGGAGCKGCTCAGCAGGAAGGGACCTGGCAGGGCTGGCTCCAGCTGTGAGMCAACAGTGAGCCCAAGCGGCCGGGAAAGACAACAGCAGCCTGGCTTGTACCAAGAGAGTGCAGAGTGATCACACTCGGCCTTGGTGAGGCTGCAGCTCCAGCGCTGCTCTCAGTTCTGGAACTCTCACTTCAAAAAGGACTTTGAAGGGCTGGAGTGTGTCCAGTGAAGAGCTGTGGTGGTACCACAGTTGTTGGTTTTTTTGGGTCTGGTTTGAAGTCACTTGAGACAGTAATTCATGTTCAGAGTCAGGTGTTTATTATTTCTTATCAGTAAAACAGTGTCACTGCTGGGAGTTTGGCAGCTTTTCATTAGAAGGCACAAAATGGCCAACAATCTCTTGGTACAAGGTCTTTTGAGACTAAACTATCCAATTAAGAACTGACACCTAGATTATTTTCCCTTTTAACCCAATAACTGATCCCAATGTGGACTTTTCTGCCCAATTACAAAATGCCACCCAAACCCATGGAGAAGAAGGAAGAAGAAGCACGAAGGAGAAACCCAGGATGACACCCCGTGCTCTCCATCTTGCTTCCATCCACAACACACTAAAAATCCCAAAACCTCAATTTCTCACTCAGTGATACACCTACACTGCTCTCTATAATCCATTTCACATTTTTGGGATTCCAGTCTATCTTGAAGTCTGGGAAACTTTCTCCWTGAATGAGGGTCAGAGTCAGGGCTGCCCTGGGGGTCAGGGCACCCCAGAGCAGACAGGGAAATATTCCCCGGGTTTCCACAAAGAGCAACAAGGCTCACAAAGGGATTAGAAAATATTTCTCTTCTAGGGAATGGCTGAGGGAGCTGGGGCTGTTCAGTGTGGAGAAGAGGTGGCTCAGAGGGGGTCACACCACACCTGTAGTGAGCTGGGGTCAGTCTCTTGTGCTGTGCCTGCTGTGACAGGACCTGGGAATGGCCYTGAGCTGAGCCAGGAGAGATTCAGATCAGATCAGGGTGGTCAGGCTTGGAAGGGCTGCCCAGGGAGGTGGAGGAGTCACCACCCCTGGTGTGTGGCCACATTTCCCTTCCCAGAGAAAAGCAAGGCACAACTTTGTRGWGGWGTTYGCAGGGGKCCCAGGAYGAGGGAAGAGATGAGAATCTTGACTCCATGTTTCAGCAGGCTGATTTATTATTTTATGATATATATTATATTAAAAGAAAATTATATATTAAAACTATACYAAAAGAATAGAAGAAAGGATTTCATCAGAAGGTTAGCAAGGAATAGAAAGGAATGATAATAAAATCTTGTGACTGACCAGAGAGTCTGAGCCAGCTGACTGTGATTGGCCATTAATTAGAAACATCCACATGAGACCAGTCACAGATGCACCTGTTGCATGCCACAGCAGCAGATAATCATTGTTTACCATTCCTTTCTGGGGCCTCTCAGCTTCTCAGGAGAAAAAATCCTAGCAAAGGATTTTTCATAAAATATGTCTGTGACACAACATCCCAAGGATATTTCCTGGGAATCGCAATGAGGAACCTCAGAGAAAGAAAAACCAATTCTTATCTCATTTGCTGCTCCTGTGGAATGTGTTCTGGAGATTGTTTACCCAGGRTGATCACTTGATTGGATTCTGGTGATGGTGTTTTGATTCATTGACCAGTTGGATCCAYGTGTGGGTGYCAGGACTGCCAGCAGAAAGGGTTTTTGAGCAGTTAGGTAGAAATAAGTATGATGTAGTATAGTTATAGTATAATGTAATATAGTTTTAATAAAGTGAGTGTGCAGCATTCTAAAGCCTTGGAGTCAGATGCCAATCATTCCCAGAGTTGGGGTTGCCTGATTTCACCACACTGGGGTGCTCAGGAGGTGCCAGGATCTGGTGCTGGGTGATGAGGTTTGATTACAGTGGCACTGCTGGGTGTCACAGATATCTTTTATGTAAAATCCTTTCCTTAGGATTTTTCCTCCTGAGAAGCTGAGAGGCCTCAGGAACAAAATGTAAACAATGATTATCTGCTGCTGTGGAGTGCAACAGGTGCATCTGTGATTGGTCTCATGTTGGTTGTTTCTAATTAATGGCAAATCACAGTCAGTTGGCTCAGACAGAGAGTTGGAGCCACAACCCTTTGTTATCATTCCTTCCTATTCTATTCTTAGCCAGCCTTCTGATGAAATAATTTCTTCTATTCTTTTAGTATAGTTTTAATGTAATATATATCGTAAAATAATAAATCAGCCTTCTGGAACATGGAGTCAGATCCTCATCTCTTCCCTCATCCTCAGACCCCTGTGAGCACGGTCACAGCTGGGTGCAGGGCTGGACTGGACAATCCTCCAGCCCTGATTCTGTGACTCTGAGGGGGCAGCTCCTCCCTGGCCCCAGAGCAGCTCCAGTGGCACYCTGAGGCCCTGCCAGCTGGGCAATCCATCCCAACATCCCTGTTTGTCAGAGTGCAGGCACACTGACACCACACATCACCCTCAGTGAGCCTCCAAGTCCTGGGACATCCAGATTATAGAAATGTGCTTTTTGTTGATGGAGTGACAAAACTATCTTTTGTCCCCTTAAAAAGGAAATAAGCTTAGAAGTTTTTCTCTTCAATTAGGTGAAAAGACACTTCATAGGACTTAGAGGACTTCACCTCAAACTTAAGGATAGCTAATTGGACAGAAGCCAAAAAGTTTCACCTGAGCAATTTACTACAAAAAGAACAAAGAAAAAAAATCACTTTTGTGAGGTGTTTTACCAGCAGCAAGAACCTCTTGCACTTGGCTTGGTTTTTCTTTGTAGAGTTTTGTTATTTTGCCTTTTATTAAAATCTTTTCATTTCCAACACTACCACAGAAGCCATCCTGCTGATTTTATGCCTTCTAAGGTAGCTGAGCTATCTTGGGTGTGAAATAGATCTCCAAGAGCTTATGAGACCTGGCTCAAGAAGACTCCCATGGCTCTGAGGGATGTGGGAGGCTCTGCAGGAACTGGGGATGTGCTGGAGGACACTCCCCTCTCTTTGTGACCACTAACCACAGGCTCATCTGAATTTTCCACAGCTTTGAAGCCCAGGGACAAGCTGGCAACAGACTTTGGGAGATCAAAAGGCAGGAAAGAGGGAGGTGAAAAGGGTGGATGATAACAGAATTTCCATGATCATTTGTTTCCTGCTTCCCCCCAAAACTGGGGCACAGGAGAAAAGCCTGTTGGGTAGAAAGGAAGGGAGAGAGGTAAAACCAAGGAAAGAGGTAAAACCAGGGAGTCATGCCTGAGGGAAGCTGGATGCAGGACAAGCTCTGTATTTGTCCCCAGTATGCAAAAGGCTGCAGTGTCATAAAGGGTTTTATTGATGGAAAGGATCYCAGTTACACCATGAGGCTGCAGACCCCTCCACAGGACACTCTGAGGGGGGAAAATCTTGAGCCCTGCATCCCTTCCTTCACCAAAGAAGAAGGTGAGAGTGTGCTGGGCACTTCCCCATGCCAGGCTTTGCCATCAGGAGCACTTCAAGACCTGGAAAGAGAGGAGGCAACATCAGCATTGTCACTGCAGAGCAGAGGGGRTGAAACTCCCCCAAGCCCCAGTGATCCTGTGGCACCTTGCAAGAGCAACAACAGGGAATGTCCCCACTCCCAACACCCAACTGTCCCTGTCCCCAGCTGCAAACAACTCCARACCTGAACCCCAGCCATGCCTCAGCCTCACAGAGCCCCCAAAGCTTCTCCTGCAAGGAAGAATGGGGAATCTCTCTCATAAGAGAAGAATGTGGGTAGGTTTCTGTAGCAGTCCTAGTTAACTTTTCAATTATAAAAACCAAAAAGGGGTTAAAATCAGAAATTCTCACTCTGTGGCAACCCAGAGGCCAACAGCTGTGCTTGGCCAGAGGAGCTCAGAGGACTCCCAAATTTATTCTCATTCTAATTCTCCCCAAAAGGAGAACAGTGCTGTGTTTGGCCCTTTTGTGACCCCACAGATCAGTACCTGTCAGGCTCTCCCAGAGCTCAGCCCACGAAATTGATGACGACGAGATGGAGAATGGTGTTGGCAAAGAGGAAATCAGCAAAGGCCCGCTCGGGGGAGATGCCCTGGAACTCGCCCTTGTTCTGGGGGTTGATCTGGATCCGGAGGCAAACTGCACAGCAGAGCAAGAAGGAGCCATCAGTGAGCACAGGAGGAAACCATGGAGGAAAACAAAGCCTTCCTGGGCTTCCAGCCCAGCCCAGGATGGGTCACTGTCCCCCCAGGCAGAAGTTACTCCGTTGTTCCTAGAGAGGAGCAGGACACTGGCAGGGAATTTGGGTGGGGCTGTCATGGAGTCAGTGCTCCCACAGCACCACACACACCCCAGGGTGCCCAGATCCTGAGGGGAACAGGCTCAGAGCAGGACTGGACTCACACAGAAGTGTGGATATTCCTCTGTCCTTCACTGGGTGTGTCAGAAACACAGAATGATTTGGGCTGGAAGGGACCTTAGAGATCTTCTCATTCCAATTCCAGAGACACCTTTCACTATCCCAGAGTGCTCCAAACCCCATCTAAACTCACCTTGGACACCTCCAGGAACTCGGGCAGTCTGGGCACTCTGTGCCAGGGCCTCCCCATCCTCACAGGCAACAATGCCTTCCCAATATCCCACTATCCCACCCATCCCTGCCCTCTGGCAGTGGGAAACCATTCCCCCTTGTCCCATCTCTCCAGCCCTTGCCCGAAGTCCCTCTCCAGATGTCTTGGAGCTTCTTTAGGCCCTGGAAGGGGCTCTCAGCTCTTACTGCAACATTCTCCTGTCCTGAACACCCCAGCTCTTCCAGCCCTGCACAGAAGCAGAGCGGCTTTGGGGTATTCTGGGCAGCAGCCCCGTGCAGGTGCCCCAGCGGGACTCTCAGTCCCACCGAGCTGCAAAGACAGCCGGGGGGACAAAGCTCCGGGCCGGGCCCGCAGCTGCAGAGCAGGGGAGCGGAACGGGGAGCTGGGAAAGGGGAGGGAGGTGCTGAGGGGACCGGGGCTCCCCGGCTGAGGGGAGCAGCGGAACGGGGAGCTGGGAAAGGGCAGGGGGTGCTGAGGGCCCCGGGGGTGCTGAGGGCCCCGGGGCCAGCTCTGAGCGCTGCTGATTCCTGAGGCTCCCCGCCACGCCCGCTCCCAGTGAGCCCGACCCGCGCCACGGCCGTGAGGGGCCGGCACTGACCGCCCAGGATGAAGCTGCCGACGGCCGAGATGAAGCCGCTGAGGAAGGAGTTGAAGGGGAAGGTGCCGACGCCGAGGCAGTAYCCGAACTGCAGCGCGCCCGTGAGCAGCACGTAGAGCAGGAAGGCGTCCAGCGCCTTGAGGCGCCCGGCGGTGCCGCCGCCGTACTCGGACAGGAAGCGCCGCGCCACGGCCCGCACCGAGCCCGCCATGACCGCCGCCGCACTGCGCATGCGCTGCACCGCCCGCCCGCACCGCGCGGGCGCGCACCGACGTGGCGGCGAGCGATAGGGGGAATTGCGCRTGCGCTGAGGGACAAGCGGAGTCCGCACCCCTGTGCTTGCAAAGAGCCAATAGGAACGCAGAGCTGGCTGTTGCTGGGTAGATTAGAGAGTTGTTCATTCCAAAAGCCAATGAGAGCGCGGYGCTGCTGATGGGGGCGGGGCTTTGCCTGAGGCGGCTCGGCTGAGGGAGTGTCAGGGATACTCCTGGCTGAGGGAATGTCTGCCGTTCCTCGCGGAGGGAATGTCCAGGGGGATTCCTGGCTGAAGGAATGTCCAAGGGTTTGTGGCCGAAGGAGTGTCCTTGGAGTTCCTGGCTGAAGGAGTGTCCAGGGGTAACTGATTCCCCTCCCGGGTAAAAGCAAAACGATCCCAGTCTGCCTCCTGCTGTTGGAAAATGATACAAAATTTAAATTTTTTTTGTAACTTTAGTCAGTTTTGTTCGCCTTAGCCTGGGATGAAAGGAGTTGAAGTTTCTTTTCAAACGATCGTCACTCAAGGTGTGATGAGCTTCACATCTCAGCAGGCTGGGAGCAGCACAGAAAAGACACACAAGATAATGACCGTTAATGAATATCAACTCAAACATGCTCAGAGACACCTCATCTGAGAAAAAATGAGGGAATCAAGGAATGAGGACCTAATTAACATCAGAGCCCAAGAGATCCATAACCAATAGGAAACCAAATGCTRAGAGCTGCWTAACTTGAAACYARTGAACACTGAACAATGAATTTCCATGGGTTTTGACTGTGTAAATATCTGAAAAATCTAGAAAAGAGTGATATGTGATGGAAGGATTTTCTCTGCACACCCAGGCAATGTGTTGTTGAGATATTGAGATGCAAGGCAGATGATGGACTTTGGACCTGATTAGCATAAGAGATTTGATAACAGGATGCCTTGGCAAAAGCAAACAGAATTTCGAGGATTAAACAAAGATTCAATCAGAGAGGTTTACTGGAAAAAGAAAATTGCATTAAACTCTGCAAGCAAGAGAAGTTGTAATATGCATAGGTTTGTGTATGTGATTTTAACCTAATCATTGTATAATCAATATGCATATATTCATATATATATAATCAATATGCATAAGTTTGTGTATGTGATTTTAACCTAATCATTGTAGTAAACATTGCTAGTCTTCCTAAAACAGTATATAAGCATTGGTAGTCCACAATAAATTTGCATTCTGATCACCAAATCAGTTTTCCCTGTCTCTCTTCATCACCAACAATGTGTGGAGGAAATTCTTTCTGTTGCACATCCTGGCCAGAATAAAGTAATGCCTTCATTCTCTAACACTAAATATGTTGTTGGAGGGTTTTTCTCACTGTTTCAGTGACACTGCAAGGGAACCATAAAAAAATGTCTTTGATACCAACTGTCACACGGATCTGATGGACCTGAGGCTGGGTTGTGGAAATCACTTTGGCTGTGTGAGGTACAGCAGCGGTTCCAGGCCAGTGTCAGCTCTGAGGCGTTGGCAACTGTCACAGAATTATTTTATGAAAAATCCTTTCGTTAGGATTTTTTCTCCTGAGAAGCTGAGAGGCCTCAGAAAGGAAATATAAACAATAATTATCTGCTGCTGTGGAATGCAACAGGTGGATTTTTGATTGGTCTCATGTGATTGTTTTTAATTAATGGCCAATCCCAGTCCAGCTGTCTCAGACTCTCTGGTCAGTCACAAGATTTTATTATCATTCCTTTCTATTCCTTGCTAGCCTTCTGATTAAATCCTTTCTTCTATTCTTTTAGTATAGTTTTAGTATATAATTTTCTTTTAATATAATATATATMATAAAATAATCAATCAGCCTTCTGAACCATGGAGTCAAGATTCTCATCTCTTCCCTCGTCCTGGGACCCCTGTGAACACCACCACAGGCAATCCTCTGTCAGCCACCACTCCCTGCTGGGTTTATGTTGGATTAATCCATTTTTTGACCCAGAGATGGGGTAACTGAGAGGTGTTTTAAATACTTTTATTCCATCTTCAGTCTCATGTGAAGGTTGAGACAATACAGATGTTRTAATTCATGCAATCACAATCAGAACCCAATTATTTCTTAATTACAATACACTATAAGTGTTCCTTGGCCCATCAGCTTTTTGCCACACCATGCTGTAAATGCCTTAAAGCCAATCATCTAAAATTACCCCTCATAGCTCCTACTACAATGCATCTTTCATAGTTCTATTTCTCCAAAGTATCCAGTGTTATTTATAAAACCATCCTTTGAAACTTGTTTCTGGTTCCATTTCTCTCTCAGCAATGTCTGTCCTGTTCCATGGCATTTCCAAGTCAGCATTCCTTATCTCCAGTTTGCACACAGATGCACACTGAGCCTTCTGCCAGGCTGCACCCATGAGCTGAACTGGCACTAAATTCTTGTTGCTTGGCACTTTTGGGAGTGTATTGGGACAGCTGTGCACAGTACAAAAAAACCCCAAAGATGTTATTAGGATGGTGTGAGTCCAGTGGAGGACAAGCAAGTTTAYCAGAGAACTGGGGCACATCTCACCTGAGGAGAAGCAGAGAGAAGACAAAGTCCAGAGGAATCCACTGAGGGGGACTCAGAGCCAAACCTCTCACAAAGGGGTAGCTCATGGCTTAAAGTAAATMTTTTCTGCACAAAAGGAAATAAATATTCACAATGAAATCACAAGGGAAGTCGTGGCACTGCAGGGAAGTTGATCCATCCCCTGTTTGGAGATATCCACACTTACTGAGAGAAGGCCATGAGCAACCTTGTCCTGCTTTGCTTTTAGCAAGGACTGGACCTCCAGAGGTCCTTCCCAATCTCATTTTCTCTGTGGTTTGATTATACTCTTGCTGTTCTTTCACAAGTGTTTTCCCACAAGGTGTTTTTTCAGCTTTTGATACCTAATTGGTCCCTGAGGTTTGACACAGTGAGGAAACACAGGACTATAATACCCTGCCACTATTATATAAAGGAGCTGAAGAGAGAGGAATTTTTTTTGCCAGAAATCAATTGTCAAACTGAGTTAAGGAGGAACAGACTCMGAATACTCTTTGTAGCATCCTGGATTGCTATGGATATATTGGTAACTACCTGGAGCATTTCTTAGAGCTTGGGTGTAGTTTTCTGAAAAATAGGGAAAGTTAAAGGAACATTGACTTGGGAAACTTAACTTTTATTCTTCAAACTAAAGTCAAAGCCTTTAGCTGTTACTGAGGGAGTTTCTTGGCTTAGGGGACCTCTATCAACTTCCAGATAATATCAGTCCATCTGTGGTATTGAAAATATGTCCTATATTTAGTATGGTTTGTGAGAGGGAAGTSTTGTATTGGTGTTTTTTGAGASACAGCCATAAGATGATGCCAATAAACTCCTGTGTTTTGCTTGGGAAAGGGCTCTAAGGGGAAAGATTTGATGGGAATAGTGCATTAAGAAGGGTTGTACCATCCCAGTTTATAGCTATCCTTTTGTTGAGCATTTCAAGAGGGAAATTTGAGTGTCTTGTTTGATATGAGTTATCAGCTAAATAAGATGGACTTGCTTTTCCTGGAAATTCACTGTGTTGTTGTTTACGTCAGTCATTCAGAAATATCTGCAATGAATCTGAAATGAATCTAAACTGCAGTAACTTTCTCTTTTACAATATTAATATTTCCTTGCACCAATCTARYCTGCTTCAGAGTCTGTCTGTGAATGATTGCATTYCTCTGTGGTAAGTCTCTGGACACAGCAAAGTTCCCATTCTGGGCATTTGGCTTTTTTTTKGGTTTGTTGGAGGGTGGATGTTGTCAGATCATTCAGAGAGACCCAATAACAGCTTTTTCACCTCTCAGGAATTGTTTTGACTGGAGTGAGGACTCAGTCTTACAAATAGAGCTTGGAACTCTTTTTACATGACCAGGATTTTTATTATGTGGTTACTGTGGCTGCTGCAGTCTTTTACAAGAGGTTTGTTGCTGGTATTGCCCTGTAATGTTAGCAAAACCAAACTGACACATGTTCAGCTGTTTTCCAACAGTTCCCAAAACAGATCTTTTCTTTTTCTTGCCAGCTTTTTCAATGATGTCTCAATGAACCACACAACTGTAGTGGAGTTTGTCCTCCTGGGACTGGCTAACAGCCACCMGTGGGAGATCACCCTCTTTGTGTTCCTTGGCATTGCCTACCTCTTGATCCTGCTTGGAAACATTTCTGTCATCAGCATCACTCTAACCAATAACTTCCTTCAGACCCCCATGTACTACTTCCTCAGGAATTTTGCCCTTTTGGAAATCACTTTCACCTCCACCTTCCTTCCCAGCACCCTGTACAGCCTCSTGACAGAGAGGAAGACAATTTCCCTGCCTGGCTGCTTCCTCCAGATGCTGCTTTTCTACTGCCTGGGTACCTGCACCCTTTTCTACATGGCAGTGATGTCCCTGGACCGCTACGTTGCCATCTGCCACCCCTTGCACTACCCAGCCATCATGAACAGCAGGTTCTGCCTGCAGCTGCTCCTGGGCTGCTGGGCACTGACTTTTCTCCTGATGTTTCCCCCCACCATCATGACGGTGCAGTTGCCATTCTGTGGTCCCAATGTCATGAACCACTTTTACTGTGATGTTTCCCTGTTGTTRCAGCTGTCCTGCACAGACACAGGCTTCATCGAAGAGCTGATGTTCATCATMCTCATCCTCATCCTCCCCGGTACCCTGATAGTAACTGCTGTTTCTTATGGCTGCATCATTGYCACCATCTTGCTTATTCCATCATCTGCAGGCAGGAGGAAGGCATTTTCCACGTGCTCAGCTCACCTCATGGTGGTGATGGTGTTTTACAGCACCTGTATTTACAGGTACATCCGCCCAGCCCAGCGAGGTGGGCAGGACTCTGACAAAGTTCTGTCTTTGTTCTTCTCCGTGCTGACTCAGACAGCCAACCCTTACATCTACTCACTCAGGAACAGGCAAGTCAAGCAAGCTTTAAAGGAGAAAATTCTGAAGTTTTCTGGCTCCCTGAGGCAGATGTGAACAGTGGAGTCTTGAATTTTCTGAAAATAAAATAATAATTATACTGATAATAATAATTTCTGATAATAAAATAATAAATATAAGCCAARATTTGCTTATCCCTCTCTTACTAATGGTTGCTTCATATGATCCCACCTTTGTCCAAAGTGGGTGCTTTCCTTTTCTACTAGATGTGCTCTAATACAAATTTCATTATGATTTATCCAGKTTTTGACTGCCAAAATCAGTTCCTATAACATAGATCTTTCCAACCAGCAGTCTGGCTGTCCTCCAGTATGTCTGCAGGAAAGATATTCAAGGGAGAAGCTGAGAAGCAATAAAACTGCAGAGAGCAGCAGTAGTAAGTCTGGTGTACAAGATCCTCATAGACATTGTTAATGGCAAGAGAACTGGGATCATCTATTGAAAAGTTTGAGAGGATTGTTAGAGAAATTAAGAAGTCAGTTGGAAGGAAATGAAGGAATCTGACTCCATGTTCTTAGAAGGCTGATATTATATTATATTATATTATATTATATTATATTATATTATATTATATTATATTATATTATATTATATTATATTATATTTATATTATATTATATTATGTTATATTAATGCTATACTAAACTATATACTAAAGAATACAGAAAGGATACAGACAGAAGACTGAAAGATACTAATGAAAAACTCATTACTCTCTTCAGAGCCCGACACAGTTTGACCATGATTGGTCATTAAGTAAAAACAATTCACATGAAACCACTGAAACAATAACCTGACACATTCAAAGCAACAAAACAAAGGAGAAGCAAATGAGAATATATATGTTTTTATTTTAAACATTGTCTCTGAGGCTTCTCAGCTTCCCAGGAGAGAAATCCTGGTGAAGGGATTTTTCCAGAAAATATGATGGTGACAGTGGAGTAGCCCATCCAAGTATCTGAATTGTTTCCCAGGTGCAACATCTGTATTGTGAATTAAAGATGCTGATTTCAAATGGTTTGTGCTTTGTAGATGTTATGTAATTCCTCCTGTTGGCAATGAAAATATGCCAGCACAGAAAGGATTTTCTAATCTCCTGTTACCTGGTGTCAGCTTTGCCTCAGCATTTCCCCCCTTGCTGGGCTGGGTTAGCCTTAGTGAATAACCAAATTCCCACTCACACCTTCCACCCCACAGGGGGAAAAGAGGAAAAACAGAAACAAAAACTCTCGTAGATGAGATAAATACAGAGAGATGGTTTGCCAATTTCTACCAAGAGTGAAACACACTGGTTTTGGGGATAACCAATGTAATTTATTGCCARCTAAGATAGTTTAGATTGTGAGAAACAAAGTTAAATACTAAACACCTGAATAAACAAGTTTATTCATTCATTCCAGAGTACTCCAGCACTGTCCCCAGCACACAGGGTGGGTGGGGAGGGTTATGGTCAGTGCACGTGGGTTCTTCACAGGCTACAGAGATCACATTGAGCTACCAAGCCACAAACCAAGTACAGAAACACCATTCTTATCAATAATTGTGGTTTTAGAACTTCAGCTTCCACAAAGCTGTGTTTACAATCACTACCATACACACTGAACCCATCAACAGAATTCCTTGTCCTCCCTCTAATTCAGGAGAGATAATCCTTGATCCCAAGTATGATAATCCTTGATCCCAAGCACAATTCATGGAACATTTTGTTTCAGTCTTAGCTGTGAAGGCATTTCCAGATTTGGGGCTGGCTTTGGCTGTGTATTGTGAATCCAGAAATCTCCACCAGTAATTTTTACAGCTGTGTGGACAGTCAGGGGAACTTGGAATGGTCCTTTCCACTTTWYCTTGAGKGGTTCTTCACTCCAAGTCTGGACATATCCCCAGTCTCCTGGACAGTGAGAGTGTGGTTGAACTCCAAGGTCACTGATGATGCCAAAACAATAAACTTATGAAAGGATGAGARTGTTCTTTCCCAAAGTTTCCCAAACCCCCTCAAATTGTGATTCCTTACTGTATGTTTTCCCCTGGGTATAATTACAGCCTGACATGTGCCAACAACTAGGAYTCTCAAAGCACTGAATAATCTTCTCATTTTTTTACACTGTTGTGACTCCACTGCTCATCTACAGTCTAACAAATAGAGAAGTRAAGGATACTCTGAGCAAAGTGGTCAAAAAATGTGAATATTTCCTAAAGCTTAGGGAATTGTGAGCATTTTTTCCCCTAGAAGACAATGAAAGAAAATAATGTACTCRAGGAAAGCTTCTCATTAAATTTTTAGCTCTCAGAGCCTGTGACTAATAATACTTACCCTTGACTTTTTACTATCAAATTGGCTGATCTGAGTGACTTTAACTGCCCAAAGTGAGGATGAGGCACTTTTCTGTGGAAAAGGGTTGTCTCTTTATGAATTGCACCAATTGCCTGGGTGTCCATATTTCATCTCAGCAGTGATTCCCCAAATCAGCTGATTGCAATCCCACTCCTCTGCACAGCGTCCCATTTCACTCTCTGGTTCAGACAGCTGAATCTTTAGATTTAAGGAATATTTTTTTTTAGATACCTAAAGATAGGTCTAAAGATGAATGAATCAAATTCAGAGGGAACAAGCCAATGTCTTGTTTAAAGTAACTGTACCAACATGACTACAATTGTCTCAGTGGATGTGAATGCTACACAGCTGCAAGTGGGAATATCTTTTCAAAAATTGAATTACATGCTGGTCTTAACTGGTTCCACRCTTTTAGACATTTCATATTCATATTAGTTTGTAATTGACATCTCAGCTGTCTTCAGCCATTTATGTGAACATCAAAACTTTTCTTTTCCAGGCCAAAGTTAACACGAGTTCTACAGACATGTACAACTTGCCAGCATCCTCCTTAAGGTTTATCTCACAGAGCAGAGAGGGATGTGCTGAAGCTCTGATGGGACAGAGGTGCTGCAGGGAGGGAGCTGGGAGCTGGGGTGGCTAGTGGTCCTCAAGGGGTCGGCAGTGTGTGGAGCAGTCACTGTGTGTTGCAGTGACAGTGTTGCAGTCACTGGGTGTTGCAGTGACAGTGTTGCAGTCACACTGTTGCAGTCACTGGGTGTTGCAGTGACAGTGTTGCAGTCACACTGTTGCCATGACTGCATTGCAGTGACCGTGTTGCAGTCACTCTGTTGCAGTCATACTGTTGTGGTGACAGTGTTGCAGCCACACTGCTGCAGTGACTGCGTTGCAGTCACAGTGTTGCAGTCACTGTGTGTTGCACTCTGTTGCAGTCACTGTGTGTTGCAGTGACAGTGTTGCAGTGACTGTGTGTGTTGTAGTGACAGTGCTGCAGTCACACTGTTGCAGTGACTGTGTGTGTTGCAGTGACTGTGTGTTGCAGTCACACTGTTGCAGTGACAGTGATGCAGTCACTGTGCATTGCAGTGACAGTGTTGCAGTGAAAGTGTTGCAGTGACTGTGTTGCACTGTGTTGCAGTGACGCTGTTGCAGTCACTGTGCGTTGCAGTGACAGTGTCGCAGTCACAGTGTTGCAGAGACTGCGTTACAATCTTGCAGTCACTGTTGCAATCACAGTGTTGCAGTCATTCTCTTGCAGTCACTCTGTTGCTGTCACAGTGTTGCAGTCACTCTGTTGCAGTTACTCTCTTGCAGTCACTCTGTTGCAATCACAGTGTTGCAGCCACACTGCTGCAGTGACAGTTCTGGGCTGAGCCCTGCAGCTGACACCTGCCTGCCCGTGGTTTGGCAGAGCAGCTTTGTGTCCGTGGCATTTCCTTTGCCCTGCCTGGGGGTGATGCTGACAGCAAGCACCACCTTGGCACTGCCCGGGCCCCGCTCTTTGACTTCTGACAGGGAAGGTTGGTGCAGGAGATGTTTGAGGCTTGCTGAGCTGTCTGTAATCAAAGTCTGTGAGTCTGTGCTCTAATGAGCCCTGCTGGGAGCACTTTGTCCAACTCTCTCACCTCGCACTGGGCTCTGTTAAAGCTCCCAGTAAGTTTGTTCCTGCTCCTGCCTTGTTATTTCCTCAAGGCACCTTGCCAGATTGTGCCACAGCCACGAGGAACTGGGAGGTGGCACCACAGTCCTGCAGGGGCTCATTAAAAAGCTGACAGCCATAATGAGCTCTGTGGTTGTTCYTGTGCTGGAAGCATTGTGTGGTTAATTAGGGAGCTCCCAGCGGTGTTTCAGTGAATRCCTACAGCTTAATTTCTGTTTGTCTTTTGTTCTAATTACGYGTGACAGGGAGAATGGAAATGGAAACATTTTAATAGGGAATTAGTCCTGTTCATACCCTGGTGGGAATCAGGCAGAGAGAGGAAAATATCTTTGGGACCAAGCAGGGAGAGACCTGAGTCAAAGTTTGATTCATGTGCTGGCAATAAGACAAWTCTTATTCCAGCCTCTTCTCCTGTTACTGCAACCCACAGGWGTGCCAAAAGCTTTGTTTGTAAAGCCTTTCTCTGTTCTAATTAGCACTACCTTTACCTGCTGTACTAATTATACACAGAGACAGAAGCAATATTCATCACCATTGCAAAAGGCTTTCAAGGCCTTTTTTAATGAGTGAAAGAAAAAAACTTAATTAACAAATAATGTCATGTATTTTACTCTGATCCCTCTGSGCTCCAGTTTTCCCAGGACMTGAACCCTGARAAGAACTGGCTCAGTGGGGAGATGGACAGGTGATAGAAATTTTCAAGCACAATTAGAATGAGAAATATTTAAACAATTAATTAGGAAGAACTGAATATCTACCTGGTGATCAAGATGAGTTGTGTCACTCAGATGTCTGTACTGGGGCCTGCTGCAACACTGCAAGGCTAATAAAATAAAATTATTCTTTTAAATTAMAAGACAGTAGATAAACCACTTAGTTATTAGAATAGATATAAAGAAGATGATTAGCATCTTAATTATTACATTAGATATAAGAAAGAAATTTTTGATGATGAGGGTGTCAAAACAATTAAATGGGCTGCCCAGAGAGCTTTAGATGCCCCAYCCCTGGAAACATTCAGGGTCAGGTTGGATGGGGCTCTGAGCAATTTGGTTTAGCAGAAGGTGTCMCTGCTCATTGCATAGGGGATRAATTAGATGATCCCTTACTACTGAAATTATTCTGGGATGCTGTTTCCAGTAGCTTGAGGGAGGTGATGCTTCCCTTCTGCTCAGTACTAATGAGATGGCACCTGGAGTACTGTGGGTTCTGAACTCCCAGTAAAAGAGACAGATGTGCTGGGGAGAGTTCAACAAAGAGGACTGGAGATGATGRAGGGACTGGAACATCTCTCCTGCAGGGAATGCCTGGTACAGCTGAGTTTTTACCCTGGAAAGAGCAGGTTGTGGTGGGACATTATTCATGGATATAAATCTCTGAAAGATATAAATCTCTGAAAGGATATAAGTAGGAGAAATACACGTTCTTTTCAGAGTGGTGTGCAGTGACAGGACAAGAGGCAATGGGCACAAACTGACACATGAGAGGCTCTGCTGAGCATCAGCAAACACATTTATCTGTGAGGGTGACCAAGCACTGGTACAGCTTGGCCAGGGAGGTTGTGGTGTCTCCGTGCTCGGAGATGTTCCAAAAACACCTGGAACTGGTCCTGAGCAATTGGTGCTTTAGGTGGCCATGCTTGAGCAGGGGCATTGGACCAGACAACAACTGCAGGTCCCTTCCCACCTCGATCATTTTGTGTGACTCTAGGGCAGTGTCAGTGTGCAGCACAGTAGAAAACAGCTCCAGTTGATGCTCTGGTGATCATCTGCATGCAAGGTTTCCTGTGCATGACCAGGGGTTTGCAGACAGTGTCTTCAGGGTGGGGAAAGCTACAGTGGTTGCAGCACAAAGGTGGGGTGATACCACCAGAGCAGGAAAGGGAACTGGTGGTGAGCAGGGATGTGGTGGTGAGCAGGGATGTGGTGTTCAGCACAGTGACCACCATGAGAACAGACCAAGGGCTGCCTGCACACTGCTCTGACACCAGACACAGTTCCAGAGCTGTGATATGGACCCACCWCAGGCCAGGGTTAAGCCAGTCAATGAAGCTGGTGGTGCTGAACACAGCACYCCAAGTGTGCCTCACCAGGGCTGAGCAGAGGGGCATGATCCCCTCCTGAACCCTCTGGCCACACTCTTCCTGATGCACCTCATGATCCTTTTGGCCCTCCTGGCCCCAAGGGCACACTGCCAGCTCATGGGCAACTCACCCACCAAAACCCCCAGGTCCTTCTCTGCAGAGCTGCTCTCTCTCTGGTACTTGGGGTTATTCCAGCCTGGTACTTGGGGTTATTCCTTCCTCAGTGCAGGACCCTGCACTTGTCCTTGCTGAACCTCTTTAGGTTTCTCTCTGCCCATCCTGTCAAGGTCCCACTRAATGACAGAACTGCCTTCTGGTATATCACCCACTCCCTGCAGTTCTCCATCATCAGCAAACTTGCTGGGGGTACATTCTGTGCTTTCTTAGATAAATGATCAGAAAAAAAAATGCCTAAAAGAAATGCAGTGTGGTAATCACCTGTCCTCTGGGCAGAGGGACATGGCTTGTGACGGRGGTCACAAGGGTTTYCAGGTGATGTGAGAGATGGGAACGTTGACTCCATATTTAGAAGGCTTGATTTATTATTTTAYGATATATACATATACTATAACTATACTAAAAAGAAAAACAAAGGAGAGTTCCAGAAGCTGCTAAACTAAGAATGAAAAAGTAAAGACTGATAACAAACACCGCTCTCCCGGACTGTGTCCGAGAGCTCTCAGTTCTGGATTGGCCATTATTTCTAAACATCCAAGCTGGGCCAATCCAGACTAACCTGTTGCATTCCACAGCAGCAGATAACCTATTGTTTATGTCTATCTCTGAGGCCACAGATTCTCAGAAGGAAAAATCGTAAGGAAAGGATTTTTCACAAAGAGAATGTCTGCGACAATGGCTCTCTCCCAGGATTTTTCTGGGAGACTGTGAGGGGCTGTGGGAGAACTCAGGGAAATTGAGAAAAGTTCTTATCTTCACTTGCTACACCTGTTGTTGTGCACATGTGGAATGTGTTATGGAGATTGTTTACCAAAAGGTGGTTTCTTAATTGACCACTAGTGATGGCTGTTTAGATTGACTGAGCAGTTGGATCCACATGTGTGTCATAAATGTCTGGCAAAGGCAGTGAGTTTCTTCTTATTAGCATAGTATAGTATAATGTGGTAGCAATAAAGTGATTAATCAACCTTCTGCAATCATGGAGTCAATGCTAATTATTCTTCATTCAGGGGCAATAATGCAACTGTTCTTCACACAAGTGACCAGGCTTGTCTCTGCAATACTGCTTTGGCCTCAGCAATATTTGACATTTTCTATCCCATCACCACACCACAAAGGACCCTCCTGGCCCAGTCAGGTCTGATCAGCTGATCCAGTGGGACAAAGTTTCCAGTTCTACCCACAGGCATTTTACAGGTTTAAAGAAAATGCTTCATCTGGGGTTCAAGGAGATTGAAGGGGAGACAGGGTGTGAACAGGCTGGCTGGTCTTYAGTCTGTCTAAGCATCTAACAGGGTTTCAGGTTGGTACTAAAAACCCAACTGATCTCCCCTTGCATTTGGAGATGCCTCTGTTTCTGAAAGGCTGGAGAAATGTTCTGTACAGGCTGTGCCTGCTGGCTGGACTGCAAGGGGCTGATGGAGATGAGGGCARCATTTGGGGACTGAGACCTGTCCTGCATGTCCCACCTATGCCCAGGYTCTCCCAGAGTRTCATCTCCTCATTCTCACACYCAGGGTTTGAATCCAGCTCCCAAGAAGGCTGCAGACACAAGTCAGTTTGAACATGCTTTTATTGATGGCCAGAAGCAGAGCTGGAGCAGCAGTGGGAGGAAAGGAGCAATGGGAAGCTGGGTGTACTTGGGAGCTGCATTTGTAGCCTGCAACAGAGACTCTCCTTAGTGCTAAAGCCTGTGCCTGCACCACAGGGGCTTCTGGTGACTCCACTTCAGCGCCCCTGGAGTTCTGAGCACCAGCAAGGAGTTATAGTAGCGAGCACATTGATCGCGGGGAATTGGGCGATATGTATATATCATACGTTATAATACTGAGGTCGCACACACATATGCGATAGTAAAACACCGCGAGAGACTTGAGGATGATGACGCCAAACCTCTTCAGCTCCTTATGGATCCAGGGCAACAAAAGCTGCGAGATCCTGGTGAATGGGTAGGAGGCGAGAATCAGTGACAGTTATGCGGTACAACGCCTATATAGCAATACGATAGAAAAAGAGACGATAGACCATGAGATGGAACAATTTCTTAATTGAAGCGAGCAGGAAGCTAGACGAGAATCTTGGGTACAGGCCACCAGAATCACCCTGTGCCATGAAAGGAGCATATGAGCGTATCTGGCGGAACGAGGAGTATATTAATAACGACGAAAGGGCTGCTCAGCTGATCGTGTAGATGAAGACAGCGGCTAGGCACAACGTATGGATGTGTCTGATGACACATGTTCGCATCCTCCATTGTGAAGAGCCTCCTCTTCCACAGCACCTCTCCTCCACACCCAGCTGCAGCGTTCTGTACGTCCTCACACTCAGACTCTAAGCCACCCATGACACATTCAGGCCTGGAGGCTTCTCTGAGATCAAAACTCAACCGGAAAGATTCATTGACCTATCTTTAGACATGGTGAAATATCTACATCTGAGCAGGATAATCACTTGAATTTACAGCCCCATAGACTGGTTAGGCTGGAGGTAGAACATCCGCCAGTAAGTACAAAAGGGAAATGTTGCTGATAGTTAGGAATAATGCACCCCAAATTCAGGGAGCATATCAGCTTCAGAGCTTCTGTGAGGACCCTTTCAGCTCATGATTCTGAGGTCCTCGCACACTCTCAGCGGAGAGAGCTGAGCCGCGGCGATCGGTATCTTGTAGTGAGCAAGCTGAGAGGAGGTCTAATTTGAAGCAACTTCGCTAGCCTGAGTCGGCTATATTAAGATACGACTGATGGACAGGACCAGAAGAGAGTATGACGGAGGACACAAGAGTACGCAGGCAAAAAGAAGGATTGGGCGCTCCCAAGCTTGCAGGCCCTCAAAAACAATAATAGAGCAATAGGAAGTTGATTTTTTATACTGGTTTCATCACCACACCAGATCATACGACTGACGCTCATAAGTCGCGGAGAAACTGCTCACATATTTCTTCCTTTTGTACCTTCAGTTCCACCTCCATCAAGACATCACTCCCCTGCCCGTCACAGATGTCTGGCCCCAGCCAGACAACCACACAATTACGGCTTAGTCAGCAGAGAGGAACCCGCTCACCTGTCCTATCGCACCAGCGGGGAAACGTCTCAGTGGATACAGAAGGAACACTCCGTCTTCCCGGAGGCGAGCAATATACAGCGGCTAAACGTGACGCATGGAGATGATGAGAGGAACTCCACTGACGACTCCGCAGTTTGTATCGCTCGGGGTTTGAAGGAAGATCAATGGGTCGTCTTTACACGTGTATGTACCAAAGCAGACAGGGAGAGACACGTAGTGTGTCGGGAAGAGCGTCGCGCAGAGGATGGGCTGATAGAAGAGGACGAGTGGGACGACGTACTCGCAGGAGGCTATGTGAGGTTATGTCGAGCGGAGCACGCGGAGAGTAAGATAATGGCGGGGAGATAGCAGGCTCCGAGAGAGATTATAGATTGTTATATGAGCGGTGCGACATAGAGTCAGGAAAGCAGCTATTCCTACTAAAGTGGAGGCTGTATGGGTATATTGTCTAGCACAGTGAGTTATGAACAGGAGGAAGACGTGACGAGGAAGCGCACAACTTATGTGCTCCACGATTGACCGCACGCGATGTTATTGATACTTCGAAGAGAGATGCGTCGAAGAAGGCCATCCGATACGGTCCGAGCACGGCTCTGTAGAGGGCGCACCGCTATCATAGTTGTGTCGACCTCCGACAGGATAAATAACAGTGAGAGTTGGATCCGCTCGGGAACATGGTAGGCTGCCAGGAAACACCAACACATTCAAGCTGGCATTGAACAGGAAACAGCCCCCAAGGGCAAGGTGGCTGACAGAGGTGGTGTTTGAGAAACCCTCCCCAGAGCAAGCTCTCAGCAAGTTGTCCCTCTCTCACCCTGGGCTCCTTCCAGAGCCCACTGAGGATTCCCTCACCCCACCACTGGAGCCTGAGGGTGGCAGCTGCCCCCGTGCTGAGCACAGAAGGGAATGCCAGGGCAGGGAGACCACTGGAGCCTTTCTCCAGCAGCAGCTCCTAACCATGGGGAGGAGCCCTGACCCTGGAGACACCCTGTGAGCATTCCCGCCCCAGGGACCACTCAGCCCCAACAGGCAGACATTCCTGCATTCACAGAGGAGAGCTCAGCTAGACCGCGTCCACGCACGCGGATGAGTTGCCCACGTTATGCGTGCACGTGTATAAGGACAAGAGGGTACTGTAGTATTGAAGGCATAGCCCAGAGCAGGCGGTCTGAGGCCCTCTGAGGACTGTGTGAGACTGGGAAAAAATCAACCTGTACAAGAAAATATGTGAGGTGTGCCGTTCACCCGGTTTTATCCACACACGTGAGCTGCTGAGAGCACTGCGTCTGGCGATCCAGGAACGCACAATAATAAGATGTGGTAGTTATACGATGTACCAAATGCACTTCAAATTTCTAACAAAAGCCATGTAAGGTTCTAGAGTGGGCCCGTTAACACTATTTTTCCACGCAAATCTCGTGATCCTTCCTGGAAGAGAGATGGGAAATGTTAATATGAATGTTAAGCAATATCAAATGTTTAACCATTGCCTGCTGTTCCCTGTCACCTTTTGGGCTGCATAAAGGAAAGGCTTCATCCTCTAAGCCAGGTGCCACGTGATCCCAAAGACTCTACCTTCCTGGGCGCTGTCCCAAAGCATTGGCTGGGGCAGCAATGGAGAGAAAGACAAGCACGACTGGGGTCTGGGTCTGACCAGTCCCTGGCTCTGGGATGCTCCAATGCCATCAGGGCACAGCTCTAGTGCCTCTAATGCCTCACTGGCTTCAGGCACAGGCCTGAGCGGGAGATAGAGCAGAGAGCAAAGGGGAGAGTGGAGCCAGGAGAGAAAGGATGAGGCAGAGCCTTGCCTGAAGACTGACTGCTCAGAGTCCATTGTGCACACTTGCATGTTCCGAAAGTCCAACTCTATCTGTGTACTCACCAGCCCAGCCCAGGGCACACGTCAAGGTATCAAGAGCCATTTGTGACAGTTACCTCCAGCGAAGGAGCGAGCCAATCAAGCCTTACCAGAGAGCAGTCCTGAAGGTGGAGCCAAAAGCGAGTAGCTGTGGCCAGGCCAGGGAGACGGTACCATGAGATGGACAAAGGTTACAGAACCTCTATATATGTCATGAGAGCTGACACAGGAAACCTCAAGCTGCCTGTAAAGTCTGGGTGTCATTTACTGCTTTTGTTTATTAACACGGTATAGTCCGGCCACGGATGAGGGAAACCGCGCAACAGCGCGTTATAGGCGCTTCAGCATACTACGAATCAGAATAGGAAAGGATGTGCAGGTGTCCGCCAGGCGCACCCCGAAGACCATAAGACTAACTTACGATATGGCTTCTCGGTGAGAAGGCGAGACTCGGTGATGAATGCACTCCGGCTTGGATCGCGAGGATCAGGAGCGTGATCTAGAAAGAAACTAGAGTAAGTATGTGGCAGCTGGGGGTGTTTAGGAGCACAAGGGAGAGGAAGGGTGTTTGTTGGTTCATATCCTAGCAGGAGGTCAAGGCTCCAGTGTGGTGTTGGGCAGAGAAGCCCCTGGGACCCTTCATGCTGGCGCTCACACGGCTGGGCGCGATGGAGGTCGGTCTGTTTCCTTTTGTATTTTTGTTTCCCGGAGGAACCCTGTCCGCCTGATAGCACTGGCGGAGAGCTGGCCAGGTCAGGCAAAGTTCGTGTTTTTACTCAGAGGGGCTACATGCCATCAGAGAGGTCCTTGCAAAATCAGAAAGCGCACAGTGCAGGTCACTAAGACAAGGCCAGTGGATGCCTCACTGGGACTGAGAGAGCTGGTCACTATCCGTCTACGGTGGCAGTAAGAGCAGAGTCTCGATGGTGAGTGAAGGAAGTCTAGGTGCTGGAGCTGGATCATTAGGTTATGCGGAAGCGACGCTAGATCCGTGCCCAGACCAGATCAGACGAGCTCTGAGCGACTGCGCGCAGGGCATATGTCAGTATCGTTGAACTGTGCAAAGCGCAAGGCCTTCCGTTGCAGGGACTTGTGTATGTGAGAGAATGGAGGAGAATGAATAGCACTCTGCACATTCCCACACTCAGTCTCGATAGCAGTACTCACCGATCGTGGTAGTACGGTGAAGTCTAGGGATCGTGTTTTTTGAAACAATATATATATTTGAAATTGGAGCGCGCAGAGGCTCCACGGGGTGAGAGCGCGAGCGAACGCCGTACACTGAAAGAAAGAGAGAGAAGGATGAAACGAACGCGAACTGGAGGTGTGCAGAAGCGGCCACTAGAGAGCGAGGAGCGGAATGCAGCGGTATTCGACAGGACGCTGCTGAGATCCGCACACACCTTGACATCCGACGACATATACGGAAGCGCTCGCACTATTGACGATTTGCGATGAAGCTCTGCGATCAGGCGCGGATGTTCGCTGCTGACGCCAGAAGACACGGGATGGTACCCAATCACGAGCCGACTAGGAGGGGCTGGTCGCCGCGATCTCCAGAACCCGCCTTGAGATTAAGCGGCTACACGGCAAGAGACTAGCATCGTAATGTGATTCGTGCACGGCTAAACAAGCCACACAGCGCACTCTACGCCTATTGTACATGAGTAACTCAACAACACACGCTCGGGGTGACTTGTGGCGACACAACACCTGTCACTACCGTAGCTTTGGCCATATATGTGGGTGGACCGGAAATCGCGAGCTGGACCACATGAAAGGCCATATAGAGAATAGTATGTTAATATATACTGTCAGTTAAGATTTGCGGGGCGACATGGAAATAGGTCAGGCACTCCTTAGAAACGGGGTCGTATTGCCGATCATGGAGAATAGTAATAGTGATACAATTGAGGAAGAATCACACCATAGAAACCACAGGAGTCATATGCGGAGCGAGAGAGAACTGTGCATGTCCACAAAAGGATGTGATAGGTGACGATTTCTCAGCCTTTTGTAGAATTAAACTAAAGCAGACTGTGTTTGGTTAATTCTACTGATGATGGGATCCCTTGCAGACTGAGAGAACAAACAGGGTCTCGAGAGGGGTTTATGGCGCATTGCCCACACAAAAGCGTGCGAACAGAGAGTGCTGGAGCGTGGGAATGAGAAGGAGATCTCTACCTGTAGAAGAACTATACACCTTCTATCATAATCACTAAAACTAGGCTTACAATAGTATAGAGATAAAGGCAAAAGACACAATGTAAGGAGATTGTTACGAGTACGGCATTAGTTATTCCAAAGTCCAAACAGCTGAGTGTTCAGGAGAAAGTCCCATTGACTGGAGATGTTGCTATGTTGGCTTCTTTGGACATCCTCCAGAAAGAATTCTCTCTATTGAGGGTCAGCATGAAACAGAACTTGGCAGAATCTTGATAAACAAAGAACTGCTAAGAAAATACAACATAATGATTAAATGAGAGAGGGTGAGATAGAAAAGCCATGATTAATTATCAACCAACTATTGAGAAAATTTCTGGAATGCCGGTTGCCACAGCCCTAATATGAAACCAACTTGGCCCTGAGGCTGATTCATGGTTTGAATACTTTCAGAGGCCTGCATCGCTCTTTAGTCACCCTTTTTTTTTCTTTTTTTTGTTTTTTTTTTTATTTATTATTTTTTTTTATTTATATCTTGTTTTGTGTTTGTTTATGGTTTTTAAGCGTAGTAATGATCCGACTAGCGCACAGCAACCCTATCGAGGTTGGAGCGACAGGAAGACGCTGCGAGGGGTCCCGCCCGCCTAGCTGGAATGGACAAGGACCACCTCGAGAACCATCGGCCACACAGAAAACGGCTGGCCCAGGTTCGGTTTAGGGGGATCAAAGCCCCCAAACCGGCAGCGGGCCGCAGACGGTTGCTTAGGGCGACCCGGCAAACACACGCAATATCGAGCGCGAGAACGCCCACGCCGCCTTGAGGCCCAACAGGGTGGGATGCTCTGAATCCCACAGCCCCTCCGGCACCATGCTGCCAACTGCCTTTGGCAGCAGCAGTGACCCTGCACTCCTTCCCCCCAAAACACTGTGCACGCTGGTGGCTGGGGAAAGGGAGAAGTTTTCCCGGGGAATCTTCCATTCCGGATCTGGGGGTCGTCTTTCCCCAGAAAAGCGAACAACGCTTCGCTTTCCGCGGTTTCTCTCGCCCCTGCCTGGTGCGCAAACAGCAGTGTCTTCCCGCTTTCTGCCCCTCAGCACCACTCCATCCCAACTCCAGGCTTGGGGCCAGAGGCACACCTCAGGGAGCCCTCCTCCTCACGCTGTGGGGCGCACGGGGGGAGTCAGTGCAATCCAAACCCCAGCGAGAAGCCCGCCGACCGGACCAAAGTCGGCCCGCGACAAACGCTGTGTCCCAGAAAAATACCTGAGTTTGAAAGATTTCACAAATCAGCTGTCGAGCCGTGCTGCCCAGGCGTATGGTTGCCCTTGAGGAGACCGGAGGCCGGTCCAGCCGTCCGATCAACAGACGCTGACATGGAAAGACAGAGTCCCCTGAAAGTCGTGGGGAACCGCCGGGGGCGGTGGGGGAAGTGCCCACCTCCCCTGCCAGGCTTTGATGCAGAGAGAGCAGCCCACTGCAGACACACACAGGCAGCGGGCTGCGTCTTCTCCTGGTTATGGGAGCAGCAGCGCAGGCACAATTTGTTTCACAGGCTTGGAAGCCATTGCTTAGGGAGCACACAGAATCTGTGATAGGGTTGTTGGAGGCAGCGGCCCGGAAGGGCCGCTTGAGCAAGGCCTGCAGAGCAGCTCCGGAGACGCGTTGGAAGAGGCGGCAGCGGCCAGGCCAGACGACACAGCAGTCAATCGCACGGGGCCGGTGGGGCTGGCGGGCTAAGCTGCCCGCTGCCCGCAGTTGGAAGCGGTTCGGGGTCTCTCTCCAGGCCCTGGAGGGGTAAGGAGGTGGCAGAATAGAACGCAGGGTCGGCTGCCACCAGCACTCATTTTTCAAACTTGTTGTCATGAAATGCAAATTCCCGGCGGCAGATGCACAGGGAATGCCGCACAGCTGTTGCCAGTTGGTGGGGCTGTGCCCGGCCGCCTCTCTCAGTATGGGTGGTAGCGGGTCCGCAACCCTCCCACAGTGGGGGGGGAACGGAGAATCCACAGCAGAGCCGGCCGGGGATCTCCCCCCGTGGCCGCTGGGCATCCTCAGGCGGGCAGAGAGCAAGCGGGGGCACGGCCCCTCTCTGAGAACAGCCCGCCAGTCAACTTCACTGCTGGCTGTTCGATCGCCCCTTGGCCTGGCCAGGGCCCTGGGCAAACACAGGCGAGAGACGGTGACTGCCGCCGGAGCTTGCACATGCCCATACAGAAGCAGAAACCAAACTTCTCTCAGCCGTGGGCAAAAGCCTCACCACCTGGGATGCAGGGGGGGGGGAACCAGCAGTTTCTGTTCCTTGGATGGATCTCTCTCGCTGCCTGGGCTCTTGGTGGTGGGGGAGGATGGGTAACAGCATCGCATGAGGCAAGGTTTCCCAACCAAATGGGCTTCGTCTGCCTCAGAACTGAGAAAAGCGCTGTAAACACTGGAATAAATTCGGGCCAGCCCCAAAGCCCCCTTCAATTTCTCCGAAAAGGCCATCCATGGAAACTCCCAGACCCATAGGTGTTAAGGAGTAATGTCAGATCTATATAAAAAAACCCATGAATAACTTTGCCCATCTGAATAAACTGATAGAAATTCTCTTCACCCATAATGAAGAAGACGAAGGGACTGAGACCTGTCCGCATGTCCCACCTATGCCCAGGTCTCCCAGAGTGCATTCTCCTCATTCTCACACCTCACGGGTTTGAATCCAGCTCCAAAAGAAGGCTGCAGACACAAGTCAGTTTGAACATGCTTTTATTGATGGCCAGAAGCAGAGCTGGAGCAGCAGTGGGAGGAAGGGGAGCAATGGGAAGCTGGTGTACTTGGGAGCTGCATTTGTAGCCTGCAACAGAGACTCTCCTTAGTGCCAAAGCCTGTGCCTGCCCACAGGGGCTTCTCTGACTCCACTTCAGCTGCCCTGGGAGCTTCTGAGCACCAGCAGGGTTTTGGATGCATTGTGGAGAAGGGGCAATGAGCAGTTTAGTCAGAGGATGGATAGCCAGGAATATCTTGGAGTGAAAACCTCCTCAGCTGCTTATGGATCCATGCTCAAAGTGCAGAATCCTGGTGAATGCCTAGGAAAGAGGGGGCACAGTAGTATCCAAGAGAAAAATGCCATGAGCCTTCTTATTGCAGACTAATGGCCACCAGAATCAACCTGTGCCATGAAGGATGAGAGGGGTCAGACATGCCACAAGCTCAGCTCTCCCTGCCTTAAGCAGCAATTTCCTCTTCCCTCCCTCCATGTGAAGAGCTCCTCTTCCAAGCACCTCCCTCCCTCCACACCCAGCTCAGCGTTTGTAGCTGCCCTCACTACTCCTCTAAGCCACCCATGAAACAATTCAGGCCTGGAGGCTCTCTGAGATTCAAAAACTCAAAGAAGATCATTGACCTACTTTAGACATGGGGAAATATCTAAGCCATCTGAGCAAGGATATCACATTGAATTTACACCCCAAAGCACTGGTTAGGCTGGGTAGAGCATCCCAGGTAAGTACAAAAGGAAATGTTGCTGATAGTTAGGATAATGCACCCCAATTCAGGAGAGCTCATCAGCTTCAGAGCTTCTGTGAGGACCTCAGCCTCATCATTCTGAAGGTCCTGGTTCATTCTGGTGTCCTTTGGCTTTTCACCTGAGTAACCAAGCTGAATTTCCAGTCGCAACCCCTCTCCCAAGCTTGCAGCCCAAAAACAATACTTACATAGGAAGTTGATTTTTTATGTTTTCATCACCAACACAGATCATAGATGACGCTGGTAGCTCTATTGGAGCTGCTGACAGATTTCATCCTTTTGCACACTTCAGTTCCACCTTCCATCAAGACATCACTCCCGCCCTGTCAAAGATGTCTGGCCCCAGCCAGACACACTACATAAAGCTCCTACTCTCACACGTTTCATTTCCTTGGGAATGGAGATAAACTGCACATTCTTGTTGATTGGTGGCATTTTTCTTCAGCTGTCAGGCAGAGAGAAACAGGGTTAGAGCCGCAAAGGATTAGGAGCAAGTTCAGAGTTTGGGCAGGTGAGCAGGGGGAGATCCCTACAGGCAGGAAGGATGTGATTGCCCATACCTTCAGCACCACAATGTCATTTTTAGAAGCATATGGGAATATTCAGGATGGTGACCCATTTGCAAGCAGGATCTTCTGCTGGCTCCGTTCTTCCTCCTTATGTTGTGGGCTCCCAGAATCACAGTGACCCTCACTGCCTGCCAGGAAACACCAACACATTCCAGCTGCAAAAGCCCCATGGCGACAGGCAGGCAGTGGCTGGACAGAGGTGGTGTTTGAGAAACCTCCGCAGTAGCACGCTCACAAGTTGTCCTCTCTCAACCTGGGCTCCTTCCAAGCCACAGCTGAGGATCCCTCACCCACACTGAACACAGGTGGCAGCTGCCCCGTGCTGAGCACAAAAGGGAAGCAGGGCAGGGGAAGACACTGGAGCCTTCTCTCCAGCAGCAGCTCTAAGCCATGGGAGGAACCCTGACCCTGGAGACCCTGTGAGCATTCCGTCCCAGGGACACTAGCCATCAGGCATAATTCCTGCACTTCACAGAGGAGAGCCGTCAGCTCCAAGATCCTGCTCTGCCTGAAGAGACACACGGGTACTGTTTCAGCCCAGAGCAGGGCTGAGGCCCTGGGACTGTGTGAGACTGGAAAAATATCACCTGGCAAAAACAATGGAGTCTTACCCGGTTTTATTTCACACAGTGAGCTGCTGAGAGCACTGCGTCTGGGCGAAATCAGGAACCCTCCACTGAGTACGTATGTTATTTTAATCTTTTAAATAAGCCATATTAGGGTCTGGGTGGAGGCCCACTTAACCCTTCCTTTCTCCACCAAATGATCTTCCTGGAAGAGAGATGGGAATCATTAATAATGAATGTTAAATATATAATGTTCATATAATGTTAATATGTTGCTGTTTCCTGTCAGTTGGGGGGCTGCATGAAAGGGAAAGGTCCATCCTCTAATGCCCAGTGCCAGTGATTCCCAACAACTCTCCTTCCTGGGGCTGTTCCAAAGCATTGCTGGGGCACATGGAGAGAAGACAAGCAGCACTGTCTGGGGTCTGACCAGCCCTGGCTCTGGAGTCTCAAATGCCATCAAGGCACAGCTCTAGTGCCTCTAATGCCTCACTGGCTTCAGGCACAGGCTGAGCTGGGAGATGAGAGCAGAGAGCAAAGTGGGAGAGTAGAGCAGGAGAGAAGGTGAGGCAGGAGCCTTGCCTGAGACTGACTGCTCAGAGTCCATCTGTCCCTGGCATGTTCCCAAGTCCCATCTCTGTGTACTCACCAGCCCCAGCCCAGGGCCAGAAGAGAACAAGAGCATTTGTGAGCAGAGGAGCAGCAGCATCTCACCACTGTCCTGAAGAGCCAAAGCAGTAGCTGTGGCCAGGCAGGAGACAGGTACAGAATGGCAGGTACAGAACCTCTATATATGTCATGAGGAGATGACACAGGAAACCTCAGCCTGCCTGTGGCCGTGTCATTTACTGCTTTTGTTCTCACAACCCCCAAACGTGGCTTGGTGAGGGCTCATGACACAATCTCTGGTTGGTTTGTCACATCTTCTCAAAAAAGCGGAGAGAGGCTGCTGGGCTGGGTGGCAAGGCGACCCCAGTCAGGGGCCCAGGGAGGAAGGAAAGGGGTGGTTTAGGTTGACTTCATGATGTGTATTATCCGATGTGAGCGAAGTATCCCCCATCCAGAGAACACCTTGGACGAGAGCCCTACCTGGGACTCTGCCATGCGGCTGATTCTGTCTGGGTTTTATTTTCTTTTTGTTTTTTCTTCTCCCCCTTTCCTCTGATAGCAATGGGGAGAGCTGGCCAGGGTCAGGCAAAGTTCCTGTTTTTTATCAGAGGGGCTAACTGCCATCAGAGAGGTCCTTGCAAAATCAGAAACCACCAGTCAGGCTCACTAAGGGACAAGGCCAGTTGGGGCCTCTTGACCTCAGCCCTGGTGTTCTCGGGCATCTGACAAGTCCATGGTGATGAGGAAGTCTGAGGTGCAGCTGGGGAGTCATTCTGTGAGCCCAGTCCTGAYCAGCAGGTGCCCTGGTKTCCTGGTTTAGGGCAAATTTGGGAGAAAACCTCCAAAGGGGGCATCTCCAGAAAGCAAACCCACACAGCCCCTCCCCACAACCGCGTTGGGAAGGATTCCTTAGAGAGAAGTGGAAAGAACCTGTTTATTTARCAGGCACAGCACCCCCCAGCACACAAAATGAACAATACCAGWTGRCWACACWCTTTCACCCCTCTGAAAAAGATGACAAATTCAGAGAGTCTCTCCTGGGGGTGGTYGCTCTGTTATCAGTCCATCCTGTGCTGGGGCAGCTGCTGCAGCCACAAGGTGCAAACTCTGGGTGTTTCCCAGGTCCCAGTCCGGAGCAGGTTTGAGTGGTTCCAAGAAAGGGTAAGGAAAACAGTCCAGGGAAAAATCGGACTGCTTAGCTAAACTAACTAATGAGCAGAAGCAAAAAGCAARAGCAAAGCAGGAGCAAGAGTGAGAGCAAAGCGAAAAGCAAAGCAAAAGCAGCACTATGTACTGTCCTRCCTCTGTGTCCCACCAGCCATGRGGRAACAGGCTGATAACAGAACCAAAACAAAACTTTCACTYTTCAGAGCCAGAACATAATATCCAGCRTATACAGAACAATGACTGGGGATACAAGCATCCTAAYGTCACCCTAGGACAATCTTCTSAAAAAGCTGGAGAGACCTGGGCTGGTTCAGAGCACCCACAGTGCACAGGGAGAGGAAARGGGTGTYTGTTRAGTGCATATCCCATCAGAGACCTTTGGAGAGAGCCCCTGGGACCCTGCATGCAGGCTGATTCTGTCTTGATATTTTTTGGTTGTTTTTTGTTTCCCCCTGTCCTCTGATAGCAATGGGGAGAGCTGGCCAGGGTCAGGCAAAGTTCCTGTTTTCTTATCAGAGGGGCTAACTGCCATCAGAGATGTCCTTGCAAAATCAGAAACCACCAGTCAGGGTCACTAAGGGACAAGGCCAGTGGAGCCTCATGACCTTAATCCTGGTATTCTAGGGCATCTGACAAGTCCATGGTGATGAGGAAGTCTGAGGTGCAGCTGGGAAGTCATTCTGTGAGCCCAGTCCAGACCAGCAGGTGCCCTGGGCAGGTGCAGGGCTGGCTGAGGCACAGCTGGAGCTCAGGTGAGGACCAGGCTCAGGGTTGTCCCCATGAGAAGGGAGCAGCCCTGCCTGGGCCCTCTCTGAGTCCTCCCTTTCAGCTCTGGTTCAGTGTTACAGCCTGGAAGGGACTCAGCCCCTGTTTCCCTGACCCTCCTTTGGCCATGAACCCAGTCAATGAAACCTCCAGGATCTGTGACTTTCCCACTCTAGGCTATGTTTACATGTGTCCCCCCCCAGACCCCTCCCAGCTAGCCAGACAGTCCCATCCCGGGATTCCATCCCCACTTGCRTTAAAGCCACTGTTTTTTCTCTTTTGTGCACTCTCTGCCACTGCCCCCTCTTTGAGCCGCGTGGATTCCGTGCTCCACCTGCGCTGCGCTGGCGCCCGCGTGGGGCAGCTCTTTGCYGCTGGCACCGCTCTCTGCCACGAGAAAGAAGGACACCCACGTGGTGATAAGTCCCCGATCTTGGCCTTATCACCGAGCGATGCAGGATAGTCCGGATAACTCAGTCCCTCTGGGAGACAGAGTGCCCGAATACCCAGTCAGCTCACAGCCGCTGCAGGCTGCCCGTAGCAAGCTTAGTGATTGCCAGCTCTTTAGTGATTCTCAGCTCTCCCAGGATTTCAGCTCTTTGCTTGCTTGCTAGGGCACCTTTGGCTGAGGCAGAAGCAGACGCGAGAGAGGAGAAGGAGAGGTCCTGGCGGTTCCACATCGATGGTTTATTGGGGACTCTGTGAAGGGTTCCAGTGACTGCTCTTCTTCTGCCGAATGGGCTAAAACAGCCCCTTTTTATAGGGAGTAGGGGGATCCAAACTTGTCCAATAGTAAGGGTCAGGGAGAAGTGACCTATGAGGTTACAGAGATAAGCTATGGGGCGAGGGGTAGAAGACAGGAGCTTATTTTGCTGTCTCATCATCACTCAGCAGTTCCTGCTGTTAAGTCTAAGTCTCAATCCTCCATGGAGCTCTCGTAAGCTCCATGGGGTCTGCTACGAGTGTGGCATCAGCTGCCCCGCTGCTGCCGTGGGAGAGATCGCTGCTGCCCACGGCAGCTGTGGCTCCTGCCACAGGGGAGATCGCTGCCACCGCCACCCGCGTGGCCACCACCACCGCTGCCACACTGTTGTGTCCCCGGCCTCGCTTCGGTGCTGCTCCTGCCGTGGGAAAGAACAACTCCTGTGCTGTGCTGCCGATTCCACGCGGCGCCGCCCGGCACCGCTTCTGCATGGGAAAGAACTAAAGCAGCTCGAAGAAGCAAGCAAGAGTCCTTCCTTTTTTCCTTTGCATGGATCCTTCGGTGTTTGGGTCCACATTTATCGGCCGCTTCTGGCGTCTGGATCCCAGCCAGTGGCCCAACCACGATCCTGCCGGCAGCAGCAGAGGCAGGGCAGCAGCCACTCCTGGCACGTGTGGCCAATCAAACCTCCGATCGGGCACAATGTCAGTCATCTCTCATTCTCACACTCAAGGGTTGGAATCCAGCTCCCAAGAAGGCTGCAGACACAAGTCAGTTTGAACATGCTTTTATTGATGGCCAGAAGCAGAGCTGGAGCAGCAGTGGGAGGAAAGGAGCAATGGGAGCTGGGTGTACTTGGGAGCTGCATTTGTAGCTTTGCAACAGAGCTCTCCTTAGTGCCAAAGCCTGTGCCTGCACCACAGGGCTTCTCTGACTCCAGCTGCCCTGGGAGCTTCTGAGCACCAGCAGGTTTTGATGCATTGTGGAGAAGGGGCAATGAGCAGTTTAGTCAGAGGAGGGATAGCCAGGAATTCTTGGAGTGAAAACCTCCTCAGCTGCTTACGGATCCAGGGCTCAAAGTGCGAGATCCTGGTGAATGCCTCAGGGAAGAGGTTGTGTTCTACGTGCATGAGAAACAATGCCATGAGCCTTCTTATTGCAGACTAATGGGCCACCAGAATCACCCTGTGCCATGAAAGGAGTGAGAG